>ML777192.1:1192480-1203036 GCA_009831015.1 Picea engelmannii
CTTCGCAGATGTTTCCGAAAGGGCCAGTAGTTGGAGTTTTGTCGGTGCGTTGCTAAGCATTGAACCCTGGGTCTGCCCCTATGCCAACAATCCTTCAGATCATATTATTGGAAACAAATATGTAGGAGTTGAGACTAGAAGAAGAATCAGTTCATTATAACAAATGCACCTAGCACTCTCATCTACAATTGAACCAAAAAGTTTTGAAGAGGCCAGCAAGGATGAATTTTGGAATAAGGCCATGGATGAAGAATTGGATCAAATAGAGAAGAATTACACTTGGGAATTGGTTCCAAGACCAAACAATAAGTATGTGATTGGAACAATGTGGGTATTCAGAAATAAATTGAATGAAGACGGACAGGTTAGAAGGAAAAAAGACATATCGGTATGTAAAGGATATGCACGGGTTGAAGGAATCGACTTTTAAGAGACAATTTCCCCAGTTTTCAGAATGGAAGCAATTCGATTGCTTTTAGCTTATGCATGCTCCAAGAATATTAAATTGTATCAGATGGATGTGAAATCAACTTTTCTTAATGAGGAACTTGAAGAAGAAGTCTACATCGAACAACCAAAAGGATTTTAGTTGTCACATAACGTAGATTATGTGTGTAAATTGAAGAAGACCTTGTATGGTCTAAAACAGGCTCCTAGAGCATGGTACTCTAGACTAGATAAATATCTACAACAGGCAGGGTTCAGAAAAGGAAGTGAAGACAACAACCTCTACATCAAGGTAACTCAAGATAGTATTTTATTAATTGAAGTTTATGTTGATGATATTATTTTTGGAAGTACTGATGATAGGCTAAGCCGAAAATTTGCAAAGGATATGCAGAATGAATTTGAAATGTCATTACTTGGAGAGCTATCATTCTTTCTAGGTCTTCAGATACGTCAAAGCAGCCAAGGAATTTTTATTTCTCAAACAAAGTATATCAGAGAAATGCTAAAGAGGTTCAG
Organism: Picea engelmannii; assembly: GCA_009831015.1. Classification (NCBI taxonomy): domain Eukaryota; kingdom Viridiplantae; phylum Streptophyta; class Pinopsida; order Pinales; family Pinaceae; genus Picea; species Picea engelmannii. The sequence continues at coordinate 1,193,447 of ML777192.1, forward strand.
AATGGAAGATTGCAAGCCAGTTATCACTCCTATGCAAACCAGTTTCAAGTTGAGAAAAGATGATGATTCAAATTCTATAGACCAGAGGCAATATAGGTCAATGATTGGTAGCTTACCATATGTGACAACATCCAGACCGGATGTAATGCAAGCAGTTGGACAGGTGGCACGATTTCAAGCAGCACCAAATGAATCACATGTATTAGCAGTGAAGAGGATTTTCAGATATCTCAAAGGAACAAAAGAGTTTGGATTATGGTATCCAAAAGGAAAGGATCTATCACTTATTTCCTACACATATGCAGATTGGGCAAGTTGCATTAATGACCGATGAAGCACCAGTGGAGCAGCGTTCTACTTTGGTGAATGTTTAGTATCATGGCTAAGCAAGAAACAATCATCAGTATCCTTATCTACAGCCAAAGAAAGTATATTGCAGCAAAAACATGTTGTACAGAGGTTCTATGGATGAAACAAACTCTGACAGATATATAGGTTGAGTATGATGAGCCCATTCCAATCTAGTGTGATAATACAAGCGCCATCAGTATTTCAAAAAACTCGGTGATGCACTCCTATACAAAGCACATTCCAATCAAGTATCACTTTATACAGGAACAAGTTGCAGAGAAGAACATCAGAGTTGAATATGTGGGCACAAAAGAACAAGTGGTAGACATCTTTAAAAAATCACTTCCATGGGAAGCCTTTAAGTATCTTCGCCAGAGACTCAGACTAATTTCTACTCCAAAATGAATGGTTTTGAATGCTTATCTTATATGTATTAGATTTACACGAGGAAGCACCATAAAGAGGACAATTCAGGTTGGGAGATCGTTTCAGGAAGAGTTCAGTCAGGGGGAGTATCCCCAAGGACAGTTCAGTCAGGGGGAGAAACCCCGGATGGAAAGATACCTTTGTCATTGATGACAAAAGGGGAGAGATTTATCAGATGCAGAGCATAGAGGCATGGTTCTAGTGGGAGCGATGGTCACATGGGGAGCATGAGTGATATGACTTTAGTATTACATGGCATGACTTCAGTATTGCATCAGAGTGTTTCCATCAATGCCAAAGGGGGAGATTTTTTATTAATTGGGTTGGTTGTCATTGATGTCAACCCTTGAAGAAAGTATGGTAGTGAATTCCAGTAGCACAAAGGTTTGGGAAATGGACCCAAGTTTGTTTGATGGATAATGGTATGAGTTTTGATATATTTTCAGGTAATACTATTATATATGGATAGTACATGTAATGTCATTTCTGGTGGTATGTAGAACGTCACATAACTCCTCACAATTAGAGAGTTATGGCCATGTGAAGTTGGAGAACCCTCATGAGTCATATAGAAGCCCTAAAAGGTCAAAGTAGTCAAAGTGTTTGCAAAGAAGAAATTACTTAATTAATAAAGTGAAATGATGAGTGTATTATAAGTCAAAGAGGATGCAAAAAAAATTATTTAAATAATAAAGTTAATGGAGAACTCCCTAAAATAAGGAAAGTGGTTTAAGATATTTTAGAAGGTAAATAATAAAGTGAAGTGATGAGTGTACTATATTTAAATAATAAAGTTAATGAAGAAATTACTAAGTGGACAAGTGGTTAGAAGTGGGTTAGCCCAAAAATAAGGAAAGTGGGTTAAGATGGTTAGAAGGTAACCCCTTGAGGAAGCTACATAAAAGTATAAATAAGAGGGAAGGTTCTCTCATTCAAATCACATTTGAATATCATTGAATATTTATTTTTTTGAAAGGTTATTTGGATAGGTATTATTGATAGAGAAAAGTACGACAGAAAAAGTGCAGCAAGAAAACTGCGGCACAAAAATTACAGCAGAAAAAGTGCGGCAGGAAAACTGTGGTAGAAAAAGTGCGGCAGAAAATTGCAGCAGGAAAACTATGACAGAAAAAGTGCGGCAGCAAAAGTGTGGCAGGGAAACTACGGAAGAAAAGTGCGACAGAAAAATCGCAGCAGGAAAACTGCGGCAAAAAAACCATAGCAGAAAAAGTGTGGCAGAAAAATCGTGATAGTGGATTCGCGGCAACAAAAAGCTACAAGAAGAAAAAAAGGTATGGTTTTCATATGTGTAGTGTTGAATTTATGAATCAAGTTGAGGGTTTGCCTTGTAAATATGTTGGATGCCCTCTTGGGATTTTATGGCTTGTTGTAGAGTTGATCTGAGGCAGATCTACTGAAGTTTAGTATTGGTTCATGTTTGAGGGATTTTGGTTGAAGTATGTTGTTGAAGTTATTGGTACAGATAGAAGTTGTATAACAGTGAGTTTCTAGCACATGGTTTGAGGTACAGACTTGTGGTATAGTGTTTGAGGTATATGTGATCAGATCAGATTGCTTGATGAGTATACAAAGATAGGTTTCTCAGTGACATATTCAGTTTCTACATTTGAGGTATATGTGATCAGATCATATTGGTTGATGAGTATACAATGATAGGTTTCTCAGTGACATATTTAGTTTCTACATTTGACACTTATATTTCAGGGCGATTGGATGGGGCAAGGATAGGTGGTTGTAGCCACCTTCCGATTGTGGTCGAAGAACATAGGGGGTTGTAGCCTCCTTCTAGTTGTAGCCAGAGAATTGGGGAGTTGGAGCTTCCCTCAGGTTGTAGCCTGAGAAACTAGGGGGTTGGAGCCTCCTTCCAATTGCAATTGGAAAACAAAGGAAGTGGGTGCTTCCAATGAATGTAATTCTTAAAGACATATAAGAAAAAGCATTGCATGGTTTTCTCCCACTTTGGGTTTCCACGTAAAACACTAGTGTACTATGTATGTGTATGATTGCTCATTTTTTCATTGTTTGTTTACTCTACAACTATTGGATGATAATGCTACATTAATATAACACTTGCATTTTATGGTGAAAAATGATCGAATTGCTCTATTACGGATTCACCCTCCCTCTTAGTAATCCAACACTACCAACGACACCGAACTCGCAGCCCTACACCATTGGATGGCTTCTCCAAGGAAGAGATCTTTGTGTCAGCCAACAATGTCCTCTTCCTTATGCCATCAAGCCTTTCAAAGATGAGGTACTGTGTGATATTGCTCCCCTTTAAGTTTGTGATGTTCTTTTAGGACAACCATATTTGTGGAAGCGTCATGTTGTGTATAAGTCTAGACCCCGCAATGTTATTATTACTTTGGGTAGACAATTGTATAGGATCTGAGAGGTAGCACCACCTACTGTTATTTATTTAATCTCTGCTAAGTAATGCAGTAAGGTCATTTCACAGACCGGGAAGTTCGTCTTCTTTGTGATTTGTGATCACAGTAAGTTGAAGGTCGTCGCCACATATGTGGCCTCTACACAATGCATCTCTTTGCAGTAGAAGAAAATGGATGTGATCGTGGATTAATACGGAGACATATTCTCATCACCTACAGGGGTACCGACACATTGCCAAGTCAAGAATCCAATTGATCTGACCCTCGATGCACATCTACCTAATGGACTAGTCTATCAGCGCTCGTTGATGGAGAATGACAAAATCAGGCTTCAGATCCAAGAGCTTCTTCAAAAGGGGCACATCAGACCCAACTCCTCCCCTTGTGGAAGCCCAATTGTACTGGTGCATAAGAAGGACGGGGCTTAGTGACTCTGCACTGATTACAGATCCTTAAAAAAAATCACAGTCAGGAACCGCTACCCCATTCCTAAGATTGATGACCTTCTTGACCAACTCAAGGGGGAAAATTTCTTCAACAAGATTGACTTGAAGTCTGGCTACCACCAGGTTCCTATCAAACCAACTGATGTATGGAAGACAACCTTCAAGTCTAAACAAGGTCTTTACGAATGGATAGTCATGCCCTTTGGCTTAACAAATGCACCAACCACTTTCATGAGGTTGATGGATTATGTATTGAGACCCTTCACCAACTCCTTTGTGGTAGTATATTTGGATGACATCCTCATGTTTAGCAGAACGTGGGAGGAGCACATGTGGCATATTCAGTAGGTTTTGAGCACTATGCGACAACACAACCTTTATGCCAACTTGGAAAAATGATCTTTTGGAATGAACAGGGTCCAATACTTCTCTACATTGTTGATGAGCATGGGGTACATGTTGATCCAGCTAAGATCCAAGTCATTTGTGACTAGCTATCCCCGACCACGCTAACCGATATTGGGAGCTTTTTGGGACTAGCCAACTTTTACCGATGGTTCGTGTTGGGATTCTCCCATATTGCATGGGCCCTCAGTCATGTGACCAAGGGTGGTGGTAGAGAAAAGTTTGTGTGGGGGAAGGAGCAACAATGAGCATTCAATGATCTGAAGCATCGCTTGTGCTCAGATTCAATACTCTCCTTGCCTAATCTGCAACAACCATTCAAGATTGAGATTGATGCATCTGACTATGCTGTGGATGCAGTTCTCACTCAACATGGGCATCTGGTGGCATACCATAGTGAGACACTCTCCGATACTGTTCGGAAATACCCCACCTATGATAAGGAAATGTATTCCATTGTTCAAGCATGTCGCCAATGGAAACATTACATTCTTGGGAAAGAGACAATCATACACACTAATCACAATCCTATGCAGTTCATACATACACAAGGGAAATTGCAGAACGATTGCCATCAGAAGTAGTCCACCTACCTACAACAATTCCATCTCAACATAAATGATAAGACATGTATTTCCAATCATGTCGTTGACTGGCTCAGTTGACCTCTTGTGGCTACACTCACCATTGTGCTCCATTCCTGTGGACATGAAGCATTTGAGTGGCTCCAACTTTATCAGCAAGATTCGGACTTCGCCACCACCTATCATCTCTTGGGTACATGCACAACTGTCACTGATTTTCACATTTAGGACGAACTCTTATGCCACTTGGGCCATCTCTATGTTACTACAAGCGAGCATGCAAAGCTGATTTGGGAAGCCCACTATAGTCGAGTGGCAAGACATTTTAGCATGGAGAAAAGTGTGGCCATTCTTCAGAAACATTTTTATTGGCCAAAAATTCGATAGGACATCAACAAGTATATCAGATATTGCATTGCATGTTCCATTGCCAAGCCATCCATCAAGAAGCAAGGCTTATACACCCCTCTTCCTATTCTCAATAAGCCTTGGGAATCCATCTCAATGGATTACATGTCTGGCTTGCCATCCACCAATCAAGGAAATGACTGTTTGTTTGTGGTCATTGATCGGTTTTTGAAGATGGCCATCCTCACAGCCTGTAAGAAGAATGTCACAGTGGTAGATATTGCTAAGTTCTTCTTCGAACGAGTGTGGGTCCACTTTGGGATACCACAGACCATCATCTATGACCAAGACATCAGGTTCCTCAGCACCTTTTGGTCGAGTATTTGGTCTATGTTGGACACCAAGCTCACAAAATCCACTGCTTTCCACCCCCAAATCAATCGCCAAACAGAGGTCGTCAATCGAATGATTGTGCACATCCTGTGCATGTACAATTCTAAGCATACACATACATGGGACGAGAGTCTCCCATATGTCCAACAGAGTTACAACAAGGCTCTCCATAGTTCCACCGGCCATGGCCCATTTTAGGTGGGTATGGGATTCCAACCCTTGGGACCCATTCATGTTGCACTTCCTCTTGCCATCGCAATGACAAATGTCATACTCTTCCCTTGATCAGTCTGCAATTGACAAAGCCACGAGATTCATTGAGCAAATTCAACACATTCGCCAACAGGTCCAGGAGATTTTGTAGAAATCCAATGCTAAGTACAAGCAACGCCGTGATCAAAACAAGGTACCACACCAATTTCAGGTTGTCGATAAAGTCTAGTTACATTTGTAGAAGGAGTGTCTCATCGAGCCCCATCAAAAGCTTCAACTACTTCGTTATGGGCCTTACACTATCACCAAGGCTATGGGTAGCAATGCTTTTTAGCTCAACACTCCACCCTTCCTTGGTCTGCATCCAATATTCAATGTGGATCTCCTTCGGCCATATTTTCCCCCATTATTGGACACCGTCGAGATCATAGAACAACTGACACCAATAGAGCTCAACCCTGACTGCATGGAACAAGCATCCACTGATCAGATAGTGGACACACAAGTCAAGGGCACTCACCAATAGTGGATCCATCTTTATTGGGTTGTCAAGGCAGGGCAACTCCTACACCAACGCAAGTGGCTCACCTGAGGCCAAATATAGCAGAAGTTTCCTCTCCTGATGGGGGAACTCAATGCAATGGGGACCATTGCTTCCTAAGGGGGGAGGATTGATCCAGGGGGATATTGGTGGCCACCCACCTATTCCAACTGGCTCCTCATGTCCGTTTTTTGTTCAACACGTTCTTTTGTACTTCTTTGTAATTGTGGGTTCTACACTTCTGGGGTTGTCTGAAGCCCCACACATCCTCCAGGTGGATACAGGTGGTCTCTCACCTAATTCAACTGGCCTATTTTGTATGTTTTCATGTCAGCACATCTTGTTGTACTTCCAGGATCGTTTTGGGGCCCTAAACATTGTTTTTTTTTGCTCGACACAGTCAAAATGTAAATGAAGTTAGATTTTGATGATGGAATGTGTATCTCTGAAAGACCTTTCCAACGGGCTATCACGCGCCTAAAACAGAGGTTGTATGCAAAAGTTACGACCCTTGGAAGTTGAGGCACCAAATTACACCAACTTACCCATAAGAACCACATGAATTTTGGTGTTTCACCTTCAATGGTTAGGTTTTTGGATGTCTAGGGTTTTGGTATTCATGAGTAATATCAAAAAGGCCTCTGGAGCCTCATTGTAATCCATTATGCTCAAACGGATGCGTGTAGCAGCCACATCTCTTCTCAGAGATAGCTACCACCATTCGAGCAAGTGTTTCAGTTCTGCAGTTTTACAGTTTCAGCCTATTTCATTATTTAATAGAAGATATTGTTCATTGGATAATTGTTTTATTCTTCATATCTTTGTGTTTAGTGTAGTCAGTATGTTAATCAGTTCGTTCCGCTCCTAAATCTGGATCACTACGTCATTATTTTTTGGGCTCTTTTTAGTTGTTATGCTTCGTAACAACATCTCATTTATTTCTTGTTGATCTTCCCGTGCTTTATTTAGTTTCTCATTATCATTCTTGAATGTTTGTAATTCTACTATTATATTCCTTATTGTTTCCAAAACCTGTGTTGTTGAGCTACATTCACTAGAATGTTCTGGATTTCTATGAGGTTTTTTATTAACATTTCCTTTAGGTCTGTCTTCTTCGCCATTCGGTGTGGACATGGTTATGAAATTTTTGAAACAATGTGTTTGTAACAATGAGCAATTTGTTTGTTAGTTCTTCATCAAACACTTTATATTTTCCTCGTGATTCCCTTAGGCCTAAGTGGTGTAACCTACAACTCTGATAACATATGTGACATACCCAAAATCACTACTATTTTTTTTTTGTTTTCCTTTATTTATTTATTTTCAGTGTTTGTCCCTGCATGGTAGAAAACCTGAATACTTCATGCATTACAGTCTACTACTGTACTCAGTTCAAAAGATTCTTTTTTTGAGAGGAACTAAGGTAAATATGTACCTAAGTATTAGATGAATCGATGTGAAAGAGAAATATGAACTAAGGTAAAGTTGTACCTAAGTATGAGATGAATCCATGTGAAAGAGAAATATGATGAATCCATGTGAAAGAGAAATATGAACTAAGGTAAAGATGTACCTAAGTATTAGATGAATCCACGTGAAAGAGAAATATGATGAATCCATGTGAAACATAAATATGAACTAAGGTAAAGATGTACCTAAGTATTAGATGAATCCATGTAAAACTTTATGGACAAGATCTTAAGACTTAACCACATATATAACCAAAGTTTGTCATCCCTTTGTTTAATAGGAAATTATATTCCTAATGTATAATTGGGTTCTTCCCAACACTTTACTTGTTACCATATTCTCTTCTTAGAATTCTATAGTTTAGGATAATCAGAATTAACATAAGCCCAAAAACATTTTCTACAAAACGATGACTATCTTCACATCCTAGTTAAGGATTAACTCCAAGTTTTGCCTTAGGTGTTTGAAAGACATTCCAAATATATTAAGGACTAGGTTAAGTCACTAGATGATACAATGGTTTTAAATGAGATATTTTCAACTATAAAAAAAAATATAACAGCTCAAGTTAAACCCTCTAGATTTAAATACCTTAGGTAGAAAATATTAACCAAAAGAATCAAGACTAAGGCCTTCTCCATTGCATGATGTTGACATGGATGGAAATTTATTCAACACTTAATGTTGGCAATGACACATTAGTGTAGGTTTACTTCCAAGTTTATTGTTGTACACTTCATGTCCATTATGTAATTAAGGACCAAGTACTCCTTGTCTACCACTGTGTAGCTTCTGCCAACCATATACGTCCATGTTGCCTATATCACATGGCTTTTTTATTTTCCTTGGAAGACGATGTACCCTTCACTGAAATTGGGTACAGGTTAAGGGCTCGAGAAAAACGGTCTTGGAAATGTAACTGGATTTAGGTTCTTTGTTGATTCTCATCCTTTACGCAATGAAGCATTCGCTTGTAGTTCTTCTCGATTATCCATTCTTATGTAGGCAAAATGTTTTTCTTTCAAATTTAGTTTTTGTTTGAAAAAGGCAATATTTTGAACTCTTGGGGAGGATTACTATATTGAATTGTATCCTGTAGCTCATGATGCATCTCGTCATTCCTATAGTCGTGCTCGGTTTCAGTAAGAAATTTCTTTGTTATGAATATAGATAGGAAGGGAAGATCCTTAATTCTTCGTTTTACCCATATTCAAGAATGAAAACTCGTTCTTCTCTCGATTTTTGTAATGCTTCTCTATGCATACGTTTGTAATGAATCGTCGTGGGATTCTTTTTTTTAAGGGTAAAAAACTATATATATATATATATATATATATATATATATATATACCCAGAGCATTTATTAACGTTGTTTGGATGGCACCGTGTGTTAGATTCTACCATTACACAAGATTGGATGGTATATATTTTTTGTTTAGGAAATGATATGATTCTTAGCTTGAGCGTTACTTGTGATAAGTATATCCTAAGATAGAAACCCAAACAATGATTATGGTAATGCTTTTACTCTCCCTTCATGATACTAATTTTTATAATAAGTTTTCTTGTTACTATCAGTATTCAAACAACCATAGTTTGTTATTTTATTTGGAAAACACTATGTATGTGTTCTGGAAACATATATCGTCGAACCAAAACCCTTTAAGGCACGACCCCAAAGGAAAACACTATAAGGGTCTCTATAGTTTCCTCTCGTAGTGAGATGTAAGATGCCAAGTCTTATATATTTAAATCATTTTTGTTTGTTTTTCTACTTTTACTCTTTAATCTACATCTTTTGGTTAATTCTTGCTAAGCTTCACTGTGAACAAACAAATGAAAATATCCTGGATTCGGATTATGTTTTCTTCATAGCGATAGTATTTTATTTTGACTAAGTGGATTCCAAACCAAAGAATTCACACTGACCCTGGTTTACTGGGTATTCAACCTTTTGTATATTGTTATTGCTTAGAATATTATATATATATATATATAT
>ML777192.1:1212242-1240653 GCA_009831015.1 Picea engelmannii
ATGTTAGGGTTTTTTGCCCTAGAAGGCAACCCTCTTTTATGAGGGAAATGTATTGCGGCTATGTATGAGGGTGAATATTGTATTCTGAGAGAGGAGACTGTGAGAGAAAGAAGAGGAAGTTACAGCGGGTTTTGTTGTAGGTTTTATCCCTTCATTTTGCTGGATAATAATAAAGCAAGGACCTGGCAATTTCTCTGGTGGGCGTAGCCCACACTGGGTGAACCACGTAAGTCTGTGTCTCTCTTGTATTGTGTGTCTTCTGTGTTTTGTTTCTACATTTGTTTTATTTTATTGCTCCGCGGTCCTATTTTTCTAACACATGAAAATAGAGATTTTACAATTTTTTAAGTCAGAAGTTGTTCTTCCTGTTACAAGCTTTCTTGAGCCTCTAAGGCGTCTTATTTAGCCAAGTGATTCTCTTATTGTTACAAAATTATTACTACAACCATTAGGGTTGTTGAAAACTCTCTTTTATCATCTTTGGTCACTCTTTATACTGCTGAAAATTTCAAGTAAATAGTGCCAATTATTCTTCTTGTCAAGGGCTTTCATTTAAGAGCTTTTCTTGTGAATTTCATTGGCTAGAACTTATTGTTGTATAAAAAGTCTTCTACAGCCACAAGTCTTCCATAATATATTGTTGATAACATCTTTTTTCAACCCTATTTAGCCATCAAAACTTATGTTTAAACATTGGGATATTATCTACATGTTTAGGGCTTGATTACCCAATAATTATTTGATGTTTTGGATGGCAAATTTTGCAGCCAGTAACATATTTATTTGTTGATTTCTATATTTCCATACTGCTGCAATTTGGGACAACAATCTTATCTTTCTAATTCCCCATTGATTAGAGGCTTGGTTTATTGTCAATTGTCTTGTTCTAGGCAGGGTTAATATTGTTTAGCAGGTGCACAACACTTGGAAACCATCTACCCTTCCAAAAGACTCTTTTTCAAGCCCTATATTCATCTCCAAACTAGACCTATAGGGGATCCATTAGTTATTCTTTCACTTTCCATCTCAATCCCCCTATGATCATCATGATTCCCCCCTTGTGGTGATTTGCCATCACTAAAGCGAGGGGAGTGTCTATATAAGATGACAATGGGTAGGTACTCCTATAGTTGTCACACTTCTATGGGTTGGGGTGTGCTTTTCCCAATCTACAGATTGTGCGATAACACTTCTAAAATTAAAATCCTATCCAATCTTTTTTTTATTTGGGCTTCCCCTATCCTCTTGTTTCTTCGGATTGGGGTTAATTTTTTATGAAGAATCATAAGAGTTTATCCACCTGAGCTATTGGTCCCCAGTCCTTGGAAGCCCCCGCAAAGAAATTTAGATCTCCACCAATAATCACTAAACCTTTTCTAGTCCAGTCCATACTTGTAATGTCCTCAATTTAGAATAAACTAAAATTAAAAATTATTAATCATATAATAATGGACCTCAGTCCTTGCAATGATCACACCTAAAAAATAGTCAATTAAGGGAAGTGTTATCTGGAGCATTCATCCTATAAAACCTAACTTGTTTTGGCTCTTACTTGAAACATCTTTGGGAATAAAGAAGTAAAGCATACAACATACAAGAAATTTCTTGATTGTTCAAATTATAGCATACATGCTTTATTCCATAAAATTGAATAAAAAAATTATGTGTTGGGCAAAAAATGTCCAACCAAGCATAGTTATCATAATAAATCACTTGGTTTTGAAATGGTCGTTGTCGTGCATGACCACAAATACTTGATGGTTAACTAAATTTCCCACTTGAAGTACAACTCAATTTTCTTGGATGAAAACAAAACTTGTCATCGGTCTCTAATGATTTCCATGTTCATAGTCCTTTTTATTTCATCATAGTAATTACATAAACCTGGACCCACAACATCAATGGGTCGAGTAAATGACTAGTTCCACTAAGTATAACATGAAAGAAATGAGATACCAACATGCTAGCATGAACATTGGGATAAAGATGACAAACTCAAGCAACTATCAACACCCAATTTACATCACCTAAAAACTATGTCATATTTGAGTATACACCACATACTTTAGCCCATAAATTCATGCATCTGAGTGTGATGTGAAAAAACTCAACATTTAAAATAAGACACAAATCTTGTCTATTCGCTAAGAAACCATTATATGTTGTAAATAACATTCATGAAGCTATTAGACAACTAACACTCTCTATATTATCTAATACCAATGACATGGCTACCTTACTGATGGCTTGGAGAGCACAACACATACTTACCCACTATCCCTTTGGATTTGAACAACTCTAAGTTGAATTGTTTTCCTCAAACCTTATGTTATTTCACATTCTGAATATGAAATAGATAAATATCATTAATATTATTTTTAGGCTAGCTAATTATCTATGAGTACATACGGTCCTACGGAAAGTGCTTAAAAAACTAAAAGTCTAAGTTACTGGCTCAGAATGGCGTCATCATCATCTAATCTGAGGGTACTTTAAACACACATGTGTTTTCAATCTTTAGGTCATCTTTGATGAATTATGTGGACTGGACACCAATCCCTTTGTCCTCGATGGTTTCCTATACAATTTTCACATGTTACTTTTATTTATCATTTCCATTGTCTTCCCATGCTCCCTCACTACAATTACATAGGTAAAATAATGAACACTTGAGGATTTGGGTTTGATTTCCATGGCCCATTAAGTTTACTAAGTTTAACCAATACTAAGAAGAGCAGAGATGAGAGAAGCAGATCCAATTAGAGTTTAACCATCAATTATGGAATATTCAAATTAAAGCTGGAACATACTTGTTGTATTGATCATTCACTTGTTCAAGAGAGTTCTAGCAAGGTAAAATGTTGTGCCTATTTTAACTTAAGATTACAAGGAATTCATGAGAGAAATTGGTTTCAAACATGTTATTGAACCTGATTTGCTTAGAGATTTGATGTATGAGACTTGTAGGGTCTTACACCCAAGGCATCCCCATGTGTTGCTCTAACATAGCATAACACATATCAATTGCGCTCAAGGCACATCATAGGGTTCTAGTGTCACTACATAGGCATTATTTACGTGCTTTTCAACGTGAACAACCATCATTTTCCCTTCCAAGACATATCCACCATCTCACCTGGATCATATACATATAGTTACCTTGAAGTATCATCATTAATTATTTTAATCATAAATCTTTTGTTTCAAACTTGTTTCATACAAAAGTTGGATTTCACAAGTACGAGATTATTTTCATAATGTTTGGCTCTTGCATATGGTAGCACTGAGTCTTCGTTATTGAATTATGACCATTGCCATATTTAAGACCATTCTACCTACAATCTGTACTTTCAATCAACCCAACAACCGTAAGCATTTATTCATATAATCCTTCCATTGCAATATGTACAACAATGAATGAAATTATCTAGGAATTTTAACACAAACAAGTCAATCACTTTCATATGTTAATCATATTAAATGCAATGAAATATTATCTACTAAATATGCATTACCAACACTTCGATCATTTCTAATTATTTGTACTTAGTTGAGCCTCGAAAAGTTCAAGTTGTGAATTCAACTTAGCAACCTTAACATCTATTTTTCCTTCTTGTGAGCTAAAATTGTTATTTGCAAACATCAAGTCATAATGACTCTTGTTTAGAGAGAATAAGGCCCATAAATGTTTATACAAGTGATTTATTTTCCCATGTCTAATAAGCAAAGTGTAATTCCTAGCCCTAATACAAAAGCCTAGAAGTTAGTTAGACTTGATGATCCTTTTTTCCATCCTGTGATATCCCCCCCAGATCTTCCTAAAGCATCAATAAAGCAAAAATCCTAACCCTTTAAAGTTCTTGTCGAGTCATTAATAACCTTCTCCCCATATGTCACAATCTCTTGCAAGAAAATGATATATGGGTTGTGAACTTTAATTAATCTTTAAAGGGCCATTTTTTTTTAGGAATCAGGCAATCCTTTGCAATTTAGGGTTAGAAAAATCATTTGGGAACATTTCTTGGAGCATTTTCTCTAAGGAACCAAATCAATGACATATGCCTTTCACTTTTAACTTTTTAGGTAGCTTGCTTCTGTGTCTACTAAATGAAGGATTTTTTACATGTCTAGCAAGGTTTGGAGAACTAATTGTTTCCAGGAGCCCCGATCCTCTTGCTATTTCTCCCAAAAAAATAAGGGTCACTCTCATTCTATATTTGAAATTATATTTAAGAGGCTTGTTGTTAAAAACCAAATCTCAAAATAGAATAAAAACCTCAAAATAAGTACTCAACGCCTTGACAAAGAGAGAAATTCAGATAATAAGCCTCTTCGAGGGGGAAACCTCCTTATACATCATATGAATTCACAAATACAAGATGATTCCAAATGAAAAGGTCTCCATGGTATATATAGGAGACTAGGAGGTACAATTACAACTAATGGACCCAAGCTGACATAAATAAAATAACAATACTAATGTAATATGCCCCAATTAAGGGGTAATGTGCCATGATTTAGGGCTTAACATGCCCCTCCCCTTCAGACAAGTGTTGTCCTCAACGCTTGAGTAGTTCTAGATGATTCTGTATAAAAGGCTCATCTTCCCACATAGAATCTTCAACAGGTAGTTTCTTCCACTTAATGAGATACTCTGAAATTGTCCTATTCCTCAACTAGCGAATTCTTGTGTCAGTGATAGCTTCAAGCTCCAATATGATTTTTCCTTCATCATCGAGTTCTGGAAATATAGTTCGAATTGGGATATTGTCACCTGTAACCTTCTTTAAGCATGAAACATGGAAAATTGGGTGTACTCGCAAAGATGCAGGCAACTCCAATTTGTATGCCATAGTATCAATCTTTTACAACACCTTATAAGGGCCATAATACTTTAGTGATAATTTATTATCATTCTTAGCTTGCTTGAGGGACATCTGTTTGTATGGTTGTAGTCTTAAAAATACCCAATCCCCTACTTCAAAACTTATTTCACTACAGTGTTGATCTGCTTGTTGTTTCATGCGATTTTGTGCCATGGTCAAGTTGTCCCTTAAGAGTTGGAGAAATTTTTGTTGATGCTCGATGTGATATTCCACTGCTTGAACCTTAGATTTTTCTTTTAGAGAAGAAGTGATGGACGATGGGTGATATCAATAAAGCGCCATAAATGGTGTCATTTTTGTTGCAGTATGAAAGTAAGTGTTATACAACCATTCTGCCAAGGGTAACCACTTGAACCCTTGTGTTTGTTTATCTGAGACAAAGCAACGAAGGTAGCCTTCCAAACATTTTTTCACTATCTCAGTTTTTCCATCAGATTAAGGATGATAAGATGAGCTATGAGACAATTGAGTACCCAAACAAGAAAAACAATTATGTCCAAAAATGTCGAGTGAAGATGGGATCTTTGTCACTTAGAATAATCTTTGGGCTTCCATGTAGTTTTTTAACTATCTCCATGAATGCGGTAGCAACTGTATTGGCTTTGAAAGGATGAGAGAGAGAACAAAAGTGTGCATACTTGGTAAGTCTATCAACAATCACCATGATGACACTCTTTCCTTCAGACTTCGGTAACCCTATGATGAAATCCATGGAAACCTCCTCCCAACATTGACTTGGAATGGATAATGGTTGTAAAAGACCTGGGGTCTTAATTGTTTTCACCTTATTTTGTTGGCAAACCAAACATTCTGCCACAAACCTTTGAACATAAGTTTTAAGGCCATCCCAAAAAAAATCCCTATTGACCTTGTGATAGGTTTTCAAAAATACCGAGTGCCCTCCTACCGGAGAGATGTGCAATTCCAAAAGTACCTTTTGTTTGAGTTGGGAGTTCTTACATAAATATAAGCGGTCTTTGAACCATAGTGAATCATTTTTCCATGTAAATGTATCGGATGCACTGGAATCCTGTTGCAACCTTTGAATGAGAGTCCACACTTCTTCCTCATTCTTCCATTCCTCCCTTGCTTATGTTATCCAATCAGATTGGATGATATAGATAACACAGAGAAATGCCTCAACATCTTCATCCTTTATTGGGATTGCATCTACCACAACATTTTGCTTCCCTTTTTTGTAGATGATTTCAAAGTCATAACCCAAAATCGTGTTCACCCATTTTTGTTGTTCTTCTGAAGATAGTCTTTGTTCCAGGAAGTATTTAAGACTTTCATGATCTGTTTTGACCTTAAAGTGCCTACCTATTAGTAAGGGCGCCATTGCTTCAATGCATGTAGTATTGCCATCATTTCCTTCTCATAAATGGGTTTGTTTAAGTCATTTCCCTTGAGTGATCGACTTTCAAAAGCAATGGGCCTTCCTTTCTTGCATTAGAACAACACCAATGCCATTTCTCAAGGCATCACATTCCACAATAAAGGTTTTTTTGAAGTCTGGTGTGGTCAAGACAGGAGCTTTGCACATTGCCTCTTTAAGTTGTTCAAAATCTTGAGTTTCCTCTGGAGTCCATGAAAATGCATCCTTCTTAGTTAATGCAATTAAAGGTGTTGTTATTCTTCCATAGTTTTGAACAAACTTGCAGTAGTAACCTGTCAAACCCAAAAATCCTTTAAGATTCTTCAATGTTTTGGGAATTGGCCAGTCCATCGTGGCTTTAATCTTGTTAGGGTCTACCTTGACACCTTCATGAGATACAATATGACCCAAATACTCTACCTCCTTCACCCCAAAAAAACATTTGGATGGTTTATCATATAGTTGTTTCTCCTTGAGTAGCTGTAGCACCTTGTCAACATGTAGAACACTATCTTCCCAAGACTTGCTATAGATTAGTATATCATCAAAAAATACTAACACACATTTTCGAAGGAAGGGCTTGAAAATGGAATTCAACAACCCTTGGAATGTGGAAGGTGCATTCATAAGGCCAAAAGGCATGACAAAAAATTCATGATGGCCTTCATGAGTTTTGAATGTTGTTTTTGGGATATATTCTTCCTTTATTCTAATCTGATTGTACCCTGAACGAAGATCCAACTTTTTGAATTATATTTCTCCATGTAGTTCATCTAAAAATTCATCAATGACGGGAATGGGAAACTTATCTTTAATGGTGATCTTGTTGAGCTCTCTATAATATGGACACATACACCATGGGCCCTCTTTCTTGAGTACCATTATCATCAATGCAGAGTAAGAACTTTGGCTAGGTCTAATAATGCCAACCTCTAACATTTCTTCAACCATACGCTTAATTTCACTCTTATGGTCACAAGGGTATCTGTAAGGCCTGATGTTAGGAGGAACACTCCCAGGAATTAAGTGAATAGCATGATTATTATTGCAAGTGGGTGGAAGACTCTGGGAATATCTTCAAATACTTTGGAATGCTTATTAATGATCCCTTGGAGATCTAGGGGAATAGATGGCTTAGATGTTTGAAAATCTAGTGAGCATAGTTGTACAATTAAACCCTAATGCCTCTTTTTCAATAATTTTTTCATGCCATTAGAGCTTACCACCTTATTGGGTTTCCTTTTGATACCCTTTAACACAAATTCCTTTCCTTCCAATGAAAATTTCATGAAAAGTTCTTGAAAATTAAAAGCCATTGTTCCCAATGATTGTAACCATTGGACCCCTAGTACGAAATCAACACCACCCATGGGTATAGAAATCATTGGACTATTCATTACATATTCCCCCATAGTAAGATTGATCTTATGGAATTTTCCTAAGCATTGATAGTTCCTCCATTTGCAATCATTACTTGAAACTCTGGCGCTTGATATATAAATCAATTGAGATCTTTGGCTAATTTACAATGAATGAAATTATGAGTACTACCAGAATCAATTAGCACTATTGCCTTTTTCTTTTTTATATATCCTTCTATCTTGAGGGTTTGAGGAGTTCTAATTCCATCCAATGCTTGACATGATATGGTGGGAGTCATATCTTCAGAATAAATCTCTTCTACATCTTCATCTTGAGATGGTTCTTGTTCTTGTTCTTCTTCCTCTTCACAATCTATGTAGAATAATTTCTTCTCACCACACTTATGTCCCTTACTATACTTGTTGTCACAATTAAAGCATAAACCTTTTTCTTTTCTTTCCTCCAATTGTTGAGGTGTAAACCTTGTAGGTTGAGGTGGTTTAGAAGAAGGAACATTATTTTCTCGATAGATGTTAGGGGTGGTCCTTCTAATAGCCATAGCCAAATTTTTACTTTCAACGTTTCTCGCCACCCTAAACGCATTATCCAATGATTTGGGTTCCCAAAGGAGAACCTCATGTTGAATGTTATCCTTTAAATTTCCTATGAAGACATCAATCAAGTGCTCATTTGGAATATTTGTTACCTTTATATTCAATATTTGTAAGTTCTCAATGTGCTCCGCAACTGAACCCTTTTGCTTGAGATTTATCAATTGGCTAAAGAAGGTATTGCTCCTTGTATCCTCATAGTGTGCTATCATTTCTTCCATGAAAATTGTCCAAGTGACAAGTGATTTGTGAGAAAAAAGCCATCGATACCACACAAATTGATTAGGTTCTAAATATAAGGATGTGATTCATACCTTTTATGTGTGGCACGTCATGTAGATCAAATAACTGCTCCATCTGGAGTATCCATGTGATTGGATCCTTCCCATCAAATTTTCTCATATCGATCTTGGGAAAGTGGTTGGTCTTCAACCCAAAGCTGGAGTTTCTCCAGTCTCGATTCATCTTCCTTGTGTCCTCATCATGAATTTCATGGGATGCATTGTCACTTTTAGGTGGCCTCTCTATTAGCAACATTTTCAATCCTTCCATGATCTCCCCTTTTAAGCCATCCATCTTAGTATCCATCATCACTTCTAGCTTATCTTCAGTTGAATCCATAATCCTTTGTAGTTCATCTTTTGTTATTGTCTTCTTTTGTAAATCATCTATGTCCTTACACATTTCTTCACCTTCATCAAGATTCCAAGTAGGATTGTCTGAGGGATTATCTGGTGTAGAATTTCCCTTTTTTGGTGGCATGTTGGCCAAGTATCACTGCAAGGTAGGAATTCCTAATTGGCTTAGGCATAGGTCCTCACAGACATGGGAGTGTTAGGTGTTATAGCTCTCTGATATACGTGCGGGGTCCAACAATAGTACTCATCCCAATATCTCAGGGCACTAACTAAGGAGGCTTGACCATGCCCTTAGCCATACTATCCTACTACCCAGGTATTAGAGAGTGATCTCCTCGAGTTTTGTTCTCGGTGTACTATAACAACAAGACGACCAAATGGTTTACTTGGATGGTCTCATGATTCTAGGGGGTCTCTTGATATATGTCAGGTACATGAGATCTCAAATCCATAGTAGTGATATATAATGCACAACCATTCGAAAGGGGCCTTCCAATATACTCTAGGTATGTCGAAGAACCAAATTGTCCCGAGGTTGTAGCACTGACAAGTAATGACAACTCCTACGTTTAGAGATGTCAAAATATGTATGTACCTAAAAATCCCTAATATTCTCCCAATTTTATGTGATACTCCTTTTATCCCACCTTATTCCACTTTTTGAATCATCCCAATTGGATCTTCTAGTCAAAAGATATGCAAATTTCCAAAAAAACAAAAACCCACCTTTTAAAACCTTGATTTAGAGATTGTTCTGCTAGCCGACCTTTCTTTTACTGTAGCTCTGCAATTTATAACCTTCCAATTCTAAATTTGTTTCCTGAGATATTCTGATGTGTCTTCTTTCCAACCCCACGGGTTAGACCAAGATTGGATTCTCCAAGATAATTTTATATAACTTTCCCAATATTTGCTGAGTTTTTTCCCTTTCAGGAGAGTGAACTTGTACAGACTGCCACATGTCACTATCTTAACTTCAAAACTTGAAACTTGTACCAGCAAAAATTTGGTATGTACCGTAATTAATGGAATAGCTCTCATGAAATTTGGAAGTCTGTAGCTTCAGATATAATAGTTTTCCCAAGAACACCTATTTTAGACTAAAATATGGATCAACCAAAAACCCTAATTTCCTCAGAGAAAAAATTCCAGAGTACAACGAATCAATGGATGCAATTTTTACACAATATACTTCACTATTCTTCCTTCGTACTATAAAATTTTTAGAACCTGGAACCAAGCTGAAAAAAATTGGGAGCGAAAATTCCAAGAAGACATGTTTCATACTAGTTTCAAGACTAGTAAAAAACAATAACATGAATATAATGTATCTCCAAAAATATAAAGAACCAAGATCTGAAATTTGTACCGAAGTTAGATCTATATGTCTCCTCTACACCATAGAAATGCTTGATCTCGAAACCTTCCAAAAAAAAAGTTGTAGCGAAAATGCCAAGAAGACTTGTTTTGAAGAAGCCAATCCCGATGATTGTCTAGCTCTGATAGCAAATGTTAAGAACCAAATATCGAAATAGCATAAAAAAATCAAAATAAGTACTCAATGCCTTGATAAAGAGAGAAATTCATATAATAAGCCTCTTCAAGGGGGAAACCTCCGTATACATCATATGAATTCACAAATACAAGATGATTCCAAATGAAAAGGTCTCCTTGGTATATATAGGAGACTAGGAGGTATAATTACAACTAATGGACCCAAAACAACATAAACAAAATAAAAATACTAATAAAATATGCCCCAATTAAGGGGTAATGTTCCACGATTTAGGGCTTGACACTTGTGAGCCACTATGGGTATCCTTTTCAATTGTCTGACCGTGAGAGTTCTCGAAGATTTCAAGTGCTTAAGGTAGTGGCCCTCCCAAACCATACAAGGGAATGATGGTAGGATGTATTGACTCTTTAGTTTGAGATCAAATAGGAAGGAAGTCACCATTATGATCATGGTTCATCTCTATTAACCCTACCTCCCATTAACCAAAATACAAATCATCATTCTTTGGAATATCAGAAGAAAGATGAGAGAGTTTCTTACCAAATTTAGTCTTGAAGTTATCTTGTTTCTCTAGTGAGTGCTCCGAGTTTTTCTCATTTGCCTCGGATGGCATTTCCAACAAAGGGTTAACATTTGGCTGACTTTTAGGAAGAGCCTATAGAGGATCCTTGTTCCTTGGCCTCCGAGGGATACTCTTGTACTCTTGAGACTCCTTACAAAGCCAAACCTTCTATTTATTGGGAAGAGGACATTTATTTGCCAAATGACTGTATACATGATATATTCCACAATTGAAAGGGATCCCCTCATAGTCCAAGGGTTGATATTAAATAGATGGCCCTTTTATAATAGTGACATAGTCATATAGACCATTTGTGAGGGGCAATCCAACTAGAAATCTTGCCATTCCCATATTTTGTATCTCTCTGTAAGAATTATCAACTTTGTAGAACATACCCGTGCTTTATCAGTTTCATTGAAGAGTTTATTTGACCATAGGATCATAGGTAGACTTGGTAGCCTAACCTAGATCAGATAGTAGTCCATTTGGTCTTAATTGACATCGAATTGTAGGTTCCACTTCTTAGGAGAGAGTGATTCCAAGCCCCATTGCCATCTTGCCTGAAGAAGTTTATCAACATTCTTCATTGACCTAAGGATCTAAATCATCCAACCTTTAACTAATAACATGTAGAGAGGGTTGTAACCTAGTACCATAGAGAAGGTTTATTTTGTCCAAACTTTTATGGATTCTCCATTCATATGTTTTCTCAGGAAGAAAACCACAATGGTTGAGTTCAAGATCCATAACTTCATTCAATTTAATATTATCTCCTAAGTGTAGGTTTACCACTTCTATCTTCTATTTAATGCACTTTTGTATCTTCCTAGCTTTCCCTGGTCCCAAACCCTCCTAGCTGGATGCTAAAGGTTCAAGACTGGGGTTTTTTCTCATCAAATTACTTATGAGCATACCTTCGATGAAACCTTGCTTGAGTTGTACACTTACATAAAATTCCTTGCTAAGAAACGAAGAGCGCAAGGAGCTAGAAGTAGGTCTAAAGAATCATCAGTATCCACATGCAATAATACACACCATGCCTTTTCAAATCATGCATCCCATACCTTCCAAGATTTCAAAGCAGGTCGATGTGATGTATTAACAAGTTATTTGACCTTGTCTTGCACGATGCCAACACGTTAGGAATCGTACAACTGGATTGTTGTCTTGCCAACTCACCCAAAATTGTTATGGTTTCTTCCTCCAATGGGCTTATTCCAGGATTGATACTTCTGAGTGAAGGGGGTTCAGATTTGAGCTTAAGATCCATTGTACTCGACTATATTTGATGACCCTATAGAGGATCTTTAGAGAAATCCATAATTTTGTCCTCCATATCATGAAGAAACCAGGTAGTCCTTTGCGACTTTGTTGCTACATGCTTATGTTTAACAATAGTATTCCCAAGTGACGAAGAAGACATATAACGACTGACTTTTCTATCTATGAATAACAACAAATATCTCTGATTTGAAGGCCTTGAGGTACTTGTTATGTTGTGTTGCCACCCTCGTTGAATTTCTCAGATTGGGGTTTTACTATGCCTTGATTAAAATATGAGTCTTCTGGGTCTAATTTGGAGATTCAGATTTGACTCCATTTATAGATCCTTATCTTAGCAAAAATTTTCAGCTTATACAAATAAATATGGATTAAGAAATTTCATAACCACACTCTTCAAACACAAAAATAAAACCTTAAAAAATAAATATATTAATAAATTCTTTAATCAAATTGCAAATAAAAATAGATAATCAATCTTAGAAATAAAACCTTTAACCGATTTATTTTCTTATATAATGAAGACAATTCAAAACTTTGATTACTATATTTATAAAATAAAAAAAATTAATAAAATAAGATAGCTCTTTCCCATATAACCATTTACTAAGCTTGCATATGCTCCTCAACCTACCATATGACTATGAAATGCAATTATTGTTATGATTTTTTATATAATAATAGAAAATAACCAAAAGTTATGGAAAATCTTTGCCTCTCCATTTCTTGCAATTTCTCGAATAGTTATATGAAATGTCAATAAAATGTTAATGTTGATCATCCACTTTGACATAATGCTTTGTTGAAAAAATATTTTTATAATAACAAGCATGGCTTACAAGTACCAGATGCAAAACAACGTTCATATACATAAGTTAATCAGTTGAATATATAAAGCTAGAGCAAGCACTTTGCTTAACCATCACTACTAAAAACGTTCCACTCCTTTTTGAGAATTGATTTTTCCAAAAGCAAGGGTAAAATATACTTTCTAAACAATAAAATATGCTTTCTAATCATTGTTTTGACACTTTCCTTGAATTTTTCTTTCCCATTTCTATATATAGGTTTTCCAATTATTAGATGGAAAAAACATCACTCCTCAAAGTGTATATATATATATATATATATTATATATACTAAAGTTACACAAATTGTATATGCAATTGCAAAGAATAATATCTATATCTATATATATATATATATATATATTATTCTTTGCAATTGCATATACAATTTGTGTAACTTTAGTAACATCTCTTCTTTCATGAATTTGAATTCGGTGAAAATGATATCTATGCTAACTTGAAGTAAGAAAACTCCTTGTATAAAAAATATTGAAAATTGAAATTCTTAATTTTATCTAAAATGTCATAATTTATGAACAAAGATAGAAGATGTTTTTTGAACATAAATTTTCTAGTTGCAATATATGAATCTCCTACTTACAATATGCTCCATTTCTTTAGGCATTGAGGTTAGACAAGTATCCTCAAATTCCCTTGAAAATTATTGCAGGAGTTGTGTAGGTCGTGTATAGTGAAGGTGTGAGGACTATTATGGCGAGGGATGCGATGTCCCAAGTCTATGGGCCCTTTTGCCTCACTTCTCCCATTCCTCCAACCACATTGACGACCATGACAACTCTGTTATTTTCAGACAAGAGAAATTTCAAAGTAGAGAAATTACATAATGTCTTTATCTCACATTCTAATATTAGTCAGAAATGACTTGCTCCTATCAGTGTCTCTAAGCATAAGTACGTTGCACAATTTTCACAAAAAATCACATACACTAAATCAAGGTCACAATGATTTATATCATAAAGATGATTTTGGACTAACCTACCATGGGTTTACCAGATAAATGAACACAATCATATAGTTTATTTTAGTTTATTTTTGAGATGGCATATGCCCCTCCATCAAATGCCATTATGATAGAAAACTATCAAAGTTAGATGATTATTGAATTTCAATTTATAGTGTTGCAGGTAGTGTGGCCATTCAAACCTATAGATAACATTGTAATGGAGTTTATTTACATTATATGAAATGAAAACCACAACTAGTGTGCTTACTAGAATTTACTATTGTCTAAGGCTAATCTTTAACGTGTGGAAGTGGAGGCTGCAATACAATTGAGTAACATTCCTAAAACACAAATAAGACAAAATCTCAAGGACAAGAATCAAAATCGAGTATCTTTTAAATCTTTTGCTAACCCATTGCCCAGACACCTTCCCACTCTTCTTCGCGGCCAATTTTGGAGACTGTAGGTATTACACTTGTCACATAAATCAAATTTCTAGTCTCCCACCTTGCCATTTCGAGTCTTCCATCTTACTATAGTAGATAGAATCAAGGTGAGCAATATCCACCCTGCTACACAACATTAAATGTTGCAGCGAGTGGTATATACATTGTGAGGTCTAAATTGCCTATACACCACCCACCGCAACATTTAATGCATAAGAGGGTGGATATTCACCACTATAGATTCAAAGGGTTGATAATGTTGTGTTTTGGTTTGCTTTTGGCAACAACCTCACTAATAGAACACATGAAGTTGATAGGAAACACAAACCCTAAAACATTAAAACCCTATGCTTACTTAGGAACCTTATAGATGTGTCGAGGTGGGACATGGTGCTAATGACAATTTGGCTCAGCCATATGGTGTGGTGTTGATGTCCAAACATGAGGTCACTCAAAACAAGAATTTAAAGACCTTGAAAAAAACCAAATCCTTAATCTTTTAGTTATATTTTTATTTAATTTGATATTATTTATAAAATTTGTAATAAATTAATACATTTATAAAAATTAAACTGGAATAGAAAAAATAACAATGATGCTTTTTAATTAAGGGATCTAAAATATTTTTAGATTAATTTTTTTTAATAAATTATAAGTTTAACTTGAAATTTGAATAAATTATAAATTTAAATTTGAAATTTGTATAAGTTATAAGTTTACTTTAACTTGATATTAAGTTATAAGTTTAAAATTGAAATTTGTATAAATTTGAAATTTGTTTTAGGATATAAGTTTAAACTTGAAATTTGTTTTAGGATATAAGTTTAAACTTGAAATTTGTATAAGTTTTAAGTTTAAATTTGAAATTTGTTTTAAGATATAAGTTTAAACTTGAAATTTGTTTTAAGATATAAGAATATGATCATACTTCCTACGGTGGTTTTAAAGTTATTTAGGGTTTCTATATGTTAATCTTTGTTTGCGTTTTCTCATCGCAAACTTAGGTTGACGGGAGTGTTCCATTGGATTCTATACTAGCACAGCCTCGAGTAACTCGAGGCTGGAAAAACGCCGAAAGGTATTTACTGTTAGAAAATTCCTCATTCAGTAAAAATCTTCAATTTAATTATAAAAAAAACCTAATTGATACCTGATATTTACAAGAAGCAACAACCAATGATTAATTAGTGTATTTAAAGTGAAACGCGCAGAGAGTGGCCGCCATCCTCCATTCGGGCTGCCATCATTGATACAGTAGCCGCCATCCGGCACTGAAACGCGCACTTGAACTGATATTTACAAGAAGCAAACTGATTAATTAGTGTATTTAAAATGAAACTCACGGACAGTGGCCGCCATCTTCCATTCGGCCTGTATGCATTCATATAAAATGAAACGCTCGGACAGTGGATAGTCGGAAAATGAAACCAACAGCCAGAAAATCAAACGCACAGACAGTTAATAAAAATCAGAAAATGAAATTCGTGGTGGTAATTCTAAAGGTTAATCATTTAAACGTGGCTATCATATAGTGCTACAGTAATTTTTTAATATGATTAGGTAAATGTTAAAAAGTAAACAGGTTAACGGATGCATCCAAAAATACAAGGAAGTTATAAAGAGTAAATCATATTCATTGATTTGGGAGGACGACTAAGAATATGCCAGCATCTTCAATTGTTAGCCATTAGATTAGAATTTTAGATTAAAAGGTGATTAATTGTGCCCATTACCAATAGGTATACGCCTTTCGGCGTAATAAAATCAAAATAGCGGACTTGATCATTCCCATTCCCATTCCCATTCCCATTCCCATTCGGTTTTATATAAAATCAAAATAGCAGACGTGAGCAATCCCCCACAATCCGGAGCGTCCGATATATATCCAGGCGGGGTAAAGAATCAAGATGGATCTCGTCAGACTCTCAGCTTTTCTTCGCATTTAATGAGTGCGTCACAAAAGCGTGCGATGTAGTGGTGGATGCATTTTCTTTACAGGCGTGGCGTGTTAAAAGCAGCGCGGAGCTGTCCAGTTTAACTTGTGGATTGTTACTTGTGGCCGCGGATTCATTTTGGCTTTTGTGGCAGGATCCTTCAATTGTTTCTCATTATTTAATTCTTGCGGATGTAAAGCATTTAATGAGTGCGCCACAAAAAGCGTGCGATTCGATACATTTTCCTTACAGACGTGGCGTGTTAAAAGCAGCGCGGAGCCGTCTGGTCTAACTTGTGGATTGTTACTTGTGGCCCGGCTCCATTTCGGCTCTTGTGGCAGGATCGTTCAATTGTTTCTCATTTTTTATTTCTCGCGGATCTCTGATCACAAAAATGCCCAAATCTGGGCGCTGTTTTGTCCGGCGAGGTGAGAATAGCCCAGTCTCCAGTACCGACAGACGATGAAGAATAATTACCGGAGTGTTGTGATCACAGGGCGAAGGCTGATGCCTTATATTTGAGCGCCAGGTGAGGTCAGTTCGTTCAAGGCGGTGTGCTGATAATGGTTTCCCATGGAGCCTGCGGAGGGCCTCCCCGCTTCTGTTTCCAGTGGTGTGGTGGGATATATTCTGCATCATGCTTCCTTATTAAAGCCGGAGCCCAATGATACGATATCACCAGAGTATTTGCCTTATATTTGAAAAAAACGGCGATTCCATCGGGGTTTTCTGCAGTATGGTATAGTGGCTTTATAATTTGCGGCGATTCCATCAGGGTTTTCTGCAGTATGGTATAGTGGCTTTATAATTTGTTTCTTGAAGCTTATGATCATCCTCGAAGTTTAGGTTTATCACATTATTTATTTAATATTCGATACTATTTTAATTTAATTACTCTTATATTTGAAAAAAAACGGCGATTCCATCAGGGTTTCTGCAGTATGGTATAGTGGCTTTATAATTTGTTTCTTGAAGCATATGATCATCCTCTAAGTTTAGGTTTATCACATTATTTATTTTAATATACGATATTATTTTAATTTAATTAGTTCAGGATAAATGCTTTTTTCATTTAATTTTATTAATGATATGATATGATTTGTGTTTTCATCTTATAGGTGGTCTGTCCGTGCAAACTCGCCGATGCAGTTGGATGGCAATGGGATGAATAGAATGTAGTGGGAAAATTTTGGGGCAAATATTGTGTATCAGGTGGACATTGTTGACGGAATCTCAAATTTTAGTGGAGTGGAGGGATAAAGAGAGACATAAGTCTTTTTGAGAAAGAGAGAAGAAGAAGCTTCGAGCGAACGACATTTCTGTAGAGATAAGACAAAGAAAGTTGTTACAGAGAGTGGGAAAGGGACCAGATGCCAGAAAAGTGGACGTTGGATAACGCATATATACATCTTATGGACCTACATTCAGTTATGCCTATCGCGCCTGTCCATATATACATCTAATGAACCTACATTCAGCTATGCCTATTCACATTCACCTCCAACTCTATCTCTGTTCCGTTTTGGTCTTTGTGTTGTTTGTTTATGAGAGTGTATGGAAGCGCTTCCAATGTGGTTTCTGTGACTTAATGTGGTTTCTGTGACTTATTGTGGTTTGTGTCTGTTTCATGTCATATGTATGTATGGTGTTGGTGTTTGTGTTTGTGTTGTATATGTGAAATTGTCAAGTTATAGAGGTTGGAGGTTGAATTGGATATGAATGTCCTGGAGCTTGGAGATGATTAAAGAAATAGAGTCGAGAGTTGGAAGTTGAATCACGTCACCACGTGGAGAGGTATCATAATTTATTGTTCTCTTCTTTTCTCGGTTTAGCTCTGTTCCGCTCAGCTCTGCGGACAGTAGCACGTTTTCTTCCCTTTTAGTAAATTAGATATTGTTATATCTTTTTAGCTCTGATCTTGGACTTATCTAAATTAAATGCTATTATCATAATAATAATATCATGAAATCATATATCATTATATAATAATTGTGCCTGTTTCATAAATTAATAACTGCTTGTGCATTAATTGAAAAAAATAAAAAATTATTGCTCCAATTCGAATACTATCCATTCGAACAGCGAGCTGAGCTCATATCTTTGTATCTTGAAAACAAGAGCTGTAATGACAAAGAGCCGAGTTCCTACCTTCAGCCATCGACTCTAGGCATGCAGGTACACATTATTCCCTTTCCTCACTTTTTAAGGGTTAAATAAATTGTTTCATAATAGAGTGTTTTCTTAGCGGTAATTGTATATAGGCTTGGGTTGGGTTGGTTTACAGTTCACTGAGGCGATGATGGGTTGATTTGAATCTGGAGTATAAACCAGAAAAATCTGAGCTGACAACCACATTGAAGTTCAGTCAGGTATTATAATTTCCTGTTCCTTTCTTGGTATTGTTCTTGGTAATGCTCTCAATAGACACTTTCTTTGCCCTTTTATTAAGTCAAATATTATTATATTCATTTGGCTCTGACTCAGTTCTTTTCGGCCTTACTTTCTTTTTAAACTAAATATGTTTATTATGATATCAGATCGGAGGCAGTAAAACTTTTTGTATTTTCTTTGGGTGGAGTTGGTTTATGTGAGGCGATTTGGACTGGGAGGTAGGTACATATTTTGCCATTCATTTTCTTCCTTTAAAAAAACAGTGAAAACAATTACCCAACTCTGTCATCTCAAGCTTTAATAATAACAGTTTACACTCTCACAAATAGTGTGAGCTTGGATGTCATATAGTTTTATAGTTTTAGATTTTATAAAAACAGTGAAAACAATTACCCAACTCTGTCATCTCAAGCTTTAATAATAACAGTTTACACTCTCACAAATAGTGTGAGCTTGGATGTCATATAGTTTTATAGTTTTAGATTTTATTGGGCTTGGATGTCATATAGTTTTAGATTTTATTGTTGCTTCAGTGGCTTTGACATTTTTGAAGGAATTGCATTTCACAATAGTTTAATATACATATAAAAAATGATGTTCAATATTTTAAATTTAAGACAAAAGTAATGGTGTGAAAATTTATAGTTTTCCAATATTTATAAAAATGTAGAATAATAATTTTGGTTAAATAATTTCAATCAATTTTGTAAATGTCATGATTACATATGGATCTATAATCTTATAGATTAAACGAATTCATAAACTTGGTAAAAGAGTGACATGATGTAGTTTGGAATGTTATTGTTGCTTTAGTAGCTTATGAGTAATAAACGAGAAAAATAGAAAAATCTGTGCTGAAGTTCTAGTAAGGTATTATAATTTCCTGGCACGGCACTCAACAGGCACTTTCTTTGCTCTTTTAGTAAATTAAATATTATTATATTCATTAGGTCTCTACCCAGCCTTACTTTATTTCTAAACTAAATGTGGTTATTATGAAATGCATAAGGAATTAGGTAGTACACATTTTGCCATTCATTTTCTTTCTTAAACAATAGATTACCAATTATATAAAGTCAGTCATGTCAAGCTTCAATAATGGTTTACAAGTTCACATATAGTCTTACACTATAGAGTGAGATTAAAATTAGTGAACATGTAGAAAGGGTGGCATGATGTAGTTTGAAATGTTATTGTTGTTTTAGTAGCTTAGGAGTAGAAAAGAAAGGAAAAGCTTAGAAGGAAAGATGTACTCACAAAATGAGAATGAGAAGAATGGGGTTTGATGAATGGAATTTCTAGGAAAAATTTGAACTGAAAACCATGTTGGAATTCTAGTAAGGTATTATAATTTTTTGTTCCTTTCTTGGATCGTAGCATTTTCTTTGCCCTTTTAATAAATTGAATGTTGTTACATTCATTTGGCTTTGACACAGCCTTCTTTTTAAACTAAATGTGGTTTTCTCCATTCATTTTCTTCCTTAAACAATAGAGAAAAGAGTTACCCTGAATCATATGATCTCAGTCATCAAATGCTTCAATAATAATATACACGTTCACTAATAGTCGTGAGCTTGGATGTCATATAGTTAGATATATTATTGTTGCTTATTGTTATTGGCATTTTTGAAGGAAACTTAAATTTACACGTTCACTAATAGTCCCTTGGATGTCATATAGTTAGATATGTTATTATTGCTTATTGGTATTGGCATTGTTGAAGGAAACCTAAATTTGCATTTCACATTAGTTTAATGTTGTTCATATAACAAATGGTTTTTAGTACTTTCAATTTATGAAAAAAGTAATGGTGTTTAATGTCTTAGTTTTCCAATGGGTTATAAAAATGTAGAATAATAATTTTAGTGAATAATAATTTCAAACAATTTTGTAAATGTCATGATATAGTCTTACACTATAGAGTAAGATCAAAAGAACTCATAAAAATGGAGAAAGGGTGACATCATGTAGCTTGGAATGTTATAGTTGCTTTAGTAGCTTAGGCTTTACTAAAGAAACGTAAATTTGTATTTCACAAGAGTTTAGTGGAATATATATATATATATATTCTCCGAAGAAAAAAAACAAGTATATTAAGTATTTCTGGATGAAATCAAAATATACAACTTGATGTGTATTATGAAACTACAAAGACTGTCTTTTTTTTTTTTTGTTTCAAAAGAAAGAGAGATTTGTTGAGAAACATCTTTTAACCTATAGTCAAGATGAGTTCATATACAATCTTCCATCATAATTTGGCTTAAGCTAATAAACTACAACACTTTTTTCAAAGATAGTTGCATATAATCATCCTTAATTATGGAAAAACAACAAGTACATGTATTTTCTAGAAGTTGAAGGAGGTCTCTTCACGGAGAGATCCTTTTTCATTTGTTTCAATTGTAACCAATGACGTTGCTTGTAGGAGTAGGGCTTCCTTGGATAATTTATCTATAGATTCATTCAATTATCAAAAAACAGGTTTGAATGTTATATTTTCAAATAGAATTCTTTTTCCGTTGATTTTCACTATGACTTGAATTTTCAAAGAGATCTTCTCATTAGCCCAATCAATGACAATTTTGTTCTTACCAAATACTTGTTCATTTATGATTCCCCTACGAGCTCCTGATTTTAACATGATCCATAAAGTACACATTTCAGATTTATTATTGGTTCCATGTCTCAATGTTGCATTGAAGGAAAAAGTGATGATTTTTTGATAGAAGTAGAATATTACATGTGTTACAAGTTCTTGAGGAATTTTGACTAGTTTCCTTCGAGAGCCCCTAGTGTTTGGAGGATTCTATATTAGGCTATTTCATTATTCTTTTGGTCTTAACCTTCATCGAAGCTCATATACCTTCATATGCATATTTTATTTGGGAACTGACCTAAATGGGGATCATATATTTGCCTTGAAAAATCATGTCATTTCTAGCTAACCATAATGCCTAGGCCAATACACAAGGAATTGCTCTATATGCTATGGGACTTTTTTTTTTACACCAACTCTTAAAATATGCTAGGGTGGAATCTCCTTCCCATTTTCCATTTTCATTAGTTAGCTTTAAAGTTTCTTTCCAAGATTATCTTGAAAATGAACAATGAACTAAAAGATGGTTAACAAATTCTTTATTGTTCTTGAATAGTATGCAGTCATGCTCTTGTTAGGCCCCTCCCATGATCTGTTCTGGAAAATTGTTCCATGGGAGGACTTTATTGGAGATTGCTAGGCAGAGGAATATCCTAGTTTTAAGAGGACATCTTAGTTTCCAAATGGTCTTCCACTACCATGCCTTTTCTTTTTCAATTTCTTCTTTTATCCTTTCCTCGTAACCTAGGTTGGCACTAAAGTTTCCTTTAACTTTATTTTTCGACCATATGATCTCATCTTCTTCTTTTAGTATTATATCATTTAGCTTAAGATTTGTGAGTGTATTGGTTCCATTCTTTAGCCATCTCACCTTGGATACCAAGCTATAAGTCGGTTTTCCATCATTGACTCCAAATCAAATTGCATTTGGTTCAACAACATCGACCAAATTGAATATTCCTTTGTCATGAATAATGTTGAGAAGAGGATATTATAGCCTACAGTTTTTTGAAGACGCCAACTAGGGATCTCCACCTATTTTTATTTTGTTTTCTCTTCCAATTTTCCAAACCAACCATTTTCCAATTAGGGGGAGTGCTCTTGAGATTGCTTTCCAGACTATTGAAGCCCCTATATGACCTTTTATATCCTTTCTAATCCACTCTTCTATTGATCCTAGAGTGATGTACTTTGCAATCATTATTTTGACCTATAATGAGAAAATTTATGTGTTCAAGTGTTCTAATTCAAAACAGAAATTTCACCTCTTAAACAATAGGTTTCTTGGATCTTAACCTTGTGAATTTTTAGGCTTAGCGATGTTATGAAATATAAACAAAACATGAACAATGGACAATATTTCAATCCTTAACAATTCCAATCCACTAGGCAATTCAAGATATAATATATCAATGTGTTACAATAAGTTTTGGCGCTCTAGGGCAATCTTACAACCAAGGATCTTCACCTATTTTTATTTTGTTTTCTCTTCCAATTTTCCAAACCAACCATTTTCCAATTAGGGGGAGTGCTCTTGCAATTCAGACTATTGAAGCCCCTCTATGATCTTTTATATCCTTTCTAATCCACTCTTCTATTGATCTTGGAGTGATGTACTTTGCAATCATTATTTTGACCGATAATGAGAAAAATTCTGTGCTCAAGTGTTGTAATTCAAAACATAATTTCACCTCTTAAACAATAGGTTTCCTGGATCTTAACCCTGTGAATTTACAGGCTTAGGGATGTTATGAAATATAAACAAATCATGAGCAGTGGACAATATTTCAATCCTTAACAACCCCAATCCACTGAGCAATTCAAGATATAAGATATCAATGTGTCACAATACGTTTCGGCCCCTCTAGGGCAATCTTACAACTAGGGATCTTCACCTATTTTTATTTTGTTTTCTCTTCCAATTTTCCAAACCAACCATTTTCCAATTAGGGGGAGTGCTCTTGCGATTGCTTTCCAGACTATTGAAGACACTCTATGACCTTTTATATCCTTTCTAATCCACTCTTCGATTGATCCTGGAGTGATGTACTTTGCAATCATTATTTTGACCTATAATGAGAATTTTTTTGTGTTCAAGTGTTCTAATACAAAACCAAAATTTCACCTCTTAAACAATAGGTTTCCTAGATCTTAACCTTGTGAATTTTCAAGCTTAGGGTTGTTATGAAATATAAAAAAAACATGATAAGTGGACAATATTTCAATCCTTAACAACCCAATCCACTAGGAAATTCAAGATATAAGATATCAATGTTTTACAATAAGTTTATGCCCTCTAGGGAAATCTTATCATGCATATATCATATCTGAAAACACTTATGATAGCTGTAAAATTGAGAGTAAATCTTCTATTCTATTGTCAGATTGTAATGTTAAATTGCTTAACATATTCACCCTTAACTTATGTCAAATCATCAAGACATTTAGTGATGGAAATTACAAGCCATGAAGAATATACTAATGGTTGAAAATCAAACATGTGATTTACACAAGTAGTGGATAGTTGAAAACTTCATTAATATGCATAAAGATGAAGTTCATGTACGCCATAGACTTATCACAAGGTTAGTAAAATCCTCTAGCTCTCCAAACCCTAGCTAGGGAAAAAAATAAAAACACTAGCTCACACCAAGGAGATGTAACAAGCATGCATCACACAAGCATGTCCTCCAAGGAAAGATGTTTCCTCTTCTTCTCCAAGTACAACCTAGGGTTTCATCTCAAAACCCTAACTCCAAATCTCCAAGGGATGAATCCCTAACTCTAGTCTTCAAGATGCTCCAAGAAGCCGAAGAAACCCTAGTGACTCAAGGAGAGAGATAAAGAGAGATCAAGTATAGAAGAAGATCCAAGAGAGTGAGAGGAGAAGTAGTATGCTCTTCTTGCTCACATCTCTACACAAGAATCAACAAGAATGAATGGGTGATGATCATCATGTCCAACGTCTCCTGCACAAGAGTAAACCCTAGTATCTCACAAGAATCCTCCAACAAAGACATCCTCTGTCTTCTTCATAGTTTCTCTTGGGGGTTTTCTCATGAACCCTAGAATATCACTCCAAGAAGACTAATAGAAAAAGAAGAGTACAATGATAATAATGAAAAGTTTCTCTCCTTCCTCTATATATATGAGAGGTAAGGGAGGCCAACATTACATACGTGGGTCTATACCCTTATAAGAAAACTACAGTGACACAAGTATTCTCACACATATGGAGTTCTACACTCCAACAATACACATGTTGAGCTCAAAGGTGATGATGTCTACAAGCAAGGATCTAAAAGCAAGTACATTCTAGGAGGTGTGTCTAACGCTCCTCCTACAAGCCTCCAATGACTCCATTGAACATCCTAAGTGGTGTACTCCATTGGGTCCACTCCCCTGGCATGAACACTATTGTAACCTAGGAGCCCCTGGATGACCTCCAAGATAGCCTCCCTACTTCTGTTTATAGTGGTGTGGTGGGATATATTCCTATCACCCATTCTCATTACACTTGGAGCTCATTGATATGACATCACCAGGGTATTTTCCTTCAATCAAATTATGATATTTGACAAAAGTGGTGATTCCATCATGGTTTTCTACATTATGGTATCATGGCGGATAATTTAATTCATTCTTGGAAAATGCGTGTCTGTGCAAAATAGCCGCTAGAGGTGGATTGGAATGGGATGAATTCACTGCAGGAATTAGAAGAAAATAAGAAAAGTTTTACCACCTCTCCATTTCATGTCATCTTGCTAAATTATGAGCCAACCCAACACCATCTTGGAACGACTAAGAGAGATATGCAATCAGTTCTAAAAACAACAACATTATTCGTTCAAAATTGAGAAATATTGGAATGTGTACTTAGGGGAGTAAATTCACCTCAAAGCTCTTCTCTTCAAGACACGAAGATGATGATCTCAACTAGCCGTTCCAATGAGCTCATGTTGGATGAGATGAATTCACGCTCTAATATAATAATAACCACATTTAGTTTAAAAGGAAATAAGGGAAGGTAAGGCGGGGTAGAGCAGATCAGGGTCTGAGCCAAATGAATATAATAATATTTAATTTACTAAAAGGGTAAAAAAAAGTGCCTATCGAGAGTCGGTGAAAGGAACAAGAAATTATGATACCTAACTACAACATCCAACGTGGTTGTTAACTCAAATGAGATAAGACAATTTGGGTAAAACCATGGTGATGATCTTCAAGGGGTCAAAGAAGGTTCTATTATGCCACCATTTCTTTTTCAGAGGAGAGGAGATTCAGATCATCAACACTTATACTTGTTTAGGGGTATAATTCTTAGGGCCTCGCTTCAACCTTTGACATGCTCTCCAACCTCGTGTAAACAAAGGTTATAGATCCTTAGTTGCTCTTGAGAGACATTGTTTCTGGGACCGTTTTTAGTACATTCCATCCTAGATGTTTCTTATGGACTCGCTTATCAGGCCCACAGTTCTCTATGGTTCAGAGGTTTGGGGGCCTTGTTTACTTGAGACTAATTGGGCTTTAGTTGAGTGAGTGCAGATCCTTCTCCTCCGACACATCATCAGATGCAAGTAGTCAATACCCCATCACATCATCCTTGCAGAGTTTAGTGCCCGACCCTTTTGGCTTGAGACTATTTTCCTCCTGGTTTCTCTTATGTGCCGCATTCAGAGTTTTGTCGATTTAGCGACGGGTCGAGACAACTACTCATATCTGGCCTATTGCTCATCAAAGTCCATTGCCTTATTTAGTCCTCGTGGTTGCAATAGGTCGCACTAGGTGTTGGTTTGCAGGGGTCTCATCCCTTTTGGAGTCTGCTGGTATTTTGATGGATCAACTTCATTCAGATACTCCATGGATGCACCCAGACACCTCCTACCTTTTAGGTAGGAGTTGAATAGGATCATCAAGGATAACATTTATAGATAGTTTAAGTAGGTCACTTGGACAAACCCCTAGGGTGATTTACGTCCAAAGATGGCCTTCTATGTTGAACACTTCATAGAGGTGAGGGATAGACTCACTATCCAACCCCCATACACATCCCATCATTGGGCACATTCTCTTTGTATCCCCCTAGGCCAATTTTGAGTGGGCTCACACAAACTTTGAGTTGAGACGACTGCCAAATTGTTTGAGCAGAGAGGATCTACCAGCTATGCCATCTTCATGAGGTGGAGATAGAGGAGCACTTATTTCATTGCTCCATCTATTATAAGATTCATGGGAGATTTCATTGCTTGTTCAGATGGATCTAGACCCTTTCCAATTTATTTTGATACTAGACTAGGGATGTTTACCTTTTACATGTAGGAGGACCTTAGATTTCGTGGCCACATTCTCCAACCTCCTAGACCAAATCCCACTCAACAAATTACTTCCTTCTTTATGGTGCTCCCATCAACTAGGGGAACCAAGAGAAACACTGATAGAAACATTGCCTTTGACCCCAGATCGGTGCGGACTCGAGGGATGTTTCCCCATCCCCAAAGCCCCTCGAGACATTGCCAGACTAGATTCTTTACCAATAGGCAGACGAGATCATCTAGACATCCGAGGTGGGTTATTTCATCCAGACAGTAGCACAGTTGGTGGTCCTGATTTTCCCCTAGCTCTTCCTTAGGACATCATTCTATTTTTAGTTTTCTTCATTTGGCCTCGGATGATAGGAGAGATAGATCTAGTGGACCATGATCTAGTCCCTGGATCCCCTCCCTCTGTACATCTCCCTCCCATTGTAGTTGCCCGCACTCGGAGTCTAGGGTTTTCCATGTTTTAGCATAGATCTCATGCTTTACATTACTTCTTTCTCTTTATATAGGAGACATTTTGGTTCTCCTGATTTGTATCGACATCATTGTACTCAACAGTCCCATTGACCTAATTTGTGGTCATTTGTTGGACATTAATATAATTATCTTATCTTATCTACCCCATCATTCTTCATTATGCAACAATCTCCATAAAATTTTGGTTTCTAAAGCCAATTCAAACATGTATATGTTCTTGAGATCCCATCCACTATCTTCTTTAGTCTAGCCAACTTCCTCCATTTCACCAAAGGGATCTGCTCCTCCCTTTTTTCCAAGATGCCCTTTGGAGTGTGTGATATTGAAAGCCAATTTCACAAATGTTAGCATGTCTCCTCAATACAACCATTTGTAACACTAGTTTGTGTCACTCTTTTCTATTTGTTCATACCACCATGGTCACTCCCTAAACTTCAATCATTTGGCTTTAATTGAAAATCATGATATTTTACTACATCATCGAAGGGAATCGAGTTGAAAGGGAGAATTAACTTACATTTCCTTTCGCTTTCCTCTTCTAGACCATTGAACAATATAGAATATTTGATAATATTCACATCCATCCATGTTTCCTTGCTTTATAAGTTTGGAATTTTTTCATTTTTTTTTCTTCTCTTCTAGTGCCTGCACCAAAAAGAATGGCATCATCAACAAATAATAGATGGGACAATGATATTGAGGTCCCCATTTTTATTCCTTTGACGAAATCATCTCTTTTGTATGTTGCTATTAGTTGGCTCAATCGTTCTTCCACCAATAGGAATAGGAATGGGGGACATTGGACCACCTTGCCTTGTCCCTCTCAAAACATAGAAAAACCTCAAGGTTGATCCATTTATCAATGTTGCAAATGAAGATGAATGTAGGCATCCCAAGATCCATTTCACAATTTGGATGCTCACTCCTATTTGGATTAATATTAGCCTTAAATGCATCCAATTGACCTCATCAAAAGCTTTAGCCAAATCAAGTTTCATTAGCATAGTTGGCAACTTCTTCATCTTGATTGTGTGTAAATCTTCTTGGGCAATACCCACATCATCATGAATTTGCCTGTGGTGTAAGAACCCAAATTATTCCTCTGAGATAATTTTTGAGAAGACTCCTTTAATCTTGCTTGCTATGGTGTTTGAGTTAATTTAAGAGACAAAGTTACATAGAGAGATACATCATAAGATTGAA
>ML777192.1:1240753-1253427 GCA_009831015.1 Picea engelmannii
AGGGCTCTAGAAGTTTACCTAGGTCAAAATCTTCTTAGCAAGGTTTAGCAAATGAAGAGTAAAGAAGTAGAAAATTAAGTCCTTTACCCCTAGGGTTTGTCAAGCAAGCAATTTCATAATCTTTAACATGAATAAGCAAATTTACCATAAACCATTTAAATAAAATGAAGAATTTCATATTTACTTACTTCAACAAGAATAATCAAGCCATAAAACCCTAGAATGCCAAGTAACTTCACCAAGAAATGATCCAAGTTCCAAAATTTATCCTCCAAGAGAAAGTGCGCCCAGAATTTCAGCCAATAAACCTAAAAAAGAGCGCAAATTTCAGACCACACTACTTGTGTGATGAGTGATGATGAAAAAATGAGAGTTGTTTCTCTATATATACAATTTCAATGACCTTTAATTAAAATTAGGTCATAAAAGGCCGACATGGTCAAATTACATAAAAAATCCAATTTTTACATAAATGAAATTAATCAAACCCTAATATCATCTCCAAGGGTGACGTCATGCCCTGATAAGGTGACACTAGGTCCCTAGGGTGGAATGTTAGGCCTCAAATGTAGAACGTTTGGCCTCCAAAGGCCCTGAAAGTTGCCACACGTGCCAACTAGCACACAATTGCCCTCATAAATGCAAACCCCGACTGGATGACGTCTAGGGTCAAAATGATGAAATCATGGGCTCTCAAGGGTCAACGTCCAGGTGGAAAGGCAAGACCCCCCTGGGTCTAGGTCTGCCATAGTGTCTCGGGGGCAACACCCTTCTTTCTTCCTGGTGCAAGCCTCTGGTGTCTCTCTGCCCTTGGTTGGGGTTTGTTATCGTGCAATTTGTACTTGCCCGAAAGCCAAAGGCAAGTGAACAATAAATTGGTGTAACAGGAGGTTGTTCTATCACTGTCATCTAAACAAGACACCTCTTTCCCTTTAGGAGTAGTACCCCAAGGGAGACGTCTCTAGTGACCTGGGGGTTTGAGAAGGCTAAGGTAAGAGTATCAAGAAAGTCCCACCCCTCTCATAGGTCACTCTGATCAAAAGTTCCAAAGGTTTTAATGAGATGAAGCAAAGTAATATTAAGTGTACTTGCCCAGAACAAGACAACAAGAAAAATACTATTTGCAAGTACCATATGATGTTAGTGCTTCATAGAACCATGGACTTTGATAAAAAGAACAAGCTGATATAAAAGCTGAAGCAACATAAGTATTTATAGCAGAAATGTATATATAGCAATAGCTTCACAATTATGCCTCAATAGAGCTTAAAAAATGACCAGAAATAATAACATAAACTTGACAAAATGCTATTAATTGTCAGAAGCAATGATGGCAATATATAATCAGCTTTAAAAGTTGCTTTTAAGATAAATTTGCTGCTGTTATAGATGGATGTAGCAATCTTTTGCAACAACAACAAATTAATTAGTAGGTTAGTCTTATTTAAAGTTAGAGATAGTTAGCAAAGGTCTTAAAGTAGATGGTTTAAGAGTTGTTTTAGTCAATCAATCACTTGCAAGGTATGAACTAGTGCCTTTTAGGGTAAATGGAGTCAATATTGCAGCGACAATTCCCAGAGGGAAACAACAAATGATAATGGGTGAGCTAAAGGAAGAGGGAGGATGATTGAGGTGTTAGTAACCTAAGGCCTCAATATCCAAAAACCCTAGAAGGAAAAGATGCTAGGAAGTAGGTAACCCTAGGCCCTAGCGTTTTCGTTTTCCTTCTTTTTTAGGTCAAGCTTGAAATAAAAGTATGAAAGCTTAATGAAACAATGATACTAGAGTGCTACTAAGGTAGGGATCTAGTATATCCTTAAAGGGAGGTGTCTTCTAGCAAAATCAAGTAGGTGAAGAGTTATAAAGAAAAGGACAATAACATGTGCTTTTCTCCTGGGGTTTCACACTAGCAATTTCATAATCTTATAAATGAACAAGTAAATACACCATAACCATTCAAAATAAAGAAGGGTTGTAGATTTCTACTTACTTCATCAAGAATAATCTAGCCACAAACCCTAGTTGAAGACTTTCCTCCATGAAAATGCAAAAATACACCAAGATAAGCTCCCTCCAAGAGTTGTGCATGACTTATTTCAGCCAATATGCCTTAAAAGAGGCCGAATTTCAGACCTCACACTTGTGTGAGTGAAAGATGAAGAAAAATATAAGAGATTTTTCCCTTATTTATACAATAATCATGACCTTTAATTACATTCTAGGTAAAAAAAGACTGACATGGCTAGTTTAAATGAAAAATCCAGTTTTACATAAAAATGACGATTAAAACCCTAATTTTGTCTTTTAGGGATGACGTCATGCCCCTCCTAGGGTGACGTTAGGCCCCTTCTTGGAACACTAGGCCTCCAAAGTGAAATGTTATGCCTCAAAAGGCCTTAGAAGCTGCCACATGTGCCAACCAAGTCGTCCTCATGCCAAAACCGTAATTGGATGAGGTCAAGGCTCCATATGATGATGTCAGGGGCCTTTAGGGGCCAATGTCATGGTGGGAGGGCAAGACCCCCCTAGGTCCAGGCCTGCTAAAGTGTCTCTTGTGGAACGTCCTCCCTTTTCTTCGGTGCAAGCCTTTGGTATCCCTCTGCCCCTGGCTGGGGTCACAACATCTATCCGGTGGGCTTTCAGCCCCATGGAGGTCGGAACTAATCATCTCCCCACATGTAGCTGTCCGTCGGGCATGGTCCTGCAACAACAAGAAGTATGCCCTCCATGGGCTCATAAGTCACAGGGATCATAGCAATGTCAATCACATCTAATAATCAAGTTACCCAAACATGTGCATCAAACCCCCCTTTACCCAGACAAATGCTCAAAGACATTATGCTATTTAACAAGCCATGTTTGGAGATGGTCTCAGGATGTCCTATTGGGCTAATCCTCCTCAGGTGTAGGGTGTTTCTAGGTGAAGACCAAGCTAGGTCATGTAAATGCATGAGATGGTGTAGGGGATGTTTGGGCAAGGGGTGCAGTGATAACAGGGAAATGTAAGTCCTACCTGTGGGTGCCTTTGTAGAGGCCGAGCTGCACCTTGTCATGGATGCCATTGTTTCCTAGCCCATTCAATGCCTTTTTACTCTTTGTCTTATTGCTTTTTTCTTTCAAGAGAATAGTTGGGGGACATTGTCCTGGCGTGGTGACTAGTGGTGACATCGTTACCCAAAAGCATTTCACGGAAATGAGAAGGCTGACTCGTGATGAGACCCCCTTTCTCTTGGCTATGCCACCAAGAGCCACTACCCTGGTTTGGTGACTAGATGAATAATAGTGTCATATTGCTACATTCCCATGGACCTAATAGGCTCGCTGATGATGAGACCTCCTATCCACCAACTAGGCCTTGAGTTTTATTTTATTTTACGGGTTCCCTTTTCTTGCTGAGAAGCCTCTTATTGCTTTCTTGGGAATCCTTGGGTGAAGCATATCAAGGTTTCATCTTGGCTTTTAACTTTTGCCATCTACTTTTACCTTTTCGACCTTTACCCCTTCTTCCCATAAGGCAAGGTACAACCCTTACTAGCTTGGCAAACACAATGCTCGAACCAATGTAGGGGATAGATGAGAGGGAAGATGATGAAAAGTGATAAGTATGGAAGGAACAGACGATGACCTTTCATAGACCCACCCAATGGCAACTCACTCCAAAGAGAACCAACTTGCTAGGGAATTTTGTCACCCCACCAGGTATAGACAAGTCAAAAGGCATAAAGTCCAAGCACACATCATGAAGCAAAAGAGAATTAAATGCACATATTCAAATGCTTTGAGAATCAGAGTGACACATATCATGATACCCGGAAGAGGTGTTGGCTCTTCAAGGCCTCAAACATCCAAACCCTAAAGATGAATTTGCTAGAGTGTAAGCAGTTTTAGGCTCTGTTATCTCACAGTTTGTAGCAAGGATAAAAGGCTATAAGATAGAGAGCCAAACTGGTGTAACAGGAACCAATCCCACCCAATGTCACCACAATGGGATGTTTCTTTCTTTTTAGAGAGGTTAGGCCCAGGGGAGACGTCCCTGGTGACCTGGGGTTTTGAGGAGGCTCAAGGATAATAAGACAAGGATAAGTTTCCCCCCTCACAAGTCACCATCAATCAGATAATCTCGGCTAAACAACCAATAATGAAGTAAAACCCCCAAAGAAATCCCTGCCTGGAACAAAGCAACAACAAACTGATATATGCAAGTTAGTTCAATGGGTTAACACTTCATATAAATTAATGTCTATCTGATAAACATATAAGCAATTTAGCAATAAATATTGACGAAGTCAATGCTTATAAATAGCAATGAAAACTATATCACTTCACCGATAAATACTGGAACGATATAGCATTCAATGTAACCAATCAACACTTCATTCAATAAATGCCTTAAACACCATTCAATTGCTTATAAAGGAGAGTGTTCAACTGCACAAGGTCTTAATAGCAAGAGATGATGGCAGCATGTAGGGTTAGCAGGTTAATTTAAAAAATCCCCTCTAAGGGAGACGTTAGCCATTTTTAGGGAAAATAAAGCATCCCGGAGCAAAACATTAGCCCTCCTTGGGCCTCTCCAACCTGCCACACGTGCCACTGCTGCCCAGTCTGCCTCCCAAGATGTCCAATAGGCTGGATGACGTCATGGTCATCAAGGGTGACGTCCCAGGCCTTCCAAGGCCAATGTTTCATTGAAAAGGGCTCAACCCCCCTAGGTCAAGTTGCGCCGGGGTGCCTCTGGTGGAACGTCCTCTTCTTCTTTGGTGCAAAACCCCTGTTCCATATCCATCTTGTCTCTGCCCCCTGATGGGGTCTCAACATCCCACCTTGTGGGCTCTTCAGCCCCATGGAGGTCCGAACTGATCATCTCCCCATATGTACCGGTCCAGATGGTACCTGTCCGTCGAGCAAGGTCCTGCACATCAAAAGCTACACCCTCCATGGGCTCATCAGTCATAGGTATCATAGCAATGTCAATCACATTTCATCATCAATATTATTAAACATATGCACAAAATCCCTAGTACATCAGTCAGCAGCTCAAAGACATTACACAAGCCTACAATACAAGTCTGGAGAAAAGGAAAAAACGTCCTATTGGGCTAGTGTCCAAAGAAGAAGGAAAGTTCTCGGAAGAAAACTTCATCCAAGCCATGTAGGTGGGTGATGTGGTAAGGGGATGTCCAAACATGTGGGTGCAGTGAGGGCCAAGGATGCAAAAATGTCATCTATGGGTGCCTTTGTAGAAGGCGAACAGTACCTGTCATGGATGCATTTTTTCCAAACTCATTCTTGCCTTTTATTCTGCATTCTTTTATTCTTTTATCTTTTATTGCCTTTTTTGTTCAAGAGCTAATCAGGGGACACTGCCCTGGCGTGGTGACTAGTGGTGACAGTGTTACCAACAAGTATTTTCACATAAATGAGAAGGCTGGCTCGTGATGAGACCCTCTTTCCCTTGGCCATGCAACCAAGAGTCACGGCCCTGGCGTGGTGACCAGCTAATGGCAATGTCATACTATTAGATACCCATGGACCTAATAGGTTGGCTCGTGATCAAACCCCTTATCCTTTGGTTAGGCCTTGTTTTATTATTTATTTTCGGGTCCCTCTTGTTTCTTGCTGAGAAGCTTTTTATTGCTTT
Organism: Picea engelmannii; assembly: GCA_009831015.1. Classification (NCBI taxonomy): domain Eukaryota; kingdom Viridiplantae; phylum Streptophyta; class Pinopsida; order Pinales; family Pinaceae; genus Picea; species Picea engelmannii. The sequence continues at coordinate 1,246,395 of ML777192.1, forward strand.
CTCGGGGATCCTTGGGCGAAGCATCTCGAGGTTTTATTTTAGGCTTTTATCTTTTACCAGCTTGCTTTTACCTTCTGGGCCTTTAGCCCCTTCTTCCCATGAGATAAGGTGCAATCCTAAAAATAGGTCAACCCAGTGCCCGAACAAGTGTAATGGGATAGGTGAGTGGGAAACAAGATGGAAAAGTGAGGCTGTGAAGGGAGTGGACGATGGCCTCTCAAAAATCACCCCCAGTGGCAAACCAAAACCTATAGGCACAGGCTTACTAGGGCACTCTGTCAAACTCCCCAGACATGGTCAAGTGGGCAAGTGTAAGATCCAAGCAGTTGTTAGAAATAAAAGGAATCAGATGCACATACTCAAAGGGTTTGATGAACAAAGTGACACATACCATGATACCAGGACTAATTACCTCATGGAGCAAGAATCATCTCTGCCACAGGACCAAGCCGATGGTGATGGATGCTGCTGCTGCTGACAAAACGAAGATGCTGGAAAAAGAAAAGGTGGGCCCTCCAGGTCCATGCTAAAGTCAATCCTGCTCTCGGTACTCCATGTCTAGGACCTGTGGGCCTCAAGACATGATCTCCTAGTTATCCCTGCAAGTGGGGGATAACATTTGGCTCCAACTCGGGGACATGTGCTCACTGTAGAGCGCATGAGAACCTCAACATCTTTGGCAAAACTTGTTGACCTGCTCAATCTCGACAGAAGTATCTGTAACAAAATTGGGATGGTAATGCCACTCCAGCATATATATATAAACTAAAATAAAACAATCAATAAAGGTGATATGAAAGCAAACTAACATGCAAATGCAAATGATATAATACACGAATGAAAATTGCCTATTTACTTGTACTTACCTATGAAGTCAGGTTCCCCCACCTTGGTGGGGCTTGAGGAGGCGACCGTTGATAGGTAATGGGCGCCTTCTTCCTTCCAAAGTGGACAAATAGTAGGAGTCATCAACCGATTCTCGTCCAACTTTGAAAGGTCCGAGCCATGATTGAGTACTTCCTCTGACGTTGGTTGAGCTCTCCTTTCTGGGTATCCCACATCCAAACTACATCTCCCTCATACTTCCTGATCTTATATTTGGTTGTCCCCTGGACAACCCTGGTGTATTGCGCAGAGGGAGGAGGGTGGGCTTCTGCTGTAAATACTTCATGTTGGGACGGATGAATCTGTACATCATCTTCTAGTTTCTTCATTATCTCCACAGTCCCAGTTTTCTTGTCTTTAAATTCATCTAGGTGTTGCTGGTACTCTTCCTTTTTGGGCCATTTAATTTTATCAAAGTCCTCTTCTATGGCGAAAGGCATATCTTCAAGAGAAAACTTATGAAGGGTTTGTATGATTTCATCATGTGCCTTGTCACTTTTGACTGGGTGATTAGCTTCTTGCACATGGGTTTTAGTCACTGGCTCATTCAGGAGACGACCTATTATTCCATCTTTCAAAGGTAATTCTATAAAAGAAAGGTCCATCTCAAGGGTACCGCCCAACATTGAAGCAAATTTCCTAGACAACAACATTCCCCACACATCTGGGACCTCTGCTATCACGTTGTCAATGTGGATCACTTTCTCGGGGTACTCTTTAAGGCAATTTTCCACATTTTCAACTATTCCATGTGTGGGTATGGCTTTAGATTCGAAGCCACACACATTCCTGTACGGACGTGTGATTTTCAACACTAATTGTTGCATGACTTTAAAAGGCATTATGTTGGCACCTGCCCCTGTAACCAACATGTAGTTGTTGAGGCTTTTGTTGTTCATTATTAAAGTCACGAAGAAGGGAGGATTTTCACTGTATTGGACCCTGAAATGATCGACTTGCAACATGATAGGGGGGTCCATGGGTCCATCTGATCCTTGAAAGAAATTGTCAAAACGCTCTTTGACAGATGGCACCTTAATGACTTCTCTTAGGGGAATGGTTACATGCATCTTGGATAGTGCCCCTTCAAAGTCAAAGTTTAAATCAACCCTTTTAGTATTGGATGTCTTAGGAAGGAGCACATCCAAATACGAGGGTTTTGTTTTTTCAGCAGCAGGTTGTCTCAGTTTCTTTCTTCTATACACCTGGACCTCTTGTTTCTTCAACTTTTCTTTTGATTCCCTATCTAGGTTGTTTATTACTGCCATTCTAGCTTTCCTGGCCGCTTCTCTTATGGCCTCTTGATGTTCTTCAGTAGTGATATTTATCTGAGGTCCTTCCATGAGATGGCCTATGTTGTTTACTTGTTGATGGTCATTATCACTGTAAGGACATTCATGTTCCCAATGTGCTTCGCTGCATTCTAAGAACCAAGGGTTTTCATCAACCACATTTGTAGGGGATAAAGTGTTTGGAACCTCTTGCCCATTCTTTGGCCTATAAAATTGATTCCCCTTTTGAAATTGCCCTTTGTACGAGACCCTGGGTGCTTGGCTTTGGGATCTTTCCAGGTTGACAATCCTACTCATCATTTGCTCTTGATTCTTCATGATACCATCCATAGAGGCTTGCAACTTGGCTATACTGGCACAAAGGTCTGAGGTTGGTTCGGTATTGTGGACTATCTTTGGTTTGGTGTCCACTTTTCCCCTTGGATTTGCAAAAGTCTCAATTTTGGATGACAGGAGGTTGCCCTCAATTCTAGTTGCGAGCTCTTGTGCTTCTTGAATTGATTGGGGTTTTTAATCTCTGAGAAGATACCCTAATTGGCCATTGAAAGACTTGGTGTAGATGTGGACAAGGTAATCATCCTTTGGATGATGGCTTGCAGGGATCTTTTGTAGCAAGGTCTCAAACCTAGTATGGAAGTCCCAAATAGACTCATTTTCATGTTTCCAAAGTTTATTTAGTCGGGTAAGGAGCATGTTAGGGTCTTCTTTGATACTCCATCTTTTGAGAAAGACCTCTTCTAGTCTGTCCATGGTTTTAATGCTACCTTCGGGAAGGCTCAGGTACCAATGCCTTGAGGCATCATAAAGGGTAGCGGAGAACAACTTCTTGACTAAATCTTCAGCATCATCACTGATGGGATGAAGCTGAAAAAACGCCCAAAAGCTGCTCATGTGCTCCTTGGCACTGATTGCATCAGTGCCAGTAAATTTGCCTAGGGTAGCCTGGTATGGCTGACATGTCTAGCGGTTTGAAAAGAGTAGACGACCATTGTCTTTGATTGTTGGCTGGGTTCATTGTAGTGGTCTGAGAACTAGACATGATTTTCAAAGGAAGACTCTCCTCGAAAAGTGATTTTACAACAGGAGAGTTCTTGGGAGGCTTCCTTTTGAAAGACAAAGGAGGATTATTGAACCTCTTTGTGGTTTGCAGAGTTGTTGGATAGTTTACTTGAAACTACTAAAGAAAAAGGGAAAACACCCTAGTCGAGTCGCCAAGTAAGCTTGTAAGAAAAAGACACTCTCTGAGGCAAGGCTTACCGAAAAGTGTTGTCTGAGGAAGGTTTGACTCGGTGTTCCCCAACAACGGCACCAAAATGTTATCGCACAGTTTGTAGCAAGGATAAAAGGCTATAATATAGAGAGCCAAACTGGCGTAACAGGAACCAATCCCACCCAATGCCACTACAATGGGATGGTTCTTTCTTTTTAGGGAGGTTAGGCTCACGAGAGACGTTCCTGGTGACCTGGTGTTTTGAGGAGGCTCAAGGATAATAAGACAAGGATAAGTTTTCCCCCTCACAAGTCACCATCAATAAGATAATCTCGGCTAAACAACAAATAATGAAGTAAAACCCCCAAAGAAATACCTGCCTGGAACAAAGCAACAACAAACTGATATATGCAATCTAGTTCAATGGGTTAGCACTTCATATAAATTAATGTTTATCTGATAAACATATAAGCAATTTAGCAATAAATATTGACGAAGTTGATGTTTATAAATAACAATGAAAACTATGTCACTTCACCAATAAATACTGGAACGATATAACATTCAATGTAACCAATCAACACTTCATTCAATAAATGCCTTAAACACCATTCAATTGCTTATAAAGTAGAGCGTTCAATTGCACAAGGTGTTAATAGCAAGAGATGATGGTAGCATGTAGGGTTAGCAGGTTAATTTAAGCTAGGGTTAGTGAAGTTAGGGTTTCAATTCAAGGTTTTTGAGAGTGTTTGGATCAAGTCCACTTCAATGCATGGGGTCTTAGGATCAGTGCCTTAAGGTTAAATGGAGTCAATAATGAAGGACGCAAGGGTTGAAGGAGACAAAGACTAAGGACTAGAGGGAGAAGTTTTGAGGTGTTGCTAAGGCAAGGCCTCAAAATCAAAACCCTAGGGGAGAGAGGCTCACTCCAGTGTTGCTACAGCAAGGCCTCGTGCTCTCTCCTCCTTAACTCAACTGGCAAAACAGCTAGTTGAAGAATAAAGCATATAACCAAAACTGGAGGGTTTGATGAGACAAGGTGTTGCTACAGCAAGGCCTTTCAACAAACCCTAGAAAAAGTACAGCCTCAAGTGTAGTAGACCTAGGCTCAGGATGTCTCTCTCTTCTTGGATTCTAGATAGTACGACTAGCAACAAAAGAAGAAGGGAAGAGAGTGTAGCAACGACTATGCTCTCTCCTTCTTCAATGGCTGAAAATTTCTCTCTCAGGGGACATGAGACAAGGACCTACTTGTGTGCTTGTCACCTAGGGTTTTGATTCAACAAAATTCATAAACACATGCAAGAAATTAGACTACAACCATTCATTCAAGAAGTTTTGCAGAAAAAATACCTACAATTCACCAAGAAATATCAATGCAAACCCTAGTTGTAACACCTTCCTTCAAGAGAAATGCCAAAATACTAAATAGTCTTCCTTCAACAAGTGCGCATCATTAAATCAGCCAATAACCCAAGATAGGACGCAAATTTCAGACCTCACTAATGAGTGAGTAAGTTGTGATGAAAAAATGAAGGTAAAAATCCCTCATTTATATAGTACCATGACCTAATTTTACATTTTAGGTCATGTAAAAGGCCGACAAGGCCAAAATATCAAAATCATACTGTTTTACATTAAAATGTTAAATTAAAATCCTAATTGAGCTGAAAAGAGATAAAAAAGCCCCTTTAAGGGAGACGTTAGCCCTTTTTAGGGAAAATGAAGCATCCTGGAGCAAAACGTTAGCCCTCCTTGGGCCTCTCCAACCTGCCACACGTGCCACTGTTGCCCAATTTGAATCTCAAGACGTCCAATAGGCTGGATGACGTCATGGTCATCAAGGGTGACGTCCCAAGTCTTCCAAGGCCAACGTTTCATTGAAAAGGGCTCAACCCCCCTAGGTCAAGCTGTGTCGAGGTGCCTCTGGTGGAACGTCCTCTTCTTCTCTGGTGCAAAGCCCCTGATCCATCTCCATCCTGTCTCTGCCCCATGATGGGGTCACAACATCCACCTGGTGGGCTCTTCAGCCCCATGGAGGTCCGAACTGATCATCTCCCCATGTGTACCGGTCCAAATGGTACTTGTTCGTCGCGCAAGGTCCTGCACATCAAAAGCTACGCCCTCCATGGGCTCATCAATCACAGGGATCATAGCAATGTCAATCACATTTCATCATCAATATTATTAAACATATGCATAAAATCCCTAGTACATCAGTCAACGGCTCAAAGACATTACACAAGCCTACAATACAAGTCTGGAGAAAAGGACAAAACGTCCTATTGGGCTAGTGTCCACAGAAGAAGGAAAGTTCCCGGAAGAAAACTTCATCCAAGCCATGTAGGTGGGTGATGTGGTCAGGGGATGTCCAAACAGGTGGGTGCAGTGAGGGCCAAGGATGCAAAAATGTCATCTGTGGGTGCCTTTGTAGAAGGCGAGTTGTACCTGTCATGGATGCGTTTTTTCCAAGCCCATTCTTGCCTTTTATTCTGCATTCTTTTATCTTTTATTGCCTTTTTTGTTCAAGAGCTAATCAAGGGACATTGCCCTGGCGTGGTGACTAGTGGTGACAGTGTTACCAACAAGTATTTTCACAGAAATGAGAAGGTTGGCTCGTTGATCTGAAATCAGATCCAGAAGCCTGATAGGGCTTGAAAAATGCTCAAAAATGAAAGTGCTCGGAATGCGACGAAAACTGTGCCATTGCGTCCGTCTCGTCTTCTTGATTCCGGTGGTATAATTTTTATGTCAAACAGAGTCCGTATGGAGAAGATATCGCGTTCTGTCCGAAAAGCCAAACATGCAAAATTTTGGATGCTGACTGTACCTGTCCGTACAGTCTGTACAGACACGTGTCAGGCCGTACAGTGCTGACGTGGCAGATTCCGTACAGTGACGTGGCGGTACCAGAACACGACACGTGGCAGCGCCGGATGATGACACGTGGCAGCGTCGGATGATGACACGTGGCAGCACAGGAAGGTGACACGTGGCAGGCGGATTCGGGGTTTTCAGGGTACAGTTGGGCCAATAAAAAAGTGACACGTGTCACCACTCACAGGGTGACACGTGGCACGCTGACGTCAGCAGTGACGTGGCAACCGTACGATGACGTGGCAAGTTGACGTGTGGCAGTACGGCGGATGATGTGGACCAATCAGGTTTAGACACGTGGTACTATTCGGGCGAATGAAAAGGTGCCACGTGGCCCAATCACAGGCTGCCACGTGGCACCCTGGGGTTTGCCAATTTGGTCTGGTTTCCAAAAGTCATTTGGGGTCGGCCGGGATCGAACCCGTGACCTCCCCGACCGCGCGCCTTTGTATTAACACCCCGACCGTTGGACCATGTGTTCGGACTTGTTATGTATGCGGACCATCGTTCTTTTAAGTTGTAGGTTGTGTTTAATGCGGGGGGAAAGGGCCGGGGCCCAAGCCCCAGCCCTCGGCGCATATGGCCGCCCGACAGAACCACGGCGGGAGCAGAAGCGGCGCGGGTATTGTTGCCACCGGTCACATGACCATTCCATATAGCTGAAGTTCGGGGCCCTCGACATAACACATGGGACCGATCGATATGACCGGAGGCTCGGGGTTCCATTCCACGCGGGGTTGTTTTAAACCAACAGCCCGCGGTCCTATGC
>ML777193.1:0-11234 GCA_009831015.1 Picea engelmannii
TTTTAAGAGTCAAATTTGAAAGGGATCATCGTAGGTCGCATACAAATCTGTAGAGGGGAAATTTCAGGTATATGATTTCATTCTATTGATCATATTAATCTTTCCCCCATTTGATTCAAACAATTTTTAGTGGATTCCCCAAAAAATAAAAGGGTTTCATAACTACTTTTAGTATTGGAAGCCTTACTTACTTCTTGTTTCTCTTGCTTTCCCTTTCTATATTTCACAATGATTTTTTTAACCAATATATTTTTATAGGTTTTGTTTACTTATGTATGGGGTGTTTGGTATCCATTGCAATGGGATCATTGATTACATTGGATCCTATACTGGCCTGTCACTGTTGGTTTTTTTTTTTAAACGCCTTCGCGGTTTGCGTTGCGCACTATACCAATATAAAGAATCGGTGCTGATATTCATGTCAAAAGCATCGTTGGATTTGAAACTTTTTTTTTTTGTAAAACGCCTTCGTTGCGAGTGGTGCACATTTTACAAAAAAAAAGAGCATCGGTATTATCAGATAAAAAACACCGCTTAATTTAAAATAGAAGTAATATTGTTTTTTTATATGGAAGCCATCATGTTTTAAATCGGTTCACGGGTTAGTGGTCGACGATGCATAATTAACTATACTTATTCACTGGTGTATTTATTAATTTATAAAGCACCACATGAATACAATAGTTTGTAAAATGTTTTCGATTTCGTAATCACACTGCTATCATATGCTTATGCATATACACACGTGTAACACATTGATGTGTATACATATGTGTAACACATGGATGTGTACTTTTTTACTATACCCACCGATATCTTCAGTTGTAAAAAACGTAGTTTTTATATCTGATGATTCCTAGCTTTTATTTTTCAGGGAGATTATGAATATTCCAAGGGACAAATTGATAAAAATACGAAGCAAGAAAATAATCAAGAAGATCAAGAACTCATAACATGGCGGAAAAGGCACCAAGTCGAATCAACTTTCATTTACATAATGTACATATACATAGTACATAAATAGGTAACCACCAATAACGATACACATAACCAAGTGTATGTTTACAAAGGATAACAATTATATCATCAAGTAAAGATAAAGTGGTTTATGACATTAAGATTACTACAATATTTCTAACAACCCCTCCACCTTAATCTTAAGTCTGTACAAATGTATCAACTCAACAACAAGGACTAATGAAAAAGTTGATAAGTCTTCAACCTGTGACTCATGGTATGCAATCTCACGAGTTTAGATGAAGATATGCCTAAAAACTACGAAAAGTGGATGTCGAAACCAAGTCTAAAAAACTCACCATGTAACAAATGAGTTATACAACCTGTAGGTGTTCATTGAATTCAACCCAAAACCGTTGAGATCAAATCTTGATGAGAAGTGAATTGGCTACATTTCCAACACATCCCAAGTCCTGAAAATGTATGATAATCTCTAATGTGCCAAGCACAAATCCAAAATAAACAACTGACCTCTGCTAGATCTGAAGATCATCCCTTTAAAGTCCACAGACTATTAAGTGAACAAATAAGTTCACAAAATTTTCTTTGAAAATGACACACTAAAAATTGTCAATAATCCAGCTGACAGGAAAAAAAAAATGTCGAAAGGCATCCAAACCCTATATCCACAAAATTGTGTGGGTAGTAAATCAGGTGAATCAATGGTACTATCGCAAATCCGAATTTTCGATAAAAATGTCAAATTGTCATCGAGGTGTCGAACTATTGAACCACCATCGAAGTCACAAGGTGATTGGAAACCATCAAATGCCAAAATGTGGCAAATCATCCATCCATCAAAATCTCGAATCCGTCAAAACTGCCAAGTGTTGAAATGTCTCGATGAAAGTCCTCTAAAGGTCAAACTGACCAATCCAAATCCAAATCCAAATCATCAAATCCATAATCAAGTATAAAATATAATCATCACAAATAAATGCATCCACAATCCTAAATCCATTGTCCATTTACAAAAGAAGTCTCATAAATGATCGATGTCAAAACCATCGATTTTGTATCTTGTATCCTGAATCAATCATCATCATCCTAAATGAACTGCAAACCATCAAGGTAGACTTCAAAACTTGAAGTCTGACACATGGTCACTAAGTTCCCTCTTGTCAACTGAAAGGTGAGAAGTATGTATCATTAGATATACCCCCCCTGAAAGTGAAGATGAGTAATCAAAATGTTTTTGAGCGGAATTAAAATATCCGATCTTCAACTCAAAAGACAAAACTCAAGTGGGCCCTGTTCTTGCTCTCAAATCATCAGATCTAAAGCATTCATAACCATCCACTATAGAAATTTCTCCTTGTAAACTTGGATGTACATGTGTATGAACCCGATAATAAGATTGCTCCAATAGATTGGCTTCTAAATTCCAATGTAAATTCCCTAACCACTCAAAATTTGTATGTTTCTATTGATTTTTCTTGCCCTTTCTAACACCTTTCCAAGAGGTGATTGGTCTTTGCACAAAAATTGCATGGGTGAGGATCAAAACACTTTGACTCATCATGGCCAAGCCGTTGACAGTGTTGGAACTGTATGGGTTCTTCATCCAACTGATCATTATGATCATATTAATCCATAATACCTATAGTAGCATTCACAACAACTACGTCAGCGTCACGAGCATCCTTAATTGCATCAACATTCACATCATCATCATCATTTTGATAATCGCTAATTGCATCAACATCATGTACATGTTCAACATCTTGCACTTGTTCAACATTATCCAAAAAACCACCACTCACAAATGTAATGGGTTTGCAATAATTAAGAATATGAAAAAGGTTGTCACCATCCTTCTCATATCCTAAGCCATATCAATTCCTTTTTAGCTGCAATTCTTCCCAAGGTCTAACAATTTTAGCTGCACCATCCTTAAGCTTATCATTAGTTGTATTTTTCATGATTCCAGTCTCTGTCTTTTCAATGACTTTGGAACATGCTCAAGTCCCTCTTGTTCATTGTCAACAGGTAATCCAAACAATGAATTATGTTGAAGAAGTATGCAATCAGAATGTTGATGCGGAAGGAGACTCAATTCATCAGATAAAAATTTGTTGTGAATTTTAAACATATCAACCTTTATGTGCATGACTTGTAAGCAAGTAAACATTGTAGGGAGAGTGTTTTTATTTATTGAAACTATAGATGCAAAAGTGGAGTTGATTAATGTGTGCAATAGAGTAAACATTGATTCAATCATAGCCATTTATGAAGTGTGCAAAATATGCAAGAAAACTTTTGCAAACTTGTATGACCTCTTTTGAAACCCCCCTTATTAAATTCTGAGAGGGTTTTATGTACACAACTTCGAACTCCTGTTTGAACCCATTTATTTTATTTTTCCTTCTTGAGATGAGATTGCTTGTGCACTTTTATATTTTTGTTTGACCTTGTTTGCCTTTAATTGATTTCATTTGCTGCAAATGAATGTTTTTTATGTTGTTGTATGTGTATGTGATGTGTGTGAACAAGCTGAGAAAACATAACTCGCCAAATGTCAATATTACACACATACAAATCTCCTAAGACCCCCTTATTCAATTTCAGGCAGGTTTAGGACGCGAGATAAAAAAGAAAATGCAATTTTATTGGATATGATTAACCCTTTTTGATGATGTTTTTGTAGTTGTAGGAGGTATTAACCTCCAGTATAACCTTTGTGCTTAGAATAGAAGATTATGGAAGCAAGAGAACCATTAAAAAAATGTGGAAATACCCTAGAAGAAAAGTAGAACCAAGGAAAATAATAATAAAGAATTGGAAGGCTCCAGAAAGAGAATTAGACCCCACATGAAAAGTCACTTGGACATGCTAGTATAAATAGAGGTAAGGCGCTACCTCATTTGCACACTCTCACTTACTCAATTAGGGTGCAAGTCCGAGGAGAAACAATTGCATCAACTGTAGTGGTGACATAGATAGAGGCACTGGTATGAGGAAGGTGACGCAATAGTTCCAGTGGTAAAGTCTCTCCTTGCTCGATCTTTCTGGTATCTATCTCTTGTGCGCTTCTCTTGGTTAAGGTACGATCTCTTGGTATTATGTTGTTGCTGCAGTCGTGTTGGTATTTCTGGCTAGGGTTTAGGACTTGTTTCATGTACAGATTCTATCCAAGAAAAGGTTACTGTGCTTGGGGGTGATATGTGTAAGTGCCTATGGTTGGGTGACAATGGTGTAACATTGTCTAAGGTAAAACAAGCATACAAAAAATTTAACATGGTTTCAGAGGCAGGTTTCCTTCAAAACAGTCTAACCACTGGAAGAAAGATCGTCAGTTTCACCTATTTTCAAGCTCGTTGAGCACTTATAAAGCCACCAAGAAGTTCGTCTAAGGAGGGTGCATCTTTCCCCTAGATCAGATCTCCAAAATTCAAAAGTTGGAAAATTAAGGTTTCCTCATAAAACCCTAGGTCAAGATGTTTGGGCATTTAAAGGCTAAAGTTGGAGTAGATCCTTGAAGAAGGGAGGTCGCCTTGGCATAGCACACTTCCAAAATTCATTTATGCAAAGTTTCAAATTTTGTCGTATTTCTAAATCCCAGGGCAGAATGACTTATAGTACTAAGCTTGATGAGAAGCTTGAGGGTGTTGATAACTTTCGAGCATGGAAATATAGAGTGATGCTCAGTCTAAAAGAGAATGATCTAGAAGGATTCATTGAAGAATAAGTTCAATAGCCAAAGGGAGATGAGGCTAAAGCAAAGCACAAGAAGAACCTGGTTAAAGCAAAGAGGATTATTGCAGATTCTATCAAGGATCACTTGATCCCTCATGTCTCATCATTGAAGACTCCAAAGTAGATGTTTGATGCTTTATTATGATTTAATGAAGGAAATAATATCAATCGAAAGATGACATTGAGGACACAACTCAAGAATGTGAAGATGCAAAATTCAAAATCCATTCAACCTACTTTACGAGGATGTCTCAAAACAAAGAACAACTTGAAGCCAATGGAGACACAATTGAAGAAGTTGAGCTAGTAATGACTACATTGAATGGTCTCCCAAAGATTTCAGAAAGACTATTGATGATGCTATTGTGATTGGTGTTCAAGAAGGAGGTCTATACAAATCAAAGGGACACTCAAATTCAACATTAGTTCACAATAAAGTAAATTCGAGTGAGCTATGGCATAGAAGACTTGCTCACATACATTACAAAGCATTACTGATCGTAAGCAAGATGGTGACATATTTTCCAGAGATTTAGATGAATCATTATGTGCACAAGGAAAGAATGTGAAGAGTCCATTTCCAAGCAGTGATAGTAGATCCAAAGGGATATTAGATTTAGTACACTCAGAGGAAGCCCAAGAGTTGGAGGCAACAATAATGATGTCCCCTACAATATAGAACAACTCAAATGGGACAACAATAGCTAGACTCCAGGTTTGCATATCAAGTTTGATATCTTATATTGCTACAACTTAAGTAAGTGTTGTAACTAGAATAACAATCTTTAAAGTTCTATTATTGTTATTGCTATCGAATGTTTTGAAACACTTGAATATTGTTGGTTTGATGATCATTAAGTAAAAGCTCATTGTTTAGTACTAATGATGCACTTGTTTACAAGATAAATTGATCTCCTCTAGGATATGTTCTTGGTTGTTGAATTGGGAAGGTTACCATGGAGAAATGATTGGTCACAACACTGGAAGAGTGTTGTTCTTATTTCTTATTATTGTATTTTTTGTTTTGGCTCTTGTTCTAGGCAGGTCACAAGTGATAGATTTAAGAAGGAGCTACTGTGACAATTGTTCTCGTTCTTGTTATTATTATAAGAGTATTATTCTTTTATGTTGTTTTCCCTTGTTGTTGCTCTTGTTCCAGGCAGGTCACAAGTGATAACTTTGAGAGGAGTTATAGTGACGGTTGTAGGAGGAAACATATTAGATGGTCTCTAGCTTGACACATGGAGCAGACTGTCCAGATAAGAAGTTGTATACACGACTGTATACATCCATGTACTGAAGAAGAAGAGGACGAAGAAGGGTACTTTTGTGGGATAGAAAGTATCTCATATGGAGATTGATTTTAAGGAGAATGAGGCTCCAAAGATGATCGAACATATCCCTCTAGTGGAGTTGATCACTCTTCGGATCATCGGGAAGAGTTAGTAGAGCCAGAAGGGCCCACCAAAAATCGTTGCAGTAACCAAGAAGAGACCAGCATGTTCCCCTGACACTTTGTAGGATGCAAAGATATATAGCATTGATGAGCCATATCACGAGGATGAGTAGATGGCTCCATCAGTGGTGAGGCAGGTGACTCCACCAAGAACCAGCTCAAGACGAGCTAGAGTTCAGAGAAAGTCAGCCCTCAGGATCAGTAGGGAGGAGCAACCTCCCCAGGATAGTTCATAGGAGATCAAACTTCAAAGAAGGTCAACACATGCAGAGGGAGCAGATGGCTCTGGAGATTATAGACTTAGAGTAAGCCTGATCTCAGATAGAGTTAGTGGATTAGAGAATTTCATTTAGAAAGTATTCCTCCTTAGATTCAGACGACAGAGAGAATTCTCTTCGAGGACTGAAAAACATGTTCCATGAGTGAGGAGGCTAGATCGAAGCTTCAAAGGCTTCGAGGAGATATGCGACCTCATGAGAAGATTCCCTTGTTTTAGTGATAGAAAGAAGGAATATATTATGAGGAGACATTTGCTCCTGTGGCGAGATACACTTCGATTAGACCTATACTTGCGATAGCTACAGTAATGAAATGGAAGGTACATCAGATGGATGTGAAGACAACTTTTCTGAATGGTGTAGTGGAAGAGGAAGTGTACGTGGAGCAACCACAAGGATTCGAGACACATAACAGACAAACACATGTGTGCAGATTGAAGAAAGCCTTATATGGATTGAAACAAGCACTCATGGCATGGTACGATAGAATTGACAACTTTCTAATGAGCTTGGGTTTTACCAAGAGTAAAGCAGATCCCAACCTTTACTACAAGGTTGAGGATAGTGGACTAGTGATATTGTTTTTATATGTGGATGGCATGTTTTTAACAGGGAACGAGAAGCTCATCGCTAAGTGCAAGAGAAAGCTTGCATCAAAGTTCGAGATGAAATAGCTAGGTATGATGCATTATTTCTTGGGTCTAGAGGTGTGGTAGAAATCAGAAGAGATTTTCCTCAGCCAAGGAAAATATGAGGTAGAAATCCTGAAGAGATTTGAAATGATGGATTGTAAATCCATGCCCACACCAATGGTGATGAACCTGAAGTTATTGAGTGATGCTTCTTCAGAGACAATAGATGTCGCCATGTACAGGCAGATGATTGGTTCATTGATGTATTTGACGAATACTAGGCCAGATATATGCTTGGCAATGAACACTTTGAGTCAGTTTATGATTGAACTAAGACGTGTTCACTTGATTGTGACAAAGCACATATTAAGGTACCTGAAGGGTACAATAGACTTTGGACTCCGATATGTTTTAGATCGTAAGATAAGACTGCAAGGATTTGTTGTTTCATATTAGGCCTATAGTGTCACAGATCAGAAGAGTACATCAGGATATTGCTTCAGTTTGGGGTCATCTATGATTTCATGGCTCAATAGGAAGCAGATTAGTGTGGCACTCAGTACGACTGAGGCATAATATATAACAACATGTTCAATTAGCAGTGAAGTTGTGTGGCTTCAGAAGTTGCTTGGATGACTATTTGATCTCGAGTTGGAGGTGACTTGCATTTTTTGTGACAACCATAGTTGTATAATTTTTTTTGAGAACCATGTGTTTCTTGACAGGTCCAAGCACGTTGAGATCAAGTACCATTATATCCGAGATTTGGTATAAAAGGGAGTTGTGAAGCTCCAGTATATTGGCACAAACAAGCATATAGCAGATGTGTTGACCAAGCCTCTATAAAAGGTAAAGTTTGAGTACTTTAGGGACAATCTTGGCGTGGTCTAGAAGGACTTCCCTTGTAAGAGGGAATGATGAGTCAGATATGCGATTCTAGGGGGTAGTAGCATACAAAGTGTGGCAGAAACGGGTAGTCATTTACAGGAACGTTCGTTTCCCAGACTCCGTATGGATTGGGTAGTAGCGCAGTTCTGTGTGAACTGGCTAAACTGGATAGTTTCCCAGACTCCGTATGGATTGGGTAGTAGCGCAGTTCTGTGTGAACTAGCCAAACTAGATAGTTTCCCAGACTCCGTGTGGATTGGGAAGTAGCGTAGTTCCACGTGAACTGGCTAGTTTCCTAGCTTTGAGTGAGCTAAATGAAGTCCTGTAATGACATAAGGTCCGAGAGGACGATGCGACTGTGCCCACTAGAGAGATGCTACATATGTTGATGAGGCCCTAGATGCATGACATGTTACGTATGTCTATGTTCTCCGACTGCCACCATGGCTCTAGTTCTCAGGAAATTAGACTGGGATGTCAGGTTCTGCTTTGTTTTCTCTGTTGTTTTGGTGCGACTGTGCCCACTAGAGAGATGCTACATATGTTGATGAGGCCCTAGATGCATGACATGCTACGTATGTCTATGTTCTCCGAGTGCTATCAAGGCTCTAGTTCTCAGGAAATTAGACCGGGATGTCAGGTTCTGATTTGTTTTTTCTGTTGTTTGGTTTTTACCTCCAATGGTGAGGATAACTGTAGTTGTTCTTCCAGATCTCTATGGGCCCTTTCGTCTCCTACATGTGGTCCCTTGCCTATTATGGATGACAATTTTGACATGGAAGCTCTCGAGTCCAACACGAGGGGTTTGAAAAGAAGGAAGAGGAATGCCTCTTGAAATCCTTACTGCAAGACCTCTGTCCCCTCCATGACCATGGTTGAAAAAGATGCCAAGCAACCATAACAAGTCTTCCAAGAGAAGTTTCCTACTGCAATTAAAGAGAAGATGGATGCTATAGATGACTCTGTCATAAAAAAGAGTAAACATGTTACTAAGGAGTAGATTGACAAGGACTACTAGGGATAGTTATCAGACTTTGGGTTCTCAAGAACTAGAGATACTAAAGTGTCACGAGCCACTAATTTATATTGGCTCACCAAATCCCAGGTGGTTTAGAAACAAGGATATTAGCACCGATAAATTCTTGCCAGGACGACGTTGTTTGAAGCAAAAAATGAGGTTGTTTGCAAGGTGTTTTTCGGTGTTTGACTGAAAGTATCAAAGTGGTAGGTTGATGGTCAAGATTGCTCAATTGAGGTGAAAGAGCCCTTGGTTTCTCAGGGTACCTCTTCTAAACCAATTATAAATGATTAAGAAGTAGAGTTACATGGAAGCAAGTCAATCTAGCACTCAGGCAACCAACTCTCCAAACTCTCCAGGTCCTATTTGATAAGTCCTATGTTGTCTATCATGTAGTCATGATATGTTGTTTTTATCTATAGTCATGGTTTTTAGTGTTTATTGGTAGTTATCCTTACTGCTCCCTTAGTTTTGTTTTATTCCATATAAGACTTTGGATCTCTTTAGGTAGTTTAAACTCAGTTCTAGTGACTTGGATATACTTTGGATTATATTCTGGAACTCTCTGTGGCATGGTTTCCTTTTTGGTAGGGCACAAAGAGTTTTGGCTATAACATTTTTTTACCATGGTAATATAAAAGTAGCTAGCTTAAAAAAAAAGTTTAAAAGTGATTCGTCACTAAATATGGATGTTTTTCTATATTTGTTCAATTATGCATCAGTATTCTACTTGTGTATGCATCATGGATTCCACTTGTGTTTAGGACAACTTTTAATGATGTCCACTTACAACCTATTTCATATCCTAATGCCATAACATCATGTTATGGGTGCTTGCAAATTTTAGGTATTAGTATAGCCCTACCATTTACTTCATCAAGAAGAAGTGTATGTATCCTATCGTCACTTGTTCTCGCTAAGAATGAAAATGCCACACCAATTGATTCATGAAAGATAATTTGAATTTGGATCCTTTGAGACTTATATTTGCCACATAACTAATCATTACAAAACCCATATGAGATAATGAGGACTATCCTCCTTTTCCAATTCTCTTGACTTGTAGAAGTTGGAGCTGCATAGGTGATTTGAACCACTCCTATCATCACCAACCACAACGAAAATAAATATAAAAAGAGTATGAGGTAGAAATTCCATGTTTGTATTAACCCATATCCTCCCATTTGCCCATGAGTATCAAGTAACCAAGTATGTAAGGAAAAAATTAGCAATTTGATTGCATAAGTGATGAAGAACCCTAAATAGAATACTATTTCTAATATTAAAGAATAATATTTCTTATCCAATATTCTCGAACCTAATGTTGTTCTATCATATCCCCAAAGATCCATACTTAAAGCTTCGTTTAGGGGAAAGATATTATCACTCACAGTATATGAAATGAACTTTGTGGCCAAATATAAATGTCTCCCCCCCCTCTGTACAGATAGAAGTGGGTGAACGAAAATTAATTCCAGCTCTCGCATATGAAAGAAAAGTACAATATCCCAAGAAGAAAATGATCACAATTGGCCATTGTACATTGCTAACATCAGTAATTGCAATGATCGAGGATTTTGAGTAACTTGCCAAGCAACTGAAATGGCCAAAGTGGTAACAAATCCCATCAAATAGGTCCAATGGAGAGTCCATCAATTCCCAATCTCTAATGAAAATCAATAAGATCTATCCAATAGACTCTTTCTTCTTTCAATTGGATCAATAAATTATCAAATTGGAAATGGTAATGTATGGAATGTATAGCTAATTAGAAGGAGTTATAGTAAACAAATACCTAGAGTATACGATCGAATCAACTCATTCCCTCCATCTATGGGTGGGGAAATAATGATTAAGAAAGTTGCAGATATGGGCGAACTAATAGATATTGTTGATAGAGCCAAGGTAATTCACTCATTATAGAACATACTTTCCATCTCTCTATAAAAACCCATACTTGAGATCTTGGATCAAGTATGAGCTTTTGTCACTGGAGAAAAAAAAGGAATGAAAAAATATGAGAAAAAATAGAAAAGAAAAAAAACTTGGCTACATTGCTTGTAGCTTTTATTCTTTACTAAAAACACTTAGTATTTTTCTTCATATGTTCAGATCAATTGTAATTTCTCCTTGCGTCTATGATGATTTACTTCCTTTCTTTTTAAAATGCGCAGGCTAACCACCAATAAGAGAGTCATGGTGGGAGGTCATCATCAAAATAATGGACCATTTCTCAAATAAGACAATTT
>ML777193.1:14287-26412 GCA_009831015.1 Picea engelmannii
TCCAATTCATACCAAAATTTAACTTTGAATATACTCCAATTCATAAAACCTAAATTAAAGAATTCGCATAAAACCTAAATTAAAGACTTCGCCAAATCTCTATTTTCGAAGTTCCTTGTGTCACCACAAACTCTAAATATGGCTTCATAAGCTGAAGAACCAACACTTCGCTGTATCTCTATTTTTCTAAATATAGAGAAACTCCAGACGTAATTTATTGGAAAAGCAAAGAACAGAGTCGAACGGAGGGCGGAGAAAGAAGCGATTGGAAAAGCAAAGAACAGAGTCGAACGGAGGGCGGAGAAAGAAGCGATCGAAAGAAGGGCAAGCAGCAAACATGTGTCACTTTCGATGGCATTCTCAACAGTTTGAGGAAATGGGTATTTTTTTCCATACACAATTCGCTTTATTTTACTGTGTTTTTCCATTCCAGTGTAAAGTTGGCGTTTATTTGGGAGGGTTTTGAGTAGGATCGAATCTCTTACTACAAGTGGTTCCTGTAATAACACTTAATTCCATCCAGGCTGACCTGGGTTGTGAGTAATACATTCAGAACTTTTCATGCCTTAGAATCTTAGTTTTGAATTTTTATGGTCAAAATCATATGAGATGGTATCTGAATGATAACCGAATCAAACACAAGTAGAACCCACTTAGCATTTACAGCCTGAAATGCCGACATCACAGCAACATACCCGTATTAACCTTGCAGAGATAAAGGCACAGATTAGAAAGAAAATTGGGGTTCAGAGGACTGATAACTATTTTGGGCACTTGGACAAGCTCTTTAGTCTGAAGCTTACCAAGGTTGAGTTTGATAAGCTTTGCTATTTGACTATTGGCAAGGAAAACATTGGCCTTCACAATGAACTCATACGGTCTATTTTAAAAAATGCATACCAATCTGATGTTCCTGAAGCACTTAGGGTCCCCTCCAAGTCAATCAAAGGGGTCTGGGGAAAACCCAACTCTTCATTGATCGGCAGTGGAGGTTTTCTGCCCTCCTCAAGTAGGTCCAATGGAGATCCTTTTGCTAGATCGCCCCGCAAGACCTGGTCCAGAGTCCGTGATCGGAAGGTTCATAAAAGGCCGACTACGACTACTTTTCCTCCCCATGTGAATTCTCATAGCGCTGATTCCAGTGCTCCGCGAGGAGTAAGGGTTGACCTTTCAGAACCTTACTTGAAGAGAGCTAGCTCAGTTAAGACCAAGACCTTACCTTCTGTAACAAAGGCATTGGAGAATGGCGACTTGAATACCCATGATTTATCGAGACGTTTGCACCTCAGTCCAGCCCCCAGCACCGCTGAGCTGCCTGAAGCAGAAGCTTTGACCCAGTCAAAGCGTCCTAGGCTTGAGATTGTAGCATCGCCAGAGCAGGTTTCAGGAGATGAAGTTGGAATTGAGGCAGTGGATGTGGGAAACGACGAAGTAGTTAACGAGGTAGATATTTCAATTGACAACAGATTGAGCGCGCCTCTGGGAATACCGTTCCGGCCAGGACGTATTGGCTCTGCTAGGAGACCACCCTGTAGTAGTTTACCGAGTTATGGTCAATTGGCTAAAGAACAGAGGTGTCTTGACAGTTATGAATTGCCTTCTACAGAGAGTCTTCACAGATGGATGGAACAGGTGGCAGAATCCATGGGCTTGCAAGGTGTTAGTGAAGATTCTGCTAATGTATTGAACAATGGATTGGATGCCTTCTTGAAGAGGTTGATAAGGTCCTGTTTACACTTAAAGGGAACGCCAGGTCAGGAAAGCGAGATGCTTTATAGGCAGATTCCTTGTACGCTTTCACAGGAAGTAGTTAGCTTAAAGCTTGGTAATCCTCAATGGATGCCCAATGCATGCATTGCAACTGATGCAGCTCATATAGAGAGTTGTCGCCCGTCGTTTTCATTTCTTGATTTTAAAACAGCCATGGAATTAAATCCTCAGCAACTAGGTGGACATCGGCATTTATGGATGGAAAAGATACGCCTCCGAATCCTATAGGCCAAGAGTAGAACCTTGGGCCTTCCTAACAAATAGAAGTTTTCTCTACCTTCCCAGTGCCATACCTTATATCTTCCAAAGGAAGTCCCCTGCATTGGAATCTGTAGATGAAGCTGATGGAAGTGATTTTTTGGAGGATGTCTACCATCTCATGTTAATGATTCTCAATTTCTCAGACCCTGCCTTATTGGATAAAGCAGAAGTATATTTTCTGATAAAAAATTAATTCAAACTGCAAGATGTGTGCAGCAGTTGGAAATGATATACTTTTCGATGTGGGGAATTAACCCGTAGTTCAACACGAAAGGTCTTGTGTGCCTGCACTTCAATACCAGTACATTGTAACTTTCAACCCTTCAGATAATCAGTGGAGAAGTTTAGATACATTCTGTAGAGAAAAAGGTGTACGGTGTGCTCGATCATTGTGTTGGAGTGCAATCTGTATCTTGTAAGTGGCATTATTCTTGAAGTTTCACATGGTCCCTTTTTCCGAGCATGATAAAGCAAAGCTACATCATTTTCTTGCAAATCCAGTTCAAGTTGAATTCGATATGTGCTGGTGCATGATGTGATTTGAATCATGATAAATTGCTTGGGGCCCTGGTATAAATAGCCATGTAAAGAAATTTATGTGAACACATCTTTCGAATTTGAAGGGTTGGATATATCATTGCTAACCTGGTGTTGATTTGCAATCTCTTTGTCAGATTCATTGAACTGAAATGTTGTATGTAAAATTTAGAATTTTCATAAAAAAGTAGCCTCTCTTCACTTCATGCCTAAGAATAACTCTAGTGAGTCTTCAAATAGTTTATACTTTCCGAGAAACAGGGAGAGTTTTAAGCTTATTCCATCTAGCAAGAGTAACAGGTAAATCCCCTTAAATAATTAAAAATATAATTTCTAATTCATTCTGTAGATTGTTGAGAGATGGGAGAGTAGTGGGTTTTTTCCTTTAGAAAGAATTGGTAAATCTTGTAGAAATATTATATATATTCTGTTATTTGGTTTGATGTTTGTAAGTGCTAAAATCTTTTCTCTAGTTTTTGGTTTGACAATGTCTATGTACTGATAAAATTGGATTCAGAAATGAGTTACTAGGGATACGCCATCTGCAAATTTTAAATTGTCACTTAGAAGGCCAGGTCACAAGTTTTTTCTGATAGTTGACGAAATTAGGTATTGCCCATCACCGAACAGACTCTGAACTATTTCGGTTGAATATGTGGATGTATCTCATCAAAATGAAGAACTCATTTGTTGTGGAAGCTGAGGGACCATTCCAAAGAAGCAATTCTAATTAAATAAACAGGAACAGGCAGGCTTCTTGTTTGAAGTTCAGAAATCAGTTCAGAGTATGCAGCCACTTTTTGTAAAGTTTGAATTGATGTTTTCATTTACACAGATAATACTGACTGCACTTCAGCCTTCCAACCTTTCCAGGTCTCTTTAATTGAAGTGGCTTTGTTGTCAAAGAATATGCATAATTTATTTGAATTTTGTACACTGCAGGCTTTCTAACATTATATTGGGAGGTTTAACTAGTACATTTGAAAATGTTCTCTCGTAGAATTGTCACAGATATCAATGGCTGATATTGTTTCTACCCTGTGCGCTTTCTATATTTTGGTGGTGGTTGTCTTTTTTCTGTTCAGTTCCCAAGTTATAAGCGAGGAGGACTCCTTTTCCAGGGCTTTTTTTTTTTCCATGAGAAAAAAGTGCTCTTTATATTCATAAGGATATAAAATTTTACAAATCCGTCTTCTCTAACAACCGCCAACATGGAGGAACAGCACAAGACATAGATCAATCCATCAAACCTTACAATCAATTCGAAATCATCAAAGCACAGCAAACAGAAGATGCACCAAATCAAATCCTAATCTTGTAGGCTAGTCCTTCGATGCCATCCTCCCAAATTGTAAAACAAATTTGGCTCGATGGTTGGAGCAAAGCTTTTTTAGAGAGGGAGTCCGCCCCTGTTTTCCTCTCTATAAAGATGCTGGAAGGTGATCTTTCTAAAAAGATGAGTAGCATCTTTTGTCCTTTCTTTCCAGCAATCAAGTGCTGCCACCTGGAAGTCAGCGCGACTGCTCAGCCAGTCAATAGTATTCTTAGAGTCTCCAAGAAGTAACAAAATGTCGGTGTGACGGCTAGCCAGAACTAGAGAAGCCCAAGCCCCTAAAAGTTCAGCCTTCGCATTTGAACCCTGACCGCAATTCAAAGTCCAGCGGATACAAGTGTGGGGATTTAGAGCAATTTTCCCCCCAGCTCCACAAAGAGTACCTCCTTGTTGCGAGGCCCCGTCGAACCAWGCCAYCGYCCTATCGAAAGGAATGGCCAATGATTRCYGGAGAGATGGTTTAGTCTTCAGGTTGCCAGATTTGTCCGCTTCAWCCARCAAGAGGSTTGACACGGAAAKGAAAGATGGCCTCTTCTCATMAAAAATMGCTGCATTTCTAGTCTTCCAGACATGCCAGCACAGGTGGATCRGWAGCAGAGGGAGCGTGTTGTTGTTTGTGCACCAGTTTTGGAAACATGCCAGAACATTGATACCTGTCCAATGCAAAGAGAAATTAAGAACCGATGCAAGATGCGACCAGATCTCCCTGGTGAATGGGCAGTGGATAAAAACATGCTGCGATGATTCGCTGTTACACTTGCAGAGAGGACAGCGATTTGGGCCCACCCAGCCGCGGCCTTGTAAAATATCCCAAAACAATAATTTGTTCTCCAGAAGTAGCCAAGTGAACAATTTAAGTTTTATGGGGCACTCATCTCTCCAGATCCTCTGTCTACAGGTGGATTTTATAGGTTTCCAGATACGAGCAGCTAATGCAAGGTAAACATTCTTTGTAGTGATCTGTCCAGAACCGTTACCCCCCGTCCAGATGAGAGCGTCTGGTTTTGGGCGTAATCTCACGCCAGATTCAGTGAGAAGTTGAGTGTAGCTATTCCATTCAATCGAGGAGTCCCGATCGAGCTGGAGATCCGTTCCTTTCAGCCATGAGTCGCCTAGCGGGCCTCCTTTGGACAGGCAGTAGAATTGATGAAGATAGAATAAGCTCTTATCATGTAGTTTTGAACGGAGAGATGGTGAAAGCATAGCTTTCCAGCCCAAATCCAGAATGCGGTCGCTGCCCACCTCAATCAGTCTACCATCTCCAGGGGTCCATGAAAGCCAATTTAAAATTATCGGAAGAGTGGAAGAGAGGTTTTTCCAGGGCTTAACATGTACTCTTAACGTTTTTATTATTATTATTTGATTTCTCTGTTGGTTTTGATTTATTCAATTATAGAGTTTCTTATATATCATTTTTATGTGAATTTAATTGACATGATTTGGAGAATTTGCTTTTCGTCTTGTTTATAAAGATTAGAGTAGATCCATCTTAACTCTAGATCTATCATGAACTGAGAGGGATCAAATCCTTGGAGTTGCAAACCTTTCCTCGATTTTTTTCAATTTAAAAAAGATTTTCACTATGAGGGACTTGATCCCTCTCCTCACATGATAGATCTGGAGTTAAGATGGATCTACAATGGTTCTTAAGATATATATATATATATATATATATATATATATATATATATATATATATGCCATCAGTCAACTCCATGTTCAACACGAAAATAATTACACATCTCCCTTATACTGATGACCAGTGCATCATTGAAATTTTTTATTCTCTCTTTATATATATATATTTGATATTAAAAAATATTTTTGTTATTAATATTTTTTAAAATGCCACTTGTCAACTCCATGTTAAACAATGAAGAAATTACACATCTCCCTCATACTAGGGATGTAGAAAGCACCTATCTACTGAATAATACTTTTTTTACTTTCAATTACTATATATATTGATGTCAAACATTTGTAAAACATTTCACTTCAGATGGATATTGAAATATTTTATTTATGGAGACGTGGAAAAATATTTTTTATTATTACTATTTTTTAAAATGTCACTTGTCAACTCTATATTAAGCATGGATGGAATTACACATCTCCCTCATTATGAACTGTAGTAAGCGCCTCTTGGTGCAATCATGTTGCTAAAGTCAAGTACAATGACATTTTGTGGAATTTTTACTCCTAGTTCGAGTATTTAAATATTTATTTAATCTCCTCTTCTTATCAGTGTTGTGATGGGCTTAGAAACCCTCTCTTCTTTAAAGGATCTCTTGGGTCAGAGGTGGCCACGATCAATTTAAGTTTACACAAATTGAATCCTCGTTGATCGACTTTGCCCATGGAGTTTAACTGGCTCCAATTCTTTGTCATTCTTTTCGCCCATAGAACTTGAACTGGATCCAATTCCTTGTCATTTTTTTCGATAGTGCTCCTTTAAAATTTTAAAAGCATTACAATGTGCTTGAATACATTTCTGCCAAAATACGAGTGCTCTTCCATCATAATCACGTAAGACTTACACTTTGGCACTTGGTAGGTGGCCTTACTTGCCACTGCTTTCACTGGTGAACCATGACCACATTGGCAATTCTTTGTCATTTGATATTTCATATGAATAAGAAAAAATTCTATTTATATAGGTTGACAACTTGATATAGAATCACATTATTTTTTTTGTGTGAATAAAATGTGGATCCTTATATTAATTTCAGCTGAAGATTTACAGAAAGACCTGTAGCCTAACTACATAGACAAAAATCCTTGCGGTTGAAGGTGTAACTGATTACATTGCTCTTCTCGACTTCCTGAGGTCCAAGTCCCCGAAACCATCGGGTCAGATCAACGGTCCTTGATACCCTGTAGCTAATGGCTGAGATCCTCTTCTTGACTTCGCACTTCGCATTGATGGAGAATGGCTTGCTCTGTTTTCCCAAAACCCATGCCCTCGAACTTCGCTACGGTTGTATCATGAGTTTGTATTACACGATTGTTGGCTGCTCCAGATTTCGGGGTTTCGCACCTCGGGATAGTGAAAAATTGAGTATTCCCCTTCTTTCGATACCCGAAATTGCGAGTCCTTCGGGACCAAATCGACGGTCCAGATTTCCTCGGGATCAACAGTCCAAATCCTCTCTCTCATTTCGCAATTTCGCATTTCGCGACTTCGCGACTTGGGTAGACAACTCCTTTCGAGCCCCTGACTCCTGATTGCCAAGTTCCCGAAATCATCCGTCGATGGTCCAGATCTCCTCGAGCACCAACGGTCCAGATCTCTTCGAGCACTGACTTTCCAGATTTCGGGATTTCGTGCCTCGGGATAGCGAAGAACCGAGTGTTCCCCTTCATCCGATACTCGAAATTTTGAGTCCTTCGGGACTGGATCGACAATCCAGATTTCCTCGGGATCAACGATCTAGATCCTCTCTCGCATATCGTGATTTCGCATATCGTGATTTCGCATTTCGCGACTTCGCGATTTGGGCAGACAACTCCTTCCGAACTCCTGACTCCCGATTGCCGAGTTCCCGAAAACATTTGTTGACGGTTCAGATCTACTCGAGCACCAACGGTCCAGATCTCCTCGAGCTCCAACGTTCCAGATTCTCTCGCGCTCTTCACGACTTTGGGAAACAGCCTCCTACGTGCTCCTGACTCCCGATTGCCGAGCTCCCGTAGACATCTGTCGGTTGAAGATCTTCTGCATTGACGCTTACGGTCGCCCTCTCTCCTGAGCTTCTGAGCATTTATGTTTTGGAGGAATTTCTAAGTAGATAGAGGTGGCCCCCTGTCCAGATTAGGGCCATCCAGCTGAGCAAGCTCCTCGCATTGGAGCCAGAGGGGTAAACTTTGGGACTGCTTGGAATCGTGGAGAATGATCTGCTGCATAGAGTCAACCCCTGCATTGGCCAGTCTGTCTGCACTTTGTTTGTACTTTGCCGAATATGTGAGGGGGTTAGAGTTAGAGAGGGTCTGAGAAGAGCCTGGAAGCTGTAAAGAGGGCCAAGGAGGCGCCAACTGGGAGTGATTTTCCTTGGATCTCTGCCATTCAGGATTTTTATAGAATCACATTATTAGTAATTTATGCGGGCTCTTCTTTATGATTTTATATTGATAATGTCATTCTATTTATGATCATCCAAAAATAGAGGATCTATTTCTTTTACAGTAGGTTTATTTCCATAGATCCAACAGTGTTTTGTCTCAGATTAATGGATAACATAATCTGATAGAAAAGATCAAAGTCAAGCCATTAGATCTGTTTAAGGTTAAAGGTCTGTCCAAAGAAAATTATTTCACTGTTGTTATGTAATTATTGTGTAAACAATGAAATAGCAAAAGTTAAAATCTTGGAGATATCAAAGTGAGTACAAATGAATTGGTTATTGTTAATAAGTTAGGTATTTACTCTTTAAAGGATTGAATTGTCTAGATTCATGTTCTTCCTCTTTATGTCCATGCTTTCCAGTGATTGGTATAGTTTAGATCACAAAATCCGAACTAATAAACCAATTGAATGCTCTTTTGGCAAAGTCTTCATTTTCATCTTATCAGTCAGTGGTACGGTTTAGAAGTCTTCATTGTCATTTTCAGTCAGTGGCACGGTTTAGATAGCAAACTCTGAACGAATAAACCAATGTAATTTTCTTTTGGCAAAAGTCTTCGTCATCTTTTCTGTCACTGGTATAGTTTAGATCACAAGATCCAAACTAATAAAACCAATGGAATGCTCTGTTGGCAAAAGTCTTCATTGTCATATTCAATTTCACTGAAAGAGAAACCAAAGTTGTGTCCTTGACCAAAATTTGAAATGAGAGGAAGGTAAACTTGTCTCTCACGAAGGTGGACAAGCTACTGGTATAAACATTCACAAACCATCTTCCAAAATAGTCATTTATGTAAGCATCAAATGGAGCACTACATGCAGAAGGAAGATGGTTATACCCATTTCGTTACCAGTTTAGATCAGAAAATCCGAACTACTAAAACCAATGGAATGCTCTGTCGGCAAAAGTCCTCATTGTAATGTTCAATTTCACTGAAAGGGAAACCAAGGATATGTCCTTGACCAAAATATGAGATGATAGGATGGTAAACTTGTCTCTCAGATAGTTGGACAGGCTACCAGTTTAAACATTCACAAACCATCTTCTAAAATAGTATGTACGCATCAAATAGAGCAGTACATGCAGAAGGAATATGGTTATAATATGGATGAATCGTAAATCTACCTTGGTTATAATAACTTCTTGATGATATAGCCACACTAATGGTTGATGATCCTAATAGTTTATGAACTCTGCAATGTTGACAAAACACAACTATATTTCATTGAAATATGGATGGCATAAGTATATCTTATTGGTTAATGTTGTAGATACATCTTAAAGTACTTATTTCTAAACTCGCAAGAACCACTCTGCAATGTTTCTGCAAAAGATTTTACTCTAAAACATCTTCCTTAGATTAACTGATTGAGGCAAGATTAGAAACTTGGTGTTACGTCATTACGTTAAACATGATATAACTAAGAACGCAACTAATTGAATCAACATCCAATCATTTATTTGCTCCGTCTAAATGTAGTCTCGGCTTCAAATTCTGAGCCATTCACTCCTCAGTATTTTGATTGTATACGAGTAATTCCTCTAGTTAGGGGGGCCTGGAAACTACATTATATTTAACGGCAGGCAACGACGGATCTAGTCTTTAGAAAGAAGGTTCAGGTTTTATTGAAAACTCAAGGGAATTCTTGAACAACGCTCTATTTGCCCAAAAATGAAAAACACTTTTCTGGTGCGTTCCTTAGGTCTGACGGGTTTTGCCTAGAAACGACTTTTAGTCGTCAAGTTACTGGCAACCAACGTGTACCAGTGTATGGCTTTACTATCAAGATAATTGTACTCATTTGAGAGGGATAACAAAAGTCTATGTACTTTTTCCTATAATGAAAAAAATTAAAATTAAAATGGATTATGGTATTATTTTTTTAACTAATTGTTTTTTATTTTATTTTATTAACATTACATTAATTAAGTTTAATTAAGTTCAAAGGGGTTAGATTTAATGATGGAAAGTGAGGAGTTTTTTTACTATTGGACAAGGTTCAATTCAAACTAGGGCTAATTAACCTGAGCCACGGGACACCTTGAGGTAGTGATTGAACATGTGGTTACACCCATAGAGATTATATTAAAAACAGTCTCTTGACTTGTGCACACATAAGTGGATCAAAGCTCACCTCCATGTCCTTCAACTTTCTCTCCCAGATGAGGTGCAGATTGATAAAACGTTGAGCATACAGCGACAAACTCGGCCGCTACTCAGCTCGACGTGACATGCGAAATGACAAAAGGCAAGAGTGGGGGCACCAAGTGGCGTGCAGAGGGGTTCTAATGGGGAGGAGAGATCTCCATCCCCTGTACCAACGATCATTGATTAATGTTTTGTCTCATGAGTGACCAAGAACGATGGGAGCGCAACACTATGAAAAACCAAGTCTGCAATCGAGCTGGGAGGTATAGGGTTGTATCTCTCAAGGTTATGAGCATTAGTGGAACGGATTCGAAGGACGAACCAATGGAGAAGATGAGCATCATGGCAAATGCAAACAATTTTTGGGTTATTATAGGTAGAGGTGTGATGGGAAAACCCTAGGTGGTTTATCAATGGACCTCCAGACAACCTGAGGGGGAGTTATGTGCGACCAAGCCTAGAATTCATGGCCCTGGTTGGTTCTGGTTAAAAACCTTTGGGTTGAGTGGTGCATTGAGCCAAGAGGTTACCGAGGATGATAGCTTTTCGGGTTTTAGGGGCTGGGAGCCTTCGCGTTTGGATCCTAGATTGTGGCTCCGGTGCTGCGTGTTGGGACCTCCTCTCTAGAAAAGGAGGTCGATAGAATGGTGGCGTAAGGCAGAGGACAAAGGTCGGTGGTCGGAGTTAGCAAAACCTGAGCCTGTTGACAAAGCCTACTACACGGTTGTCATGGCTAAGGGAGGCAACAGAGGAAACAAGTCTCAGGATGGCAAAGGAAATGGCGCTGCAAAGGAGACATCGGTCTCCTACCCACGTGCTTTCACCAGAGTTGAGATAGAGGCTTGGGAGGCATAGAATCATTTATTTGAAAATTATTCGGAAGAAGCCTAGAGGGAAGTCGACCAAATAAAAGATATGGTGTAGCACAAACACAAACAAATCTCAGATGAGGAGGTGTTGGAAGAAGTTAGGGGTTGGCTCCATGACCCTCTGTATTCTCGCACAAGGGAGACCAAATTTTTCAAGACACTGGAGTTATACTGGCATGTCAAGGCCATGGTGGCTCAAACATTGGAGAAATGCATGACTGACCATATACCAAGATACTGCATACCATTGAGATTTTTCAAGACAAATTTGACTTAATGTGTCAGTCTGCCTACGGGTTCAAATTCAAGGTGTCTAAGGTATAACCCTCAACTCTTGGCCAAACAATCCCTCAACAGTGGGCCAGGCCCTGGAAGGAACTCAACACTTCCCTATAACTATTGACTAGAGCTCTAGACGTGCAACGGATGAAGAGACCGAGATTCAGATGGACGATGAGCAGATAGAGACTCAGTCCTCTCCTAAGGATCGACTCGGGTCAACCTTCTTGTTTTTTTGGCCATAGATATTGACTAGTCTTTCAAAGTTAGGATATGCACTTAGCCTTATTAATATAGACTGTTGCTACTCAGATTGTATGGCTTATTTTTGATGCATCTGATAATATGGTGAACACTGGTATTCTCCTTTGGTAAAACGTATATATTGATATTGATTAATAAGTTAGAAGATACCCGATTTCCATTTTGACAATTCTCCTAACCTCTTGTTGGATTTTTCCCTTTTGTATAAGGGAATTAGGATTAGTATTTTAGCTTTAAAAAAATTATACCAATCAATAAAAAAATTTGATATCCATTTCATCTCAAAGAGATTTTGAATGAGATTTTGTGTCTACAAGAACTAAGAGTTACCATAATAAAATGACACAAGGGTTCATCTAATCGCCTCTCATAATCTTTTAAGGGATTTAATATTGTAAATTAGAAAGGAAATATACAATTGTGAGCATGTCGTAGGAGTAGTGTTATCTACATTATTTATGAAAGACATACTTTAATAATATCCAAGATGGGAAAAAATATCAAACATTGGTTCGGTAGTGTGGAAGTTTATTTATGAATTT
>ML777193.1:32156-66182 GCA_009831015.1 Picea engelmannii
TCTCTTCTTATATATAATATAATGTGAAATACTTATACGATTTTTAGCTTAAAATTAAATATAATATTAAGTAGTTTGGATCTATTAAATAATCTAATAAAAAATGTAGAATTAAACTATTAATCTTTTTAAAAATATGTTAAATTAATTCCATCTTAATAATTCTTTTGGTTTATTGGTCTCTTCATTTCATGGTAAAATTTTGAAGAGCCTTTTCTTATACACACAAATCTCACATTTTATAAATATGTGGTAAAATTTTGAAGAACCTTTTTTTTATACACACAAATCTCACATTTTATAAATATGAAGTGGCTTGACTATAGTTCATTATAGTGTTCTTTATATATAACAAATTAATCATGATTTTAAGTGTTCTTTATATATATAAGAAAACAATCATACTTTTATTAACGTATCTCTATAACTAGAGATGGAAGAGTATAAAATCGCTATCATAAAGCAATGATCAATTTAATATCATATGTGGCACATGATTTCTTAAGTCAAATGTGTATTAGGAAGATATTATTTGGAGTTATAACAACCATTAAGTGGTCATTAATTATTCCAAACCTCCTTCCCATTTCATAATGGTTATTTCATCGATCATAATTTTAAATGTTTTTTATATCGGGGAAAATTTTGTGAGAAAATCCAATGAGTGTTTCCATATATTCCTGGATGGTATCCCTAATAAACTAGTTTCCATACACCAGTGGGCTTTATCTTGGGGGATTCAAACTGGACACCTACTAATATGGAATTAACTAAATGCTTGACAACCAAAAAATGTTTGGACCATCTTGCCCCACCCTTAAGAACTTAAGGGAGAGCAAGATGTTGGTATCTTGCTAGCTCCAAGCAACCCATGAGGGGCAAACATGTCACAAGTGGGCTATGAAGTTGAGTGGGGAGAGTAACTTCTCCTTTTAACCACCCAAGCTACATTCAATTGACAACCATGACTCCAAATATTGTATGAACTTCTCAAATGTATCATTTGCTAATGAGTTAGTAAGGATCTTTATTGTCTACTTCTTTGTGACATTATCTTAGTGCTATCTCTTTCTTTGTCATCTACTTTCTAATGTAGTGAAAAAACACCTCAATGTTTTTGGTACATATATGGACATTGTATTCTACATAATCCTCAATGCACTTTGATCATAATGAAGTAAGGTGGGATGATCTTGCATGTAATAGAAGTTCTCAAGTACTCTTTGAAACCATGCTACTTTATATGTGCCATTTATTGCTGCGCTGTACTTTCCCTATGTAGAGGAGTGCAAGTACATGTCACTTCTTGCTCATTTGAGAAACTACACTTGTTCCCAAACTAAACATATATAACAATGTCGATTTTCTGTGATATTGTGACTATGTTAGATCAACATCTATGCCATGTGAGTTAAAAGTGAACATCTCTATTGTACTTGATGCCATAATCAATCATTCCCTTCACATGTCGTAGGGTCCTCTTTACATCATTCTAGTGTGTAGCCTTAGTGAAGATATAAGACTTGCTACCATGGAAACTAAGTCAAGTTAGGGCTTGTATTGGGCATGTATATCAAATTGCTAATAAGCTACTTGCATAAGGTCTCAATCACTAGCTTAGAAATATGCTCCATTAAACACGTCAAATTGAATTTCATTGGTGTAGATTGTGCCTTACATTTCATAATTTTTTTTGAAATAATTATGTACTCTACTTTGTTTATGAGATGAATATGTTGCCTTCATCTTGTCACGCCTCCAAGCCTAAGATGTAATGTATAAAACCCAAATTCCTTGTATCAAAAATACTTTGAAACTCTTCCTTCATTTGTTTTATTTTATCTTCATACCTTATTATAACGATCAAATCATCTACATATACAATAAGTATTACCGCATCATCCCCTTAAATAATAATAATATAGATGTTAGAGTCTCATGGTCTCCTTTTGAATCCAAACTATCTAAGTTATTCACTAATCTTTATGTATCAAACCCCAAGGGTTTACTTTAATCCATATGAAGCGTTACACAATTTGCACACAATTTTCTTTGCCATTCACCTCATAAGCTTGATGTTGCACCATGTAGACTTCCTCCTCAACATCTCCACTTATATAGGCACTCTTCACATCCATTTGATTAACTTGCCATCTAACTTTTTAGTTTTAAGGCAAGTACTAAACCCGATTGTAATCATCTTTTCTATAGAGGTGAAGGTCTCATAGTTGATCGCTTCTTTCCATGCATACCCCTTTGCCACACATATAGCCTTGTACTTCTTATTAGTACTTCCATAATCCTTGCATGTAGTCCTGTAGAATGATCTACATCAAATAGGTTTCTTCTCAATGTGCAATGTCACATGTTCCTAAGTTTTATTTTCCATAAAAAGATAATACTTCTCATTTAGTGTCTTGCCACTATTTGTGGTGTGGCACCTCATCAATTGAAATTGCCCACTTTGAATTGATGTCCTCAAAGCAAAGTTACCTTTACTTCATACACCTAGTGTTCAAGTGTTTTCCTTGATTAGGCTCTTTAAAGTATTTGAACTAGTGCCTTCATTATCATTATCTTCACTAGTGTCTTGTTCTTTCTCTTCATTGTCCACAACCTTTTATTTTCCCCTCTAATTATAAGGTATCACTATCTTAGTTTGATTTACCTTAGGAAGTTCATTAGACACACCATCCTTGCTTACAAAAAATCTATTCCCCCCCCTCTAAATCATATTGTTGTAATGTATCTAGCTCCATTCTAAGCCACATTACTACAATTTCTACTATGTATACATTATAATTTTTAAATTTTCTTTTAACTTGGTTCATATTTTCCACAAATTAACAACTGTGATACCATTAACTTTGTGTTATTATGCCTTGTCATATAATACAATTAAACATGCATAATGACATACAAACACATGCATGACACGTTAACCATTAAACAACACACACACACACACACACAACTATTCTATGGGCATACAACACATTAGGACATAATTACACAATACAACATCATAGAAACACATATAAACATGGCACTTATCTTTTATAAAAGCACCAATTGGTTGTAGACTTCAAACATTCCACCCAGCGATAGACTTCGTTGCTCCAACTATCTCAACAACGTGTCACCCTTGAGTTAGAGCAATGACTCCATTAGGGCAAAGGCTACCTAAACTAACTAGGTCTAACACTTTGTACAAAAAGTGTCTAGGCCAAGGTACCAAACTCTTTCAACAATTCTAAAACTAGCTGATCTGGATTGGATCATTATATTGTTTGTCATCTATCTCAATCCTTTCAGAGTGGAAAAATTGGAGGAATAAGCTTGTATGACCATTTTAGTGGTAAGTCCCAGTTTGGAAAATTGGGGTCCAGAATATCCTGGGGCCATTTTGAGGCATCAAACAACATGTTTTGGGGTTAAAACTTTGCCAACATATCTTGGACCCCGTGACGCTATTCTACACATCGATACCTTTCCAACGGTACAAAAATCACGTCAATTGGAGCTCGTATGCAAAAGTTATGGCTCTTAGATCAACTCCCATATCATAGTCGCTCCAGTCATAAACTAGAAAGAAGGGGAAAACCGAGTTGAGATATCTCTCTCGAAAGTTCACTAATTCCTATTGACCTACCGTGTTGACCACCATGGTACGAGAAGATGCCATGTCAGTCCCCATTACTCATGCATATGGGGCTAACCACGTATGTAATTTCAAGAAGATTTTAGAAGGTCCAAAACCCTATCACAAATGAGGGTTGGGGAAGTAAAAAACATACACCTAGATGGCTATCGAGCTATGTTAAATACCGGGCCACTAGGAGGAGAAGGGGTTTCATTCTTTTGCAATGTATCTTGTTCTATAACTAAGCAAAACATCTGAGAGTGATATTCTGTGAGCATAACAGAGGAGGAGAGATTTTGTAACATCCATATAGGCCACAAGTCAAAGGAAACTCCACAGAGAGTGCCTCTTTCTTTGTACTTGCATAATCTCTATACCAGAGAAAAGAGAGCAGATCAACCTCACCTTCTAGCTAGGTTTTCTCTCGTATTGGGTTTCTTAGGTCATATCTCGTGTTTAATTGTGGATGGTGTGATTGTATTTTATTGTTCTCTATTTTCCACGTTTTATCTATTTTATGCATTAGTAACTAAATACTCTTATATCTAAAGGAAAAATAATCTTAATAGTAAATATTTTCAGTATTTTATTAGATCTGTTGTGACGAACTGTTCCAGTGGAATATCCACGATAGTTTCCAGATCATATCAATATTAGAGCAGTTATTTATTTTGGGTATTTGTGCTCAGTTACAGAATCTAGGAATCAACGTAACGAGAATTCGCAAAACCTCTAGCCATGGCGAATGAGTCTGTTCATAATAACCCTTGAGATCAAGCTAAGGAGAGATTTGAACGGTTGGAAGCATAAGTTTTCGACATCAGTTGCAATATGAACCTCCTCATGGCGACCCTCATAAGCAAGCTTGGACCATTTGAAGATGATGGAGGCTCTAACTTAGAGAACATATTGGAGGGGAAATCAAAAGATCATGAAGACTTAGGAAATGAATCGCAGAAAGAATTCGAGAAAGAGCAGCTGAGTTCAAGTGTCATGAACCCTTCATGGTCCCTATTCAAGATGGAAGAGAAAGTGGACATAAATCCATACCAAGGTGAGACTGATGCATTAAAATTGAATCATTGGTTGCAACAACTATACGTTTATTTTAACGTTCACCATATAGATGAGTGGCATAAAAATTCATTTGCTAGATTGAAGTTAGAGGGCCATGGTTTAACCTGGTAGGAAATCCACACATAAACACTTAAGATGGAGGGTGATCCGCTATTAACTAGGTGAGAGGACTAAAAAACCCTCATAAAGTCCCAATTCTACCCTATCTGGTATGTAGAGGATCAGTGGATTTGGTGGCACTACTTCAGGTAGAGGCAGGGGCAGAGTGTATAAGAGTACACCACTGAGTTCAGAAAGATGACCATCATGTTGGGTATCTCTCCTAAGAAACTAGATGTACTCCTAAAGTATCTGAGTGGTTTACACAGTCATTTACGAAATCGAGTGATGCTCTTCAAGCCAAGGACAATGGATGAGGCTTATGTACATGCATAATACCTAAAAAACATAGGCCAAAAGAAGGGGCAACCAAGTGGTTCGAAGCAGAAAGAGCACCAAGAACATTCCAAGGAGGAGACGAAGAAGTGGAAAGGGGGAAAATATAATAAGACGACGACCATTGCACAACAGAGCAAAGATCCCAACAAAAATTGCAATCATCGCAACATTGATGGCCACACTGAGGAAAAATGATGGAAACTACATCCAAAGTTGAACCAAAAGAACCGCAAGAAGGACGGGAAAAAAAAAAAAACCTTCTAACAAAAGATTCAAGCAATTAGGTTGAAAAGTAGCTTGGATGTGGATAAAAATATTCTGCACATATGTGCATAAGGAGGTGAATCTGAGTAGACTTCATCACCGAGAAGAGAAGGAGATGACCAAGCTCTTCCACACCAAGATTCATGTCAACAAGACCATGATAGATGCTCTGGTTGATTCTGGTTCATAGGCTAATCTCATAGTGGCAGATCTGGTCAACAAGTTTGGATTGGAGGTTCACGATCATCCTAACTCCTATGCATTGGGTTAGGTAAACAAGGATGCAAAGATAAAGGTAACGAAAAAGTGTAAGATTAAATTTGTTGTAAGTGTTGATTTTATTGATGAAGTGGAATTGGATGTAATACCCCTTGATGTATGTGGAGTTGTGTTTGGAAGCCCTTACATGTATATGAGGGATGCAATTTTCATGCGAAGAGCCAACCAATACCGACTGATCAAGGATGAGAAGTGTTACATCATCAACATGCATAAAGACAAGTCAAAGATCTCACTAGTAAGTGCTAACTAAACCAAGGAGTTGATTAGTTTTAGTAACAAATATGTTTTGCTTTTCTTAAGAGAAAATCAGTGTGATGATGAGTCAATGAGAGTGAAGGCATCCCTAGAGGCGTGTACTAAAGAGCAGAGACTTGAATTGGAGGAGTTTCTACAGGAATACATAGGAGTGTTCCAGGAGCCTAAAGGGATACCACCTAAGAGGGAAGTGGAGCACATAATACAATTATTGCTATATTCCCCATTGACAAATATTGGCCTGTATAGACAATCCGTTCTGGAAGCTAATGAAGTGAAGAAGTAGTTGTCGCAGTTGTTGGAGTAGGGTGTGATTCGACCAAGTACCTCACTTTGTGGGTCACCCATCATAATTGTGCCCAATAAGGATGGGTTTTGGAGAATGTCTATCGATTACAGGGCATTGCATGAGATTACATTGAAGAATCAATACCCCCTGCCAAGGATCGATGATCTGTTGGACCAACTGCAGCATGCCAAGTACTTCACTAAGTTGTATTTGAAATCATGATATCACCAGGTACGAGTCAAAGAAGAATATACTTGGAAGATTTCCTTCAAGACAAGTCAAGGTTTGTACGAGTGGTTGGTTATGCCATTTGGTTTATGCAATGCACCTGCTACATTTATATGACCAATAAATGATGTTTTACACCATTTTCTATAATTATTTGTTATTGTTTATTTGTATGATATATTGGTTTATAGCGCTACCTGGGAGGAGCACATTTCACATCTTATGCATGTGTTAGAATCTGAAAAAGCACCAGCTGCTGGCTAATCTCAAGAAATGTGAGTTTGCTCAACAATCTTTGGTTTATTTGGGGTATGTGATCGGTGGAGGGGAGCTCAAGATAGATCCCGCAAAGATGGAGGCCATCATGAAATGGCTAGTTCTTACAAATGTCACTGAAGTTATGAGTTTTGTCGGGGTAGCACAATACTTGCAGAAGTTCATAGCTTCATTTTTAGCGATAGGTGCACCACTCCATGCCATAATAGCTAGTGGTAAGAGTTTCTAGTGGGGGAAGAATCAACAGAAGGCCCTTTGATGAGTTGAAAATAAAGATCAGTCAAGCACCACTGCGTGCACTACCAAACTTGTAGAAGCCCTTGAAGTGGAGACATATGCAAGTGGGTATGCCATGGGAACAGTACTGATGTAGGGAGGAAGACCCATATGCTATCATTCTGAAGTATTTCATCGAGTGGTTCTCAACTACCCTACCTACCACAACCAGCTCTATGGCTTGGTACAAGCTGTCAAAAAGTGGAAACACTATCTAATGGGAAAGGAGACCATCATCCACACAGATCACCAACAACTACAATATTTGCAGGCCCATAGTAAGCTACAACAAACTAGACATTACAAGTGGATGGGGTTTTTACAACAATTCCATTTGGTCATAAAGTATAAGAAGGGTATCACAAATAACTCGGCAGACATGCTTTCATGACCACCCACATCCAAGATTACAACTTTGATAACTCTTATGCACATGGATATTTTTACCCATGAAGCATACAATGAGGCATATAGAGAAG
Organism: Picea engelmannii; assembly: GCA_009831015.1. Classification (NCBI taxonomy): domain Eukaryota; kingdom Viridiplantae; phylum Streptophyta; class Pinopsida; order Pinales; family Pinaceae; genus Picea; species Picea engelmannii. The sequence goes on from ML777193.1 coordinate 39,664, forward strand.
ATGAGGACTTCAAGGAGGTGTTTTAGAAACTACAGAGCCACATTCATATTGAATAAGGTGACAACAATGATGACTATCATTTTCAGAATGGGTTACTATACAAGCTTGACAAGCTCTGTGTTCCTAAAGGTGAACGATGATAGCTTATCAGAGAGGCTCACACCTCCAAGGTTGTAGGACATTTTGGTGTTGGGAAGATAGTTGCCAACTTACATAGGTATGTGCATTGGCCCATGATGGAAGAATAAGTAGCACCGCATATTAGAGGATGTATACTTTGTTGTACCAACAAGCCCAACAACAAGAAACAAATTCTATACCATCCCTTACCTGTACCCACTCGACCTTGGGAAAAAATTTCCATGGGTTTTGTGGGAGGTTTACCAACAACCAAGAAGGGACATGACTATCTATTTGTGGTAGTTGATAGGTTCAACAAAATATGCATTCTCATGCCTTGTAAAAAGACCATCAATGGACAAGAAGCAACAAATAAGTTCTTTGAATAGGCTTGGGTGCACTTTGGGATACCAATGAGCATCATCTCATATAGAGATACCAGATTTCTTAGTGCATTTTGGACTACATTGTGGGAGAAGATGGACACTAAGTTGTAGAGGTCTACAACATTCCATCCATAGATAGATGGGCAAACATAAGTAGTCAACAAGACTTTGGTGCAACTTTTGAGGGGTTACAATCAGAAGCATCCGAAGACTTAGAGATGAAAATATGATCTATATACAACAATCCTATAACAGAGCAGTCCACACTTTTATTGGTACGTCACCTTTTGAAACTTGTTTTGGGTATTTTCCACTTTCACCCTTAGATGTTGTATATGGACAACAAGGAGGAGTGAGGGAGGACCTCACATGAGATGCATTAAAATAATTTTTTTTTGTTGATAAGATCAGACAGATCCATTTGCAAGTACATGAGGCACTGAAGAAGTCATTGGAAAAGTACAAGTCTAGACATGACCAACACAAAACAAAGAAAACATTTAGAGTGGGAGACATAGTATGGTTATAGCTAAGTAAGGAAAGGCTACAAGGTCCTGGTAAGAACATCAAGGCTCTGTGGTATTATCCTTTTCAGGTATTGGAAAAGGTGGGAGATAATGCCTACAGACTCAGTCTATCCCCATACATGCGCATTTACTCAGTAGTGAATGTGGATAATCTCAAACTCTATGAGCCTTCCATGTTGGATCAGGGGGAGGAGCAGGTCCTACCTTCCATAGAGGACTTAGCCCTAAATGCTCAGACAGAGTTAGCAAATGATACATTTTTTCATAAGTGGTCCAGAACTACAAGACAGGGGTAGCGTGACCTTTGGCAGATTCGATTGAAAGGACAATTTCTAGGAAAAACAAAGTGGTACTCCAGGGAGAAGGTAGAGGAAAAAATTTCTCACCTCATTCAATAAAGCTTTTGGGTACCAAAAACCTCCCTAAATGGGGAGGTATGATCCAGATTGGATCGTTATATTGTTTTTCATATATCTCAATCCTTTAAGAGTGGAGAAATTGGAGGAATAAGATTGTAGGGCCATTTTAGTGGCAGGTCCCGGTTTGAAAAATTGAGGTTCAGAACGTTCCGGGGCCATTTTGAGGCTTCAAACAACATTTTTTTGGGTTAAAAATTTCCTTACATGGCTTAGACTCTGAGATGCATTTCTACACATCGAGACCTTTCCAGTCGTGCAAAAATCACGTCAATTGGAGCTTTTATGCAAAATTTATGCCTCCCGCAAGTTGACTTATCGTATTGACCACCATGGTATGAGAGGATGCCACGTAAACCCTTGTTACTCAGGCATATGGGGCTAGCCACGTATGTAATTTCAATAAGATTCTATAAGGTCCAAAACTCTATCACAATTGAGGGTCGAGGAAGTAAAAAACCTACCCCTAGATGGCTATAGGGCTTTGTTAAATACCACAACACTAGGAGGAGAATGGGTTCCATTCTTTTGCATTCTATCTTGTTCCATAGTTGAGAATTTTTTTTGAGAGTGGTACTTTGTGAGCATAACAGAAGATGAGAGATTATGTAGCAACCATACAGGCCACGGGTCAAAGACAACTCCACAAAGAGTGTCTATTTCTTTGTACTTGCATCATTTCTATACCAGAGAAAAGAGAGCAGAGCAACCTCACCTTCTAGCTGGGTTTTCTCCCGTATTGGGTTTCACAGGTCATATCTTGTGTTTATTTGTGGATGGTGTGATTGTATTTTACTGATCTCTATTTTTCACATTTTATATATTTCATGTATTAGTAACTAAATATTCTGGAGATCTAAAGGAGAAATAACCTTAATAGTAAAGATTTTCAATATTTTATTAGATCTTTTGTGACAAATTGTTCCTGTGGAATACTCATGACAATTTACAGATCACCAACAAGATATCATTACCCATCACCTTGCATAATCCAAGGAAGTGTACCCACTTCTTTTCCCCATAGTCCTTCAGGCTATCCTACTTCCCTTTTAGGAGCTCCAACGTAGATCGACTGGGAATTCTCAGAGTTGTGGGTCCAGGAACTCTAGCTACAATAATGGAGTCTCCAGGCACCCTCCATGCCTCACACACTAGGTAATCCTACCCACACAATTACCCCTCCAGGGATCCAACCTTCCCTGAAGCAACCCAAGGAGAACTGTCCACCCAAATCCACCTAGGATTCACAATGTCACAAGGTTATAGCGACTCATTAGCTAATGCTTAACGTCTAGAGCAAGAATGGAAACAACAAAGATGGAATAAGAATGAATTTTTCGTTAAGCCCATACTTTAAATATGAATGTCTCTATCTTGACAAATGGCAATCAAGGACCACATTCCCACCACCTAGGAACATATGAAATAATATATGCCCCATGAATAAGGACTTAGGAATATAATATATATTCCTTGGCTTATTCCCTTAGATTAGCCCATTTTCCTTAAGCCCTTATCCCCCTTTCCCACTCATGGAGTCCTAGCCCCCCATATTCTTTTCTCTGACTTGGTCTATAGTTGCGATGTATTTTATTTATAAGTTGTATGCACAATTTACAATTCTAGTCTCCTCGACCTTGATCATCACATGTTCTCTAGCCCAAAACATTATAGGGACTTTAACCCAAAATCATATTGGCTCACCAATCTATATAACACATGTACATATATAATCACAACCTGGGGATCAAATTGCGGGTATTATATTCCCTTCCCCCTTATTTTTGCACCATTCTTAGTACATCATATACAAATATACAATCAAAATTCCTTAAAAAGTTGTAGGTACTCCTGCACGACGTCCTCATGCTTCCATGTAGCATATTCAGGACTACAACAATTCCATTGAACTTTTATCAGGTCAATGGTTCGATTCCAAATCACCTTGATTTTCCGTGTCCACTATGTGCACTGTCTGGACGGGGAAGTTGTTGTCGTGCTCCATCTGGATCATGATCCAATTAGTTACATGGTTATGATCATGCAAATACTTCTTTAACAAAGACACATGGAACACATTATGAATTCACATGGATGCAAGTAATGCAAGAATGTATGCAACAAGGTTGATCCTCTCTAGGATTTCAAACGACCTGCAATATCTTGTTGCCAATTTTGAGCAACTCCCCAATTTTAACAATCTCTTATTAGTCTTGAATTTAAAGAATACATGCTTGCCTGCTCTTAATTCCCTATGCGATTTGCATTTGTCTACATAGTTTTTCTACCTCTCTTGTGCAACCTTTAAATTTTGCTTGATCTTTATCATCTACTCTTCCATTTCCTTGAGTAGATTTGGCCCAATGATGTTTGTGTCTGTCGGGTTGTCCCAACTTACTAGTGTGCTGCATTTTCTGCCATGCAATGCTTCAAATGTGCTCATTTTCAAAGATGTCTGATACCCATTATTATATGCAAATTCAACCAAATGAGGATAGTCTTCCCACTTGGTAGGCTTGTCCATTACATACATCCTTAGCATATCTTCAATTACTTGATTAATCCTCTATGCTTTCCCATATGACTCTAAATGATATGCTAATATGCTAAAATTAAGATTTGTTCCAAATCCTTTAAACAATCCTTTCTAGAAATTGGAAGTGAAGTTGGGATCTCTATCTAGCACAATTGCCTTAGGGACACCATGTAGCTTGGAATTTTCTTTCATTTAAATCTCTGCAATGTTGTTTGCCTGATGTGTCAGCTTCATCGAAATAAAATGTGCAAGCTTTGTGAGTTTATCCACCACTACCATGATGGAATCATGCTGATTCATTGTTTTGGATAACTTGGTAATGAAGTCTATGGTAACAAATTCCCATTTCCAGCCAGGAATGAGAAATGGTTGTAGCAATCCAACTGGATGTCTACACTCAACCTTTACCTTCTGACATTCCATGCACCTGGCTATATATTTAGCCATATATTCAACCACATATTTCTTCATATCTAGCCAAAAAAACTGGCTTCACATGGTTGCAATTGTTTTTTGGTACCTTGGATGTCCACTGTAAGACACATTATGCATGTTTTTCAACACTAAATTCCTCAACTCCTGAGAATTAGGAACATAAACTCTGTTCCTGTACAAGAGGATTCCATCTTCTTCTAGCCTATAATATTTAAATTTTAGTGGTATATTATCTTGCTGTAAGCCATCTTTAACTTGTGGTCAGTGTCGATCTGAAATTGCAACTGTCATTATTTTGCTCTTTAAATTTGCGATGTACATGCTAATGTTTGTAGCATGCATCTCATGTACCTTCCCGCCGAGTGCATCAACCACTTTGTTCTTTTTACCCTTGATGTGATTTATGTCAAAATCATATTCATTGAGAAATTCAACCCATCTAATTTGTCTGACATTTAATGTTCACCGCGCAAAAAAGTATTTTAGACCACTATGGTCTGTCCTCAACTCAAACTTTTATCCGATAAGATAATGCCTCCACATCTTCAATGCATGAACAATCGCTACAAGCTCCAAGTCATGTGTGACATAGTTCCTCTCATGCTCCTTTATCTTTTTTGATTCATAAAAAGTGACATGCCCATTTCGAGTAAGGACTCCACCAAGTCCTTCTTTACATCTATTATTGCACACTACAAAGTCTTCATTTGGATCATCAATCTTTTGAATAGGTGCATTGGTTAATAAATATTTCAAGTGTTGAAAACTCTCTTCACATTTTGAAGTCCATTCAAGCTTCATTCCTTCCTTTTGCAGTGATCTGTAAACTTTTGTGGATAATCCACTGGAACAATTCGTCACAACATATCTAATAAAATACCGAAATATTTACTATTAAGGTTAATTTCCCTTACATCTCCATAATATTTAGTTACTGATAAAATAGATAAAATGAAGAGAATAGAGAATAATAAAACACATTCACACCATCCACAAATAACACAAGATATGACCTGGTAAACCAATACGGGAAAAAACCTAGCGAGAAGGTGAGGCTGCTCTGTTCTCTTTTCTCTGGTATAGAAATGATGCAAGTGCAAAGAAATATGCACTCTCTGTGGATTTGCCTTTGAACTATGGCTTGAATGGCTGCTACATAATCTCTCCTCCTCTCTTATGCTTATGTTTTCCCATCTATCTATGGATGGAATGTTGTATACCTCTTCAACTTAAGTGTCCATCTTCTCCCACAATGTAGTCCAAAATGCATTGAGAAATTCGGTATCCCTATCTGAGATGATGCTCCTTGGTATCCCAAAGTGCACCCAAGCCTATTCAAAGAACTTATTTGTTGCTTCTTGTCCATTGATGGTCTTTTTACAAGGCATGAGAATGCATATTTTGTTGAACCTGTCAACTACCACAAATAGATAGTCATGTCCCTTCTTGGTTGTTGGTAAACCTCCCACAAAACCCATGGAAATGTTTTCCCAAGGTCGAGTAGGTACATGTAAGGGATGGTATAGACCTTGTTTCTTGTTGTTGGGCTTGTTGGTATAACAAAGTATACATCCTCTAATATACTGTGCTACATCTTCTTGCTTCATGGGCCAATACACATACCTCTGTAAGTTGGTGATTGTCTTACCAACACCAAATGTCTTACAACCTTGGAGGTGTGAGGCTCTCTGATAAGTTGCAATCATTCACCTCTAGGAACACAGAGCTTGTCAAGCTTGTAGAGTAACTAATTTTGAAAATGATAGTCATCCTTGTTGTCACCTTCTTCTATATGAATTTGTCCCTGCAGCTGCTAAAACACCTCCTTGAAGTCCTCATCTTCTCTGTATGCCTCTTTGTATGCTTCATGGGTAAAAATCTCCCTCTGCATGAGAGTTATCAAAGTTGTAATCTTGGAAGTGGGTGGTTGTGAAAGCATGTCTACCAACTTATTTGTGCTACCCTTCTTATAATTTACGATCAAATGAAATTGTTGTAAAAACCCCATCCACTTGTAATGTCTAGTTTGTTGTAGCTTACTCTAGGCCTGCAAATACTGTAGTGGCTGGTGATCTATGTAGATGACGGTCTCCTTGCCCATCAAATAGTGTTTCCACTTTTTGACAGTTTGTAACAAGGCATATATCTCCTTGTTGTAGAGTAGTTGATATCTGCTCCATGAAATACTTTAGAATGTTAGCAGATGGGCCTTCCTCCCTACATCAGTACTGTTCCCATGGTATACCCACTTGCATTTATCTCCACTTCGAAAGGCTTTTGTAAATTTGGTAGTGCGAACACAATTGCTTGATTGATCTTTCTTTTCAGCTCATCAAATGCCTTCTGTTGATTCTTCCCCCACTGGAAACTCTTACCACTGGTTGTTATGGCGTGGAATGGTGCAACTATCATTGTAAAATGAAGCTATGAAATTTCACAAGTATTGTGCCGCCCCAAGAAAACTCCTTCCTTTAGTGACATTTGTAGGAACTAGCCATTTCAGGATGGCCTCAATATTTGTGGTATCTATCTTGAGCTCCTCTCCACCGATCACATACCCCAAATACACCAAAGACTGCAGAGAAAAATCACATTTCTTGAGATTAGCCAGTAGTTGGTGCTTTTTCAAAGTCTCTAAGACCTGCATAAGATGTGAGATGTGCTCCTGCTAGGTAGTGCTATAAACCAGTGTACCATCCAAATAAACAATAACAAAAAAATCTAGAAAAGGGCGTAAAACATCATTCATTAGTATCGTAAATTTAATTCGTGTGTTGCATAAACCAAATGGCATAACCAACCACTCATACAAACCGTTCCTTGTCTTGAAGGCAATCTTCGAGGTATCTTCTTCTTTGACTCGTACCTAGTGATATCTTGATTTCAAATCCAGCTTAGTGAAATACTTGTGATAAGGTTTTGGACCTTCTAGAATGTTCTTAGAAAATCCACTACATGGCTAGCCCCACATGTCTAAGTAATGGAGGCTGACGTGGCATCCACCCGTGCCATGGTGATCAATATGACATGTCAACTTGTGGGAGATATAACTTTCTCATACAAACTCCGATTGACAAATGGTCTGCGTCGTTGGAAATGTATCGACGTGTAGAATTTAGAATCTTCCTCCATAGTAAGGTTTGGACAAAATAAAAGGTCTTTTGATGCTTCAAAATGGCTCCAGAAGATATTTGACTGTTTCTTGGACTCAAATTTGGACCAGCCGCCAAAATGGCACTGCAAGCTGATTCCTCCATTTTTTCCACCCAAAAAGTAGTGAGATAGATGAAAAATAATATAATGACCCAATCCAGATCATGTAGTGAAGTGATTGAATGTGAAATCTTGGATAAACCTTCAATGAATCTCCTGTAGTAGCTAACTAATCCATAAATGCTTTCAACTATGAAATATTCTTTGGTGTGTCCCATCCTCTGGCTGCCTCAATATTTTTTGGATCCACTGCTATGCCCTCTTGTGAGATAATATGGCCTAAACATTTCAAACACATTAGGATTTATATAGCTATGACTAGCTCCAGAATCAAACCAAATAGCCATGGGATGATAATCAATTTTACCTTCGTATGCTTGTCTATTATCCAAGGCTGCGTAAATTCTTGGCATGCTTCTACCCATGTCTTCCATTGTATTAGCCTCTTGGATGTGGCGAACAATCATTATTCTCTCTCTCTCTTGTGAGGATAGTCTTAATGAGATGCTATCTTGGCATTTTCCCTAAAGAATTTGGCATCTTTGACTCACTTTACGTTGGCTTCCCTTCATGATATGCTTCAAGGATGTTCTTGAAGATAGATGGTTTACACACTTTCTTCCTTTGATCCAACTTGGTTTTCTTCTTATCCTCCCAAGCCTTTTGAAAAGTTAGCCTTCCTTTATTCTTCTCATACAAATGCTTATATTTCCTTATGGCTTCCTCCAAAGTCTTGGGCTCATCAAATTGAATTTTATCTTTGTAGAATGATGACAATCCCCTCAAAAATATCTGAATTTTTACCTTCTCATCCTTGATAAAACCCACATATCTAATCAAGAGTTCCAAGAATTTATTTTCATACTCTTCCATGGTCATATTTCCTAATTTGAGCTCAAAGAATTATTGCATATTTTGTCATAATAGTTCTTTGAAAAATATTGTTGTTAGAATTACTCCTTGAACTGCTTCTAAGAAATTCTCTTTTCATTAAATGTTTGACTTGCTTCAGTTGGTCCCACCACATGGAAGCTTTCCCTTTAAGATGATAAATGACAATTGTTGCTTCAAGGTTTGATGAGTAATTGTGCAATTGGAAATGCTTTCTCATGCTCAACAACCATGCTTTGAAATCTTCACCTTTTCTATGCTCTCCATCAAATGTTGGTGGCTTGAGCTTCCTGAGTTCCCCTTACAAACTTTCCAACTCAGGCCTTCTCCTTTGATGCCTAAAAGGTGATAAACTTGAACTACTATTTGACTCTAAGAATGCATGGACTCTCCTGGGTGAATGTTTAGGTGAATGATGGTGTCTGCTAGCACTTCTTGAGTGTCTATATCCTCTATAATCATCCATTCTAACATGCGATCTATATTCTACTCCCTGTTTTTATACTGAAATCCTTATTGATTTGCCTCTACAAATTGTTCAGACTTTGTAGTAGTTGAGTATTAATTTGATTATGCTATTCTTAGGCTCTTATCGACCTCGTAGCTTTGTATTTCCATTCTTAAACTCTTCATAGTCTCTACTAGCTTGGCTGACTCTACCCTGCTTCTATGCCTATTGGACTCTGTTTCTACATTTCCTAGACTTATATTTAAACCCCATAATTCCTCTTTATGGTTGCAAGCTCCCTATGCATCCTCAATATCTCTGGTCCTCATACCAAACTTGATTTGTTATACTTGTATCCCTAACTCTGCAAAATGTACAATCAACCATTGTTGTTAGAGATTATGCGTATATAAATTTTTTATTAATTAGGCTACATGTCCTTCTTCATATCAATTTATGAAGAACCTTGAAGCACTTCTCTAGATTTTGAGTTTTCATATATATTATCGTATGCATTATCTTTCCATTGATTGTACTGATGCCTCATTATGAATTTTGAGATGAAAATCATGTCTCTTTGAAATAATCAATTTTGCCCCTTATTTGCATATCTCATTGGTACAATTAATCTCAGAGGCCAACTTTTGCCACTTGTAGAAGAACATTTGTTGAGAACCAAAATAACTTTTGTATCGAGAACAATTAATAGTCATGATGGTCAACAAACCTCAATCTTCAAATTTGTGATTTGATGCTAAAATTACTTTTTATAACAATATGGAATTGTCAACTTTGTCATTTTTGCACTTTTTCTAGACTTGAAATTTTTAGATGAAACTGCTATCTTCCAAACCGAGCAAATCTGGATTATAATTTTTAGTTGAAACTACTATCTTCCAAACTAAGAAAATATGGAAAATCTTCAACAAGACAAAATTGTCGGGATTGTTGAGGAGGTAAAATGTTAAATTGCCTTCCCCTCGTTCGAAGTTCCCCCTTGTCCAAGCAACCCTTCCTACTGATGCTTACCTAATTTTTTTTTTCCACATTTGTTATTTGAATATCCTTTTTCTCGCTTGAAAATCTTAAAAATCCCCCAAAAGTGGTCCAAAACAGTGAATTTTTCCATGTTTTGGAACTTGCACTCCAAACCCTTTAGAATTTGGCCAAAATATCCACTGGGTATTTCCATGTCTAGTTATGTTCCTTGTTGTTCAAATTTCACCTACAATAGGGTCTCTATCATTGAGCACCACCCTGTTCTTTAAAAAGAACTAATCTACATTTTTGAGAAAACTGGAATAGAAATGGCCAATGACCGTCACTGACACTTTTATAGTCCTCATTGTGAATTTACCCATGAAATTTCATCTGATTTGGAGTTAATTTGTTCATGTTGTGGCCCAAATAAGATTTTGGCTCTAAATGTGGCATCCTTGATAATGTGGCATGACATGGCATCCTTGCTGACATGGCATGGCATGTGCATGTTGATGTGGCAATTGGGTTCTATGTGTCATCTCCCATGTCTACCATGTCATCTGCCTTCATCTTTGACCCACCATGTCAGTTCTCCATGGCTCGCCTTTACATTTCTCTCTTTCTACCAAATTTGTGAGCCACGTGATCCGTTTGTCCTATTTTTCCACCTGACACCATCTTGGTTGTGGATGAGGGATAGGGTCCCACTCTATCACTACCTCCTCTACGTGGCACACTATCCTTGGCCAATCTGATAAGCTGATATTCGATAATGGAGATTGATATGATCTAATGACAGACATGGGTTTCAGATTTGGAAGTGAATGACCCATAACATGGTATTTTCCACCTGGAATATTGAACAATTGAGATGTATTTGATCGGATGGTCTAGATTCATTTTGGGCCGATAAATGCTCTATTGATAACAACAACACTTGCACCCAAAATATCTAACAACTGAGATTGATTTGATCGAACGATTCAGATTCATTTCAGGTTGATAAGTGCTCGACCAATAACAACACTTGCACCTAAAATGAATCTCAAGACATCATGTGTCCTACCACATGTTGATTCGACCATCCACGTCATTAAGGAACCCCCAAAATCCCAAAATTTCATAATTTTTTAAAATTTTGTCTTCTACGCGGGCCGCCATGAGAACACCAAATTTGGTCTTCTTGATCATATTTGACCCGTATCTTCGAAATTGATGCATGTACACATTAATTCAACATTTTTGAATCAATTTTTCATGCTGAATTTCGTCCAAAATTGGGAAATTTTCACCCAATTTTCACAAAATTCGAAATTTCTCCAAATTTCTTACAAAGGTCGAATTTTCAATTTCTTTTGCAGTGATTTCAATCCAGCCTCTATCTTGATCCTCGTACCACCTGAGAAATTTCAAATCCATGAATTTTTCAATTACACCACAATGAATTTTCCAATTTCCCAATGCAGATCCATTGTTGAAACCTTTGCCCTGATACCGCAATGTAATGTACCTAGCTCCATGCTGAGTCACATTACTACAACTCTCGCTCTGTACACACTGTAAATTTCAAAATTTCCTTCAACTTGGCTCATATTTTTCATAAATCAACAACTTTGATACCATTAACTCTCTCTGCTATCATGCCCTGTCATATGATACAATTAAACATGCATATGACATGCAAACTCATGCATAACACATTATTCAACAATACACACACACAAACAATTATTCTATAAGCATACAACACATTAACACATAATTACACAATATAATCTCATAGAAACACATATAAGCATACCTCAAATGTGCCACCCAACCATAGACTATGTTGCTCTATCTCTCTCAGCAACAAGTCACCCTCTATCTAGGGCTATGATTCCACTTGTTGGTTTGATAGAGAAACCACGAATAAATATTCACACACATAAATATCACATAAGAAGAACAATATACTCACAAATATCACATTTTCATTAATGTACAAATAATGACACATCACTCTCACACTTCAATAAATACATGAGGGCTCATAATATAGCATTGAGGTGCTCATAAAAAAGTGTCCAATATAACATAACAATCTCCACAATATCCCCATGAATATCTCCATAAATATTTATGTGATCTCCATCCCTAACTTCAGTCATTGTCCTCATTTTTCATCATACATAGACCTCTAGAATAAGTCTACTAGGGGAAAGGCTACCTAAGCCAACTAGGTTTAACAATCCGTACAAAAAGTGTCTAGGACAAGGTACCAAACTCTTGCAACAATTCCAACCAGCAAGCCCTTATTCCCCATCAACTTGCACAACCCAAGGAAGTGTACCTCCTTCTCTACTTCGTAGTCCCTCAGGTGATCCCACTTCTCTTCCAGGGCTCCAACATATACCGACTAGGAATTCTCAGAGTTGTGGCTCTAGGAACTCCAAATGAAATAATGGAGTCTCCAAGAATCTTCCAGGCCTCACACAATAGGTAATCCTACCCACACAATTATCCCTCGAGGGATCCAACCTTCCCCAAGGAAACCCAAGGATAATTTACCACCCAAATCCACCTAGGATTCATAGGGTTTCATGATAATCAAGTAGAGGCTTGTGCAATTTTATAGGGTCTCTCCATTGCCATAAGTCTGGGAACAAGGGACTTGGTGGTTCTAGGAGATTCAAGGCACGTTATCAAAGCATTAGTCTCTCAGGAATTATCAAAAGACTTTAATATTGCCTCAATCTTCTCTTGAGTCACAAAGCTATCAAAGGAATTTGGCAAAGTCACCTACCATTACATTATAAGAGAGAACAATACAATGACAAATGCATCGAAAATCGAAAAACAAAGAAACCATGCTATCTCTTGGAACAAAAAATAAAAATGGGGTCTTAAGTTTCATATCTATACCCTAAGTATACACCCTTCCCATTTTGTGAGCATGAAATTTTCAATTTTCGAGATTTTAGTGTTTGACAGGTAGGATTTGAGGCGCCCATTTATTTGAAACATGCAAGCCCTGAACTCAAGTGGTATCCTCCTTTGCATTTCCTTTTGTTTGGTCTAGAACCAACTAGAATTTATGTGGTGCATTTTTCTCTTATGTGGGCACGATGGGATTACTCTTCTCCCAGTCTGCTGCGGATGTTTCGATCTCTAGATGGATTCTCGTTGGGAGAGCTTGGTGTTGGTCTATCTCAATTTTTTCTTTTGGATGTTTGCATTTGGCTCTCGACATCTAGCTTCTTGGGTATGTTCCTTCTAGCCCTTTCTCTCTTGGATGAACAGAGGGAAAATTCTTTCCTTTTGTTATTCAAATTATTGTTCATGGTTATATATAAGGATACTTCTTCAGGTCTTATTTAAGGGTTATGAATTAGGGTTAACTTGGTCCAATTTTAATATGGGAAAAAGTTACTTTGTCTTGTTAAGGATTTCTTTTGTTGTGTTGGTTATTTGGAGGCAAATTTCATCATTACCTATGTTTTGGTGCTTTGTATTAGCTGGAGAATTGACCCTCTGGGGGCTCTCTATCTGGTTCTTCTCGATCAATTCTATATTTGGCCTCTCCTTCAAGGAATACTCCATGGTGGAGGGTTGTTGGAGGTTACCTATACCCTCTTTCCCCTGCTTGTTTCATTGAATCCCCATTTTTCCAAGAAGGTTTTGGTTACTTCTCAAGCCTTGTTGTCTCTTTTTTGGCTCTGAACAATGCAACGGTTTAATATGGAACCTAAAGACTGCAAGGATTCCATCAACAAGCTATATACCTCTATGCACAACTTGTAAAGGAATCAATAGGAACAATTTGGAAAAATAATGGAGATCTTAGGGAATCATGGAAATATTTTTTTTGAAATAGAGATGGAGTGCTATAAAATCAAACACACAATACATTATGAAAGTGATACTCTCTCTATAAACTCAACATGTTCAAGATGGTCTATAGGTCAGGAATAGGTTGGGAATAGGAAGAATAGACTAGTGAAACTATTGGCATGGTCCAACACTATACTCTAGATCCAAAATAATTTTCTTTCTTTGATCTATGTATTGCAAATCAATCTGTATTTTGAAAAACCTTTTCCGAATTTATACATGCAGATACAAAATTGGTATAGAAGGTGTAATTCACACTATAGATAAAATGAAGAAAATAAAGAATAATAAAACACATTCACACCATCCACAAATAACACAAGATATGACCTCGTAAACCAATATGGGAGAAAATCTAGCGAGAAGGTGAGGTTGCTTTGCTCTCTTTTCTCTGGTATAGAAATGATGCAAGTGCAAAGAAATATGCACTCTCTGTGGATTTGCCTTTGAACTATGGATTGAATGGCTGCTACATAATCTCTCCTCCTCTCTTATGCTTACAGAATACCACTCTCAGATGTTTTGCTCATCTATGGAACAAGATACAATACAAAATACTGGAACCCTTCTCCTCCTAGTGGCTTGGTTTTTAACATAGCCCGATAGCCATCTAGGGATAGGTTTTTGACTTTCTCAACCTTCAATTATGATAAGGTTTTGGACCGTCTATAATGTTCTTAGAAAATCCACTACGTGGTTAACCCTGCATGTCTAAGTAATGGAAAATGATGTGTCATCCACTCACAACATGATGATCAAAATGGTAGGTCAACTTGCGGGACACATAACTTTTTCATACGAACTCCGATTGACGAACAGTCTGCACCGTTAGAAAGGTATCAATGTGTAGAATTTAGAATCTTCCTTCATAGTAAATCTTGGACAAAAAAGGTCATTCAATGCCTCAAAATGGCTCTGGAATATTTCTGATTGTTTTTTGGACCCAAGTTTCCAAATTTGGACCAACTGCCGAAATGGCCCTGCAAGTTGATTCCTCTAATTTTTCCACCAAAAAAGTAGTGAGATAGATGTAAAATAATATAATGATCCAATCCAGATCATACCTCCCCAATTAGGGAGACATTTAGTCCCTAAAAGATTTATTAAATGAGTTGAGGAATTTTTTTCTCTACCTTCTCCCTGAAGTACCACTTTGCTTTGCCTAGAAGTTATCCTTTCAACCCAATCTTCCAAAGGTCATGTTGCCCCTATCTTGTAGTTTTGAACTGTTTCTACAAAACTATGTCTTCTGCCAACTCTGCCTGAGAATCTCGTGTTAAATCCTCTATGGAAGGTAGGACCTGCTCCTCCTCTTGATCCAACATGGAGGGCTCATAGAGTTTGAGATTTTCCACATTCACTACTGAGTAAATGTGCATGTATGAGGGTATAATGAGTCTGTAGGCATTATCTCCCACCTTTTCTAATACCTCAAAAGGACCATACTGCATAGCCTTGATCTTCTTACCAAGACCCTGTACCCTTTCCTTATTCAACGATAATCATACTCTGTCTCCCACTCTAAATGTTTTCTCTATTCTATGCAGGTCATGTCTAGCCTTGTATTTTTCCCGTGAATTCTTCAGTGTCTCATGTACTTGCAAATGGATCTATCTGATCATCTCAACATTTTTTTCTTTTTCTTTTAGTACATTTCCTTTGAGTTCCTCCCTCATTCCTCCTTGTTGTCCATATATAACATCTTAGGAAAAAGGTGGAAAATTCCCAAAGAAAGTTTTAAAAGGTGACTTACCAGTAGAAGTCTAGATTGTTTTGTTATAAGAGTGTTGTAAATAGATAAAATTTTCATCCCAAGTCTTCAGATGCTTCTGATTGTAACCCCTCAAAAGATGCACCAAAGTCTTGTTGAATACTTTCGTTTGACCATTTGTCTACGAATGGAATGTTGTAGACGTCTTCAACTTAGTGCCCATCTTCTCCCACAATGTAGTCCAAAACGCACTGAAAAATCTGTTATCCCTATTTGAGATGATGCTCCTTGATATCTCGAAGTGCACCTAGGCCTATTCAAAGAATTTATTTGCTGCTTCTTGTCCATTGATGGTCTTTTTACAAGGCATGAGAATGCACATTTTGTTGAACCTGTCAACTACCACAAAAAAATAGTCATGTCCCTTCCTGGTTGTTGGTAAACCTCCCACAAAATCCATGGAAATGCTTTCCCAAGGTCGAGTGGGTACATGTAAGGGATGGTATAGACCTTGCTTCCTATTATTGGGCTTGCTGGTACAACAAAGTATACATCCTCTAATATATCGTGCTACCTATTTTTTCTTTCTGTGCCAATACACATACCTCTATAAGTTGACGACTGTCTTCCCAACACCATAATGTCCTACAACCTTGGAGGTGTGAGCCTTTCTGATAATTTTCTATTGTTCACCTTTAGGAACACAGAGCTTGTCAAGCTTGTAGAGTAACGCATTCTGAAAATGGTAGTCATCCTTGTTGTCACCTTCTTCTATATGAATTTGGCCATGTAGCTGCTAAAACACCTCCTTGAAGTGCTCATTTTCTCTGTATGCCTCTTTGTATGGTTCATGGGTAAAAATCTCCATGTGAATGAGAGTTCTCAAAGTTGTAATATTGGAAGTGGGTGGTCGTGAAAGCATGTCTACCAACTTATTTGTGCTACCCTTCTTATAATTTATGACCAAATGAAATTGTTGTAAAAACCCCATCCACTTGTAATGTCTATTTTGTTGTAGCTTACTCTGGGCCTGCAGATACTATAGTGGCTGGTGATCTGTGTGGATGATGGTATCCTTTCCCATCAGATAGTGTTTCCACTTTTTGACAGTTTGTACCAAGGCATATATCTCCTTGTCATAGGTAAGGTAGTTGAGATCTGCCCCATGAAATACTTTAGAATGATAGCAAATGGGCCTTCCTCCCTACATCGGTATTGTTCCCATGGTATACCCACTTCGAAAGGCTTCTGCAAATTTGGTAGTGTGAGCACAACTCCTTGATTGATCTTTCTTTTCAGCTCATCAAATTCCTTCTATTGATTCTTCCCCCAATTGAAACTCTTACCACTAGCTGTTATGGCGTGGAGTGGTGCAACTATCACTGAAAAATGAAGCTATGAAATTTCACAAGTATTGTGTTGCCCCAAGAAAAGTCCTTACTTTAGTGACATTTGTAGGAACTAGCCATTTCATGATGGCCTCAATCTTTGCAGGATCTATCTTGAGATCCTCTCCACCGATCACATACCCCAAATACACCAAAGACTGCTGAGAAAAATCACATTTCTTGAGATGTGAGATGTGCTCTTGCTAGGTAGTGCTATAAACCAGTATACCATCCAAATAAACAATAACAAAGGAATCTAGAAAAGGGTGTAAAAAATCATTCATTAGTCTCATAATTGTAATTGGTGCGTTGCATAAACCAAATGGCATAACCAACCACTCATACAAACCTTTCCTTGTCTTGAAGGCACTCTTTGAGGTATCTTCTTCTTTGACTAATACCTGGTGATATCCTTATTTCAAATCTAGCTTAGTGAAATACTTGTGATAAGGTTTTGGACCTTCTAGAATGTTCTTAGAAAATCCACTACCTAACTAGCCCCACATGTCTAAGTAATGGAGGCTGACGTGGCATCCACTCGCGCCATGGTGATCAATATGACATGTCAACTTGTGGGAGGCATAACTTTCTCATACGAACTCCGATTGACAAATGGTATGCATCGTTGGAAAGGTATCGATGAGTATAATTTAGAATATTCCTCCATTGTAAGGTTTGGACAAAATAAAAGGTATTTTGATGCCTCAAAATGGCTCCATAATATCTTTGACTGTTTCTTGGACCCAAATTTCCAAATTTGGACCAACCATAGAAATGGCCCTGCAAGCTGATTCCTCCATTTTTTTCACCCAAAAAGTAGTGAGATAGATGAAAAATAATATAATGACCCAATCTAGATCATGTAGTGAAGTGATTGTATGTGCAATCTTGGAGAAACCTTCAATGAATCTCCTGTAGTAGACAACTAATCCATAAATGCTTTCAACTATGAAATATTCTTTGGTGTTTTCCATCCTCTAGTTGCCTCAATATTTTTTGGATCCATTGCTATGCCCTCTTGTGAGATAATATGGCCTAAACATTTCAAACATATTAGGATTTATATAGCTATGACTAGCTACAAAATCAATCAAAATAGCCATGGGATGATCATCAATTTTACCTTCATATGCTTGTCTATTATCCAAGGCTGTGTAAATCCTTGACATGCTTCTACCCATGTCTTCCATTGTATTATCCTCTTGGATGTTGCGAACAATCCTTATTCTCTCTCTCTTGTGAGGACAGTCTTAATGAGATGCTATCTTGGGATCTTTCGTAAAGAATTTGGCATCTTTGACTCACTTTACGTTGGCTTCCCTTCCTGGTATGCTTGAAGGATGTTCTTGAAGAAAGTTGGTTTACAACCGTTCTTCCTTTGATCCAACTTGCTTTTATTCTTATCCTCCCAAGCCTTTTGAAAAATTAGCCTTCCTTTATTCTCCTCATACAAATGATTAGCTTTCCTTATGGCTTCCTCCAAAGACTTGGGCTCATCAAATCGATATTTATCTTTGTAGAATGATGACAATCCACTCAAAAATATCTGAATTTTTACCTTCTCATCCTTGATAAAACCCACATATCTGATCAAGAGATCCAAGAATTTCTTTTCATACTCTTCCATGGTCATATTTCCTAATTTGAGCTCAAACAATTATTGCATATTTTTGTCATAATAGTGATTTGACAAATATTGTTGTTAGAAGTACTCCTTGAATTGCTTCTAAGAAGTTCTCTTTTCATAAATGTTTGACTTGCTTCAGTTGGTCCCACCACGTGGAAGCTTTCCCTTTAAGATGATAAATGACAATTTTTTCTTCAAGGTTTAATGAGTAATTGTGCAATTGGAAATACTTTCTCATGCTCAACAACCATGCTTTGGCATCTTCACCTTTTCTATGCTCTCCATAAAATGTTGGTGGCTTGAGCTTCCTGAGTTCCCCTTACAAACTTTCCAACTTAGGTCTTCTCCTTTGATGCCTAAAAGGTGATAAACTTGAACTACTATTTGCCTCTAACAATGCATGGACTCTCTTGGGTGAATGTTTAGGTGAATGATGATGTCTACTAGAACTTCTTGAGTGTCTATATCCTTTGTAATCATCGATTCTAGCATGCGATCTATGTTCTACCGCATGTTTTATACTGAAATCCTTATTGATTTGCCTCTACAAATTGTTCAAACTCTATAGCAGTTGAGTATTAATTTGATTATGCTATTCTTAGGCTCTTATCAACCTCGTAGCTTTGTACTTCCATTCTTAAACTCTTCATAGTCTCTACTAGCTTGGCTGGCTCTACCCTGCTTCTATGCCTATTGGGCTCTGTTTCTGCATTTCCTAGACTTATATTTAAACCCCCGAATTTGTCTTCATGGTTGCAAGCTCCCTATCCATCCTCCATATCTCTGGTCCTCATACAAAACTTGATTTGTTATACTTGTATCCCTAACTCTGCAAAATGTACAATCAACCATTGTTGTTAGAGATTATGCATATATAATTTTTTTTTTATTAATTAGGCTACATGTCCTTCTTTATATCAATTTATGAAGAAGCTTGAAGCACTTCTCTAGATTTTGAGTCTTCATACATATTATCATACGCATTATCTTTCCATTGATTGTACTCATGCCTCATTATGAATTTTGAGATGAAAATTATGTCTCTTTGAAATAATCAATTTTGCCCCTTTTTTGCACGTCTCATTGGTACAATTAATCTCAAAGGCCAACTTTTGCCACCTGTAGAAGAAAATTTGTTGAGAACCAAAAATACTTTTGTATTGAGAACAATTGACAGTCATGATGGTGAGCACACAACAATCTTCAAATTTGTGATTTGATGCTACAATTACTTTTTATAGCAATATGGAATTGCCAACTTTGTCCCTTTTTCACTTTTTCTAGACTTGAAATTTTAGATGAAACTGCTATCTTCCAAACTGAGCAAATTTGGATTATAATTTTTAGTTAAAATTACTATCTTCCAAACTAAACAAATATGGAAAATCTTCAGCAAGACAAAATTGTCGAGATTGTTGACGAGGTAAAATGTTAAATTTTTTTTTTTCCACAATTGTGATTTGATGTTCCTTTTTCTCCCTTGAAAATCTTAAAACTCCCCCAAAAGTGGTCCAGAATAGTGGATTTTTCCATGTTTTGGAACCTGCACTCCAAACCATTTAGAATTTAGTCAAAATATCCACTATGTATTTTCATGTCTAGTTATGTTCCCCGTTGTCCAAATTTCACCTACAATAGGGTCTTTATCATTGAGCACCACCCTGAAGAACTAATCTATATTTTCTAGAAAACTGGAATAAAAATGGCCAATGACCCTCACTGACACTTTTATAGTCCTCATTGTGAATTTACCCATGAAATTTCATCCGATTTGAAGTTAATTTGCTCATGTTATGGCCAAAATAAGATTTTGGCTCCAAATGTGGCATCCTTGATAATGTGGCATGACATGGCATCCTTGATAATGTGGCATGACATGGCATCCTTGCTGACATGGCATGACATGTGCATGTTGATGTGGCAATTGGGTTATATGTGTCATCTCCCATATCTACCATGTCATCTGCCTTCATCTTTGACCTACCATGTCAGTTCTCCATGGCTCGCCTTTACTTTTTCTCTCTCTACCAAATTTGTGAGCCACGTGATCCCTTTGTCCTTTTTTTCCACCTGGCACCATCTTGGTTGCGGATGAGAGATAGGGTCTCACTCTATCCCTACCTCCTTTGCGTGGCACATTATCCTTGGCCAATCCAATAAGCTGAGATTCGATAATGGAGATTGATATGATCTAATGGATGACATGGGTTTCAGATTTGGAAGTGAACGACCCATAACAAGGTATTTTCCACTTGGAATATTGAACAATTGAGATGCATTTGATCGGACGGTCTAGATTCATTTTGGGCCGATAAATGCTCGATTGATAACAACAACACTTGCACCCAAAGTATCTAACAACTGAGATTGATTTGATCTAACGATTCAGATTCATTTCAGGTCGATAAGTGCTCGACCAATAAAAACACTTGCACCTAAAATGAATCTCAAGACATCATGTGTCCTACCACGTGTCGATTTGACCCTCCACGTCATCAAGGAACCCCAAAAATCCCAAAATTTCATAATTTTTAAAAACTTTGTCTTCTACGCCATGAGAACACCAAATTTGGTCTTGTTTATCGGATTTGACCCCGTATCTTCCAAATTGATGCTTGTACACATTAATTCAACATTTATGAATCAATTTTTCATGCTGAATTTCGTCCAAAATTGGGAAACTTTCACCCAATTTTCACCAAATTTGAAATTTCTCCAAATTTATTACAAAGGTCGATTTCTCAATTTCTTTTGCATTGATTTCAATCCAGCCTCTATTTTGATCCTTGTACCACCTGGGAAATTTCAAACCCATGAATTTTCCAATTACACTCCAATTACACTCCAATGAATTTCCCAATTTCCCAATGTAGATCCATTGTTGAAACCTTTGCTCTGATACCACAATGTAATGTACCTAGTTCCATACTGAGTCACGTTACTACAACTCTCTCTCTGTACACACTGTAAATTTCAAAATTTCTTTCAACTTGGCTCATATTTTTCATAAATCAACAACTTTGATACCATTAACTCTCTTTGTTATCATGCCCTGTCATATGATACAATTAAACATGCATATGACATGCAAACTCATGCATAACACATTATTCAACAACACACACACACACACACACACACAATTATTCTATAAGCATACAACACATTAACACATAATTACACAATATAATCTCATAGAAACACATATAAGTAGACCTCAGATGTGCCACCCAACCATAGACTATGTTGCTCTATCTCTCTCAGCAACATGTCACTGTCTAGCTAGGGATATGACTCCACTTGTTGGTTTGATAGAGAAACCATGAATAAATATTCACACACATAAATATCACATAAGAAGAACAATATACCAAATATCACATAAATATCACATAAATATCACATAAGAAGAACAATATGCCCAAAGCCTGCCACATTCCACCTCTAGCGAATCGATTCAACCTCTGAAGCTAAGAAGCATGCTGGAGATATTGACATTGTCTAAAATACTAGCCTTCTCTAGCTCTACAACCTTGGTAGTGAGAACTAGAATTACACTGCTAATGGCGTGCACAATCTCCTTGGGCCTACGCAAAATTCTCTTGAACTCTTGAGCATCCTCACCTACCATTGCTACCCTTGTCGCTTTTCCTAGCCATATATAAATACGAACCCCAAGCTCCATTGGCCCGAGTTCAAAACCCCAACCTGGAAGAAGACCCTAGTTTCCCCTAACTCTACAACCACTTCACAAGTAAAAAACCTCTGTTAATAGTTTCCAAACCAGACCAGTCACCCCCTCTATCAAAACAACCATTAAAACATTTGAAATGTCATACATAATCTCCACCATTAGTACAAACTTTTCCACAACATGCCTAGGAGACTTCATCCATTGTCGAACCTCAAAGACAATGCCAACCTTCAACTCCACCCACAATTGAGCCTCATAATTGCAACTAGGGTGAATTCACTCCTAAAAATGTTCCATATTCTTTGCTCATCCCCATATCAACTAGTTGATGTCCCCCACGTGAGATCTCCTCAATTAAATGCAAGCAGACTCGCTTGTGTCTATTGTCCCTCCGCCACATGCTCTATTTACATGATTGTTGGGACAACCACATGGTCTTTCCTTTGGAAATGCATGACATCAACCTGGTGTTAATTGAATTCCAAAACACCAAATATCCAGGGGACAATGACAAAATGAAATTCCTCATTTTGCAAAATGCACCTCGGTTGTAATGAGGATGCCAATTTATCCCATGCATTCGCTTCGTCATTCAAATTCCTCCTGATATGAAATAGGGATATCTGATCGAACTAAGAAATAACTTGCTTGATTTGTGCTACCAATGCTTGGAGTTGATTCCCTCTAGGATTCAACTAGGAAATTATAGCCCAAATGATAATCATGGAGTCCCCAAAGACCATGAGGGTCCCAATTCCTTATTTTTTGGAAATGTTAAGTCCACACAAAAAGAAATAGGATTTGACGAGGTTATTAGTCACCTGTCCTAGACCCCAGGCGTAATGTACCAACTTATTCCACCTGGGATCATGAAGACTCTCACTTGCACCTATTGCCCTCGCAACAAGGAAATATATTATGCAATATGGTATATATAAAAATGTTGTTGAAAACACTTTTTGAAACATCAAGCGAGCTTATTATATTACTCATACCCATTTTGGCCACTATTAATATATTCTTCAGTTCCAGTTTAAAAAAAAAATTAGCGCAACCCTTATATAGTTTATAATTAGGTTTTCATTGAGTTCATATATTTTCTTATTTTTTCCCATATGCATATCAAATGAGATGGTAATCAAACTTTGTCGCTTCCATAGCATTTGAATTCTGACACAATGATGGATTATGGGATGAGTCAAAATACTAAATAAATTATGAGGCTTAAAATGGGCCTCCTAAGGAAAATAAAAAAATAATAGTTAAAATAATGAAATAAGAGTTTTGAAAATTATATATATATATATATATTATCGTATTTTATTTATTTATCTCCTTATAGGTTACTTAAATTTCAAGTGTAGACACCCGTTGGATGTGGAATTAAATTTCCCATTCAATGATTGCCCATTCTACATATTTTTGATGACCCATAGTGAAATTAACTAGAAATTATTACATGAAAAATGTGTTTGAATAAGTTGGGACTCCAATAAATTTTTGTTAATCTTCAACATGTTGTGGATTCTTGTCTTTAATGTCTATAAAACCATGTTTTTTGAATATTTTTAACATGATACAGATCACTGCTTTTAGTGGCTACAAAATCCTATTTTTTGAAGTGTTTTCAACATGCTATAGACCTCCATTTTTAGTGGCTACATAACCTTTTTTTTCAAAAATAGTGTTTTCAATGGTTATAGATCTTATTTTCAATGATTGCATATCATTGTATCAATGAATGTACAATCATTGATATTTTCATATTGACATAAGCTTCTAAATGCAAAGATTTTGGAAAATTGAAGCAACAAAAAAATGGAAAACTTAATTAAAAAAACATTGAGATAAGTAAAGCACCATTGTATCATGAGACATTTATGTTTTCCTAAATGAGTAAGATTGTAAGTTCTTGACTAGGAATTGTATAACACGTAGAATATTGAATTTTTGTTAAGATTTAAAAGTACTCCCTAGTCTAAAATATGTGCTCATATATAAATGTACTTAAATTCTCTCTATATTTACTTAAAATGTTACAAGTGGCTAGAATTCCCTTATGAAATGAAGCAATACATGTGTCAATTGTTTATTGATTGATATTGTCTAAATTTCTCTTGATTGATGAAATTAGGCATTTGTTCTTTCATATTAAAGATGTTGTTCAAATGTCCCCCCTTTCATCAAACTTGCTAGTTGTGGACATTAGGCATTAGAGGTTTTAAGGTAATTCAATGTTCTTATATCTTCTTAAATCAATATAAGTTGTTTAAATTTAGTTTTTAAGGAAACATGATTTACAACAAGAATGCTATAAGTCTTGCATATACTACATTGCACTGTTCAAAGGAGATAACTTTGCTCTGAATGCATTTTTTAATAAAAAAATAGTAGCGTTAGTTATTGGACGTTTGTTCGACATTTAATGTAATTACATGTTTATTTATCAACGTTTGTTTGACGTCTTAAATGTCAAAGTGTCATCGAATGTTCAACATTACATCAACAAGATGTTAGAGATTTGATGTATATGATTTCTTCAATGCTTTTGAATATGGAATTCTATGTTACATGGACACGTGGAAGGTGAATTAGATGTCGAACTAGCGTCAGTTAATCGACGAATAATGGACATGAAATGATAATTTTTTGATACAATTATTATCAAATTTTCAACATTTAATATTTTTATGTCGATTTCACATCAAATTATTAACCCAAGTATAATAGTGAGAGACATTGTATTGAATTTGCAGTCCACTCCATGACCTTAACTATCATTACTCAAAGTGTTCATAAATATCCACGATCTAGAGTGGTCGACTTACATTTATGTAGTGGATGAAGAATCATGATGTTGAGCATCCTGTTGGAGAAATAATAGAGAAATTAGAATGTTGTTAGGAAGAGGTTATTAAGTTTTTACGTGCTTGCATAAGTTTGGTATAAGTGGTTTGAGATCCTATTTTATAGGAGTTTGTTATAAAGTCAATTTGTTGTTCTGCAACAATATATGTAATGGATTTCTAATCAATGTGAAATATAGCGTGTGAGCCCTTGTGGTCTCACTGATCGATGCATTATTCTCTAATTTCAAGTTGGTATCAGATGCGATGACGAGGGCTCGTTGTTTGTTGACGTTGTTGTGAGAGCTGCGTTGAAGTTGATGTGCGTTGACTGAGTAGTAAATGTTTTGTAAGAGAGAGGAGCGACCTGGTTGTCGAGCGTAGAGAAGGACGTGAAGTTGATGCATGTGATCTATACGTACATTGGAGAAGAGATTTTGCAGTGATGCATGGAGTTTTCACTTGCGTGGGAAAGAGAAGAGGCGTGGATTGTGACTGGTTAGAAAAGCATGAGATTGTTGAATGTGTCCCTATGTTTGGCAGCAAGTCGAAACAAGGAAGATCTTGGTGAAGGGGTCAAAGAAGGGTGCAGAAGCTCGTGCGAAATAACATGGTTGTTAAGTGGTAGATGTGCACGCAAGAGGAGAACCAACGTTCTATTCAAGCCAGAGAAAACATGGAAGCGAAATTTGTTAACTAATAACTAATCCGATGGTTTAATTTAATCTGGCAGTTTAACTGTCTGTAACTATATCCGCCCGTAACTATAACTGTTCATAAATTGTCTGCCTCCGCCTATACGTAATGTATCCACATCCGTTTTTGATAATAAGAGAGAGATTGATTTGTGTTCTCTGTATTCTGTGCGTACTGTGGAGTTTATTTGGCCTGTTACAGTGGTATCAGAGCCACTTTTAAAAACTCCATGCTATTTTGTATGCCTGTTGTATGCTTGCGTGAGAGGAACAACGAGTGTGCGTGAAGCACTGGCGAAGTAGCTCTAGATTCGAGAGGATCCATTCGAGAGGAGAAGCAACTCCAGATTCGAGAGGAGTTGTGAGTTGAAAACCTGGTCACAAATCGCTGGAGTAGGGTCGAAAATTTCGCGTGGAAAAGTGCAGAAGGGTCCCGAGCTCGAACCCGACGTCTGTCCAACACACTGATTAAAGATGACTGTGTAGTTGCATCGCAGGGACAATGAGTACCCGAAGGTCCTCTAGCATCCAGTCATTGGGCTTGTGTATAGGAGCCGTTGTGAGCAGTCTATAGAGCAGCCAAGGTCGAAGGTGTTGTGAGATTTTTTTCTTTTTCTTGTGCAAGTGGAATTTCATTTACAGAGATTAGTTTACAATGCATTCATTAGTATCAATTGTGGGAGTAGTGCTTTCCGGTCAAGAAAATTACCAAGAATGGTTTCGAAAAATTAA
>ML777193.1:134030-155477 GCA_009831015.1 Picea engelmannii
ATATATATATATATATATATATATATATATATATATATATATCATGATATTTAATTCATTTTTTAAATACTTTAGAAAAATATCATCTTTATTTTTGTAGAAGATCAAGTGCTTTTCATTATCAGTTTTTTCTTCTATGGGATTATTATGCTTGACAAAATTTTAGATTTAGGATTAAGGGTCTCTAATCTAAGTCTAGCTCATGGTATTTTAAGAAGTCAAAATCAACTATTTGGTTATATATGAAGATATAAAATATAACATAAAATACCACACTACTACCAAGCCCATGAATACACTCCTCTGAATGAATTTCGACCACTTCATTAGGCCATCGCAAATTATTAGGTCTTGAAAACTACAAGGTTGATTAATTTGAAACCAAACAAATTTTCTCCTAAATATTTAGACCTTCTTTTGTATCTATGATCTAAAACAAGGTCCACATATAACCATAAAGGGTTAGGGTTGGAAATGTTACTTAGGACTATAGTTGGGTTACTTGTAGTTCTAGCATTAAAGTCCCCTAGAAAGAGGATATCAGCTTTCTTTCATAGGCAAGAAATATCAAGTTCTAAGTGATTATATGGACTATTTTAATCTATATTGTTTTTCTTAGAAAAGGTGGAATTTATGGACACAAAATAAAAGATTGTTAAATTGATGTTTTTAGTATTAATGCCTAAAATATCCATCCATATGTATTAATTGAAATTATTCATTGTAAATCCTAATATAAGAAGAAAGGTTTTTCCTTATGTAACAAGCCATGACTCCATTGCCCCTACCAGACAATCTCTCATTCAACATTAACCACAATACAAATCCTTCTATGGTAGGGACTCTAGATTATTCATGCTCCCAAATTTAAACAAGCAATATAATACCAATTTCATTCAGGATCCAACTTATCATGAGACCTTTTCTCCATGGAAAATCCATGAAATTTGAAGAGAGGATCCCAAGTGTGCCAAATTCCTATTTATTATTAATATTTTGGTCTTATCTCCCATAATTGCTTTACTATTTTTCATTATTTCTCACTTTCATTTATTCCTACGTTCCTTTACGTTTTGAACTTCCTTCCTTAATTCAACTTTATTTGCTAGAAGTAGATTTTCATTTATAAATATTCATGTCCCTTTTAGACTTGAAGTTTTATTTGAGAATGCCATATTTATGGTTAGTAGAGATTACCTAAGACATATTAAACTATCTTTATGTTCAATTATTTTTCCTATCTTCTTTGCTTCGTGAGATGGGTTGTTTCAATTTTTATCTCGCTTGTAGCTCTTCCTTGACTAGTTCTAGAATGTCCTCTTGTCTCTCTCCTCTTTTAAACAAAAGTTATGAGGTTTAAAACACTTTCTTAAACTTGTGGTCTAGTTGTATTAGCTTGTTCATTTCCACTTTAATGGATTTGATATCCAATTTACCTTCCAGACTATTTAGGGCCAGATCATTATTTATCTTTGACCAAATCCAAACAACCCCTATTGAACAAAAGGGAAGGAGATAATTTGGGCATGATATTTAATAGTCATAGGAAGAATCCCATGAGGATGTCACAACATAGGAATATGAGACTCATTTATCAATGCAGACATACCATACAAAGGAAGGAGGGGAAGGCCAAGCAAGAAATCATATTCACCATGCAACCATTACATTAGCAGGGGGCATTAACACTATGGAAATTCTTGTTGGAATTAGGATCAAGGCATATTGTGGCCTATATATTGTAGAAAAATGTTCTTAGAAACAATGTGGGACATGACAAAAGGAGACTACTTTTTCCATTACATAGAAGAAAGGGTTAATACATATTTAATACCCCAGCTAGCTTGCAACCATTAATCATTGATTATGTTAGTAGGAGGGGCACCCTAGGAAACCCTTGCTAGCATAAGGATTAACGTATAATGGGGCCTATATTATGTTGAATATCAATCCCAGTGATCAATGTGGAGGGAAGGAGACCACATTTTCCCTTAACATAAAATAAAGGTTTAACACATACTTGATGCCCTCGTTACCCCTGCAAGAATTAATCAACCATTTTTTTTCCTGGGAAAACAATGTAACTTCTATTCATGGCTTAAATAAGATAGTTACATTCTTCAAGCGGTCTTAGAACATGTGATATAGACCAAAAAACACAATAAGATTGTCTCAACAAAAAACTTCTTCTACTAATCCTTCTAGCCCCCTTAATGGATCATTCATCTTACTAGTCCTATATATATTATTATGTCCAGTCTCCAGATCCTTATACAAAGCCAAATATAATAACATTAAAAAATACATATAAGTTCAAAAAATGAACATAAACATAGTTACCAAATTAATGAGAACTCTACAGAGTTCTCGTTTTTTGGGGGGTCACATTTTTTACCCCGT
Organism: Picea engelmannii; assembly: GCA_009831015.1. Classification (NCBI taxonomy): domain Eukaryota; kingdom Viridiplantae; phylum Streptophyta; class Pinopsida; order Pinales; family Pinaceae; genus Picea; species Picea engelmannii. The sequence goes on from ML777193.1 coordinate 136,431, forward strand.
TTTTAAAAAAGATGCTACTGGTAGCACCCCCCCTCCCTTTTTAGGTGTTTTTTTTTTCATATTTAAAATTTTTTTATCCATAATGTTTCCACATTATTTTTTTAAATGTTTATTTTTCATCTATTTTCAAAATTTATTTTTTTATTTTTTTCCAATGGTGTTTTTAGTCATTTCCCATACTTATTTCAATATTAAAAATATTTTTTACCATTTACTTTTTTGAAATTAAGATTTTTTATATAATTGTGTCTCAATTAGTTTATGGTTTCATACTTTTAAAATATAGTAGAAAACATAATTTTTAACACATTGTTCACATTTAAGTCAATACGTAGAAAATAATTGTAGTTAAATAACACTATTTTTGAATATTTAGCAAAAAAATATACATTTTACAATCATATATAATTAAAAAAAAACTACACATTTTGGTACCTATTCGTTTAAAATAACTTGTCAAATAAAACATTTTTATGGACATAATTGAACAAAAAAATGAAAATTTTATAAAAAAATTTAACATTTTTTTCCATGTTTTTATACATTTGAAGTAAAAAATGGCAACATTTAATAAAATTTTCCCTAGTATAGTGATTCACATACAAATAAAAGTAAAATGAAAACAATAAAAAAGATTCATCATAAAACAACAATAGATACATATTCATTTTTATTTTAAAATCTGAAAGTCAAAACATTATAGTTTTAGCTCATCAAAAAATTGCAAAATTGAGCATTGTTTTCAAGGACATGTTAAAACTAATAAAAAATATCATATATCCCAAAGTCATCATTCTCAACATACACATTATCATCTTCTTCGACATCATTTTGTGCTTTCATTGTGTCATTTTTCTCTCCCATTAGGTCTTTGATATCCGCAAGTTCTCCAAAGTGATCATTTCCAATCAATCCTCCTAATGGTACTTGAGGTTCCTTTGAAATTTTTTCCACCTTTGATTGACTAAAATCTCCTTTCCTCAAGCCAACTTCTTGCATTTCATCTAGAAGAGATGGAATAGCATTAATTTTTTGTTGAATAAAACTGCATTCTATTGGGTCACTTTCAATGGCTAAGCAATTTCTGTCTTTCTGTAAGCAACACGCTAATGTTGTACCTAATCACGAAATACAAAATAAATAATGAAGTTAAACACTGTAAAATGACATAAATTAAAAATAATATAAGATTGAAGTATGATTTCATAAATGTATAGGTTTTGGATTTGTTCTCGGGATTAGGTAAGAATTTTGAAAGTGTATCTACAAGATAATTAATTAATGCTTGTGGTTTTTGATAAATGTTAACGATCTCTCCTTTCAAATCCTTTTACTTATATGTTAACTTTCTAACCACATCATTGTAAACCAATAAACTACTAGACTTCCCTCCATCATTTACATTGACAAGAATAGAATTATAAGAATCATATTTCGTCCAAGTTGCAAGATGTATACTCTCAAAATCACGTTTAAATGGATCTCTATTGGAAATCTGAATATTAGACTTGTGCATGTAACGTAAATAAATGCAAATTCAATTAACATGTGAATTAATAAAATTGATTTCTAATCTTAATTGTTAAACACACACTTTCAATATCTTACCAAATAAGTTGCATCATTGTCTTGTTTTTCCCTTGAAGCTTGATTGTACTAATCCTTGTTGTATGTCTAAATGAAAAACCAGAAATCTCCAAAATGGTGATGTTGTGACTTCCATAAATCCCATAACCACTTTATTGAAAGTTTGGTAAGTATAAGGCTCAATATCATATCCAATATTTTGGATATTATAACCATGAGAGATTTCCGCAATAACTAGGGAGTATTCTTTTTAGGAACAATATTTGCAATTTGTTCACAATCACCTAATATCACTTTATACTAAATAGTGCCGAGCCCATTCCAAATGTAGTGATCAAAGGTGTCATCAAGTTCAACGGTTTGAACACGTCTTCTTCTTTCTCTTTCAAACTTGGTTTTTTGAATAAAACTTACGAAGGTTTCAGGTACTCCATCTGCATTCTTCATTGGCATCTTTAATGAAACAAACAAACATATAGTTATATATCTATAACTATTAAAATATAAATAAATTAACCTACAAACGAATAATATGAATGTAATAAATCAACATACATTTTTTAATGCAACAAACAATTGTTTCAATACTATTGTAGAGCTTGAATCTGGATAGTTGAGTTTAACATCATCCCAACTTTCTTCATTCAACATATTAATTATTTCCTCTTGTATTCTCATATACACCTTGTGACTAAATAAAAAATAATAATTTTATAATAATATATATAATAAAATACTTAGAACATTGATATGTTAAACTGAAAAAAAATAATTTTCTTGTCCTAACATAAATAAAAATAACTCAATAAACTTTCTTTTTAAATTCATCACGCATTTCTTCCATTGACAATTCACCCAACCTTACACGTGATAATATAGCTATGATAAGCTTATCATCCTTCACTCCTTGTATTGTTCTCCAAGGTGTTATAGTCATATCTTCTAGTGGATTTTTGATTTCAAGACTTGTCTTACTTGTGCTACATATTGGTTTGGCCTTCTTAACTCTCTAATTTTTTATAATAATATTTTCCCATGCACTGAAGATCTCACCTATCAAATCTCATACATGTCTAGTCCTAAATCCCAATTAAAATAACTATCCACAACTCTAAATACATCACTTCCTTTGTGATTTTTTTCTTTTGCAATCCCATCATCAATTGGGAAGCATATTTCCATACAACATTGCTTCTTAAACTTGGCATTAACATTTGATCTCTCCCCAAGACATATTTTAGAAAACTCGTTATGGATAAATATCACCCTTTGAATGAAAGTCATGGACATTTTGTACTCATTATCTGTGTTATGATCCCATGCCAATAACTTTGCTTTTGAATCTATTAAACCAACATAAATTATACATTTGACTGTCTCAAAAAGAGGATTATTGGGATATTCTTGCATCAATCATCTTCTAGCCTTTGCAGAATGATTTCCTCCAATCACATAATATTTGTAGTCAAAACATTTTGATCTATCAAATTCTTCCCTCCTAGGAACTTCCATTGGGTCAACAAGAACTAGGTAGTCAACCACATGTGCATATGGATTGTACCTAATCAAGTTGCTTCACATTCAACTGAAATGTATCGTCATCATCAATTAAGTTTTCCATCCTCAATCTATTTCGAATGACATTTTGTGTTGATTTCATAATACCATCCTCTAAATCAGCACTTGGTGTTATTAATTCTTTGATATATTTAGGACTTTCATGACAATATTCATAGCTAACAATGACTTCTTTATCATCAACAACATTTGTTTTATTCCTCTCATGATTTAAATGAGTTTCATCTAAATCAACGATTTCTTCATAATCAATAGGAATGGAATCATCCTTGGCCATCACTCTTTTGAATTTATCTTGTTTATTATTTTTGTGAGAATGAGTGATAACCTCATTGGGACTAATTTCAACAAAATCTTCATTTGGAGTTTTCTCATTTTCAAATGTAACATTTTTAGGATTTCTAGAATGAAGACTTTTCTTTCTTCTTTCATGTTCTTCTCTGTCTACTCTTGCAGCTTCAACCTCTGTTACTTTTTGTTTCTTTTTCCTTCCTTCTTGTGTCTTTTAAATATGAAAAGCATTGATGACATCCATGATATTTTTCTCTGTAGAGTAAATCCCCACTAACATATGTCAAATTCATTCAACAAAATCCTGTAAAAATAAAATATAACATTTTCAAGTTAAATAAAATTAAAAAATTAACATGATACTAAAAATAATAAAGGATACAAAAATACAAATAAAAAAACTTACATTGTCTTTCTCCATGTAATAAATGAAGGATGCACATAATTCTATAAAACATCTATCCTTGTTATAATTGTTCAATTTCAAACAATATCTAATCTTGATATAAGTCTTGCCTTGTTTGACGAGTGCATAAACAATATTTGTGTTTGGCACCAAACATATATCTCATAACAAGCCAAGTGCCTAATAATTTCCTTGCACGTGTTCAAACTCGACACAATACAAATATAGATATTATTCATTGTTGCCTTGCTTGTCTTTAACAAACCAAGAATATTCCAGTTTGTTTTCACCTTCCACAAAATTCCACTCTCTAACATTCTTCATTGCTCTTGACAACTCAGGTGTTGTGCTATCAATTTGTTACCTAGCATTCAAGGATGTCCTAGTTGCAATTTCGGATGACATTATTGCATGTCGTGATCCAGATACATTCATAGATAATCTATTTCCTATCATTTTTCCTATATGAAAAAAAAATAGGCCTTTTACATTATAATAAATTAAGAAAAAAAAAAACATTGACTATAACAACTAGGTTAAAAAAAATTAATAAAAAAATTGACCCATGGAGTAAATGGGGCGATGTAGGGACCAAGCCTTGGCTTATGGGGCTAAGGTGATGTTGAGCATCGCCCCAGCTAGCCCCATGACCAAGCCATGGGAGAAACCAAGGTTTGGTCGCGAGGACTCCCCCCCCTCCCCTCCCGAGGCCAAGCCTTGGCGCTCCCAAGACTTGGCCGCAGGGGTTGGGGAGATGTCCGACATCACCCCAACCCTCCTAACCCTGTGACCAAGTCCCTGGGTGCGTTCGGGGCTAGGGAAATGTCAAGCTCCACCTCGAGTGCCCCCGTAGGCCAAATCATGGTCTTGCGTGGGAGGGGCATTCCGCCCACTAGCCACCATGGGCCAAAACTATAAAATTTTCACTAAAAAACAATAAAAAATGTAAATTTTTAAAAATATAAAAATCTAAATTTTCTTTTTCAAAAAATCCTAAGAATTTTGTTAAAAATTCTTTGAAAAAGGTCTCAATTTTTTTTTTTAAAGTTGTGATTTTTTTAGAAAAAAAAATAGAAAACATCTGAAAAAATTTAGGGTTTTTTATAATTTTTTCATGAAAAAATATGATGTGATTCAAATATGATCTTATAAATGTTTTTTTGGTAAATAGTAAGAATTTAAAATATAACTAACCTCTAAAATGCTAGATTCTCCTCAAATGTTTTCTTAGTGTTTCTCCCTTGTAGATTGCTCCAAATTATTTAACCAATGTTGCCCAATATTTCACGCAATGTAAAAAGATAAAACAAGACTATGTATATATAACACAAATGATATAAATTAATGTTAAGTATAACGAATGTGGGATACATAAAAAACAAGAAGATTGTCTACATATCTACCTAAAATCATATGGATCATCGTTAAATTTAATGAATGTGGGATAAATAAACAAACATGAAAAATATTGTAATTAACAAGTAAATAATGAAATAAAAGAGTAAAAAATGTTTTTAATTTTGAAGGGAAAATAATAAAGGGAAAAAATGGGGGGGGGGAGGGGTGGAGGGAAAAAATTTGAAGGGAAAATTTTGGAGGGAAAAATTCATTCTGCAAGTTATAAGATTGTCATTGGGAGGGTGAAAATTTGTATCATTCTATGTTCTTAGGGAGAAGTGATGGCTTCGTCAGATAAAGAAGATTTTATTTCTAAGGCATCATCAAATTGTTTGAATACCTCTTCTTTTGGGACTAGCAAATGCGATGGGAATGCTTATAATGTAAATGAGATGTCGTGTTTTTCAGCTAGTCAAAAGTTTGATCATAGTGCAAACAATGTTATTCAACATGTTCCTAAAGAAAGTCCTAAATCAAAGAACTTTGAAGGTACCAATGATAAAGAGGAGGAATGTGATGGTGATCAATTTGTTCAGCAGTTTAATAATATTGAAAATAATCAAAATGTAGGTCGAAGTGGAGATTGTGATCAGAGTTTAAATGATTGGGATGATAATTTTCCTCCATGTGAGGATTTTCAAGGTATCGATGAAGATTTCTAAGACACCAATGAATATGATAAAGAATTTCCCTCAAGTGAAAATTTTAAAAGTAGTGATGATGATTATGGCAATTGTGGACACTCTTTCCCAAGTGGGGAATTTAAAGGTGACAATGTTGGTGATGATGTTTTTCCTCCAAGGTGAGGATTTTAAAGGTACTGATGAAGATTTTCCTCCAAGTGAGGATTTCCAGGGCACGAATGAGGATGATGAAGAATTTCCCTCAAGTAGGGATTTTAAAAGTAGAGATGATGTTTATGGCAACGATGGACACTCTTTCCCGAGTGGGGAATTTAAGGGCAACAATATTTGTGATGATGATTTTCGTACAAGTGAGGATTTTCAAGGTACCAATGAAGATGATAAATATTTTCCTCCAAGTGAGGATTTTCAAGGCAGTAACGAGGATGATGAAGAATTTCCCTCAAGTGGAGATTTTCAAAGTAGTAAAGATGATTATTCCATTGGTGGACACTCTTTATCGAGTGGGGAATTTAAAGGCAACAATGTTAATGATGATGATTTTCCTTCAAGTAAAGATTTTCAAGACACTGATGAAGATTTTCAAGGCACTAAGCATGATGATGAAGAATTTCCCTCAAGTGGGGATTTTGAAAGCAGTGAAGATGATTATGTCAATTGTGGACACAATGTTGATGATGATTTTCAAGGTACTGATGACGATGATGGAAATTTTTCTCCAACTGAGGATCTTAATGGCATTGATAGTCTTAAGAGTGATGATGATTTTCCTTCAAGTGAATATTTTCATGGAAGATTCAATGACATTGGTGAGGATGGTAATCATTTTTCTAGTGAGTTTGATATTCCTCTTATCAACGAGATTAACAATGAATATGATGATGGACCTAGTAATGAAGATAATGTTCTCAATCATTCAGCTGCAACAAATCAAGGTGATCGACATTCTCTTGTTCAAGCCCCTGAAAATGTTTTGCTTGATATTCCTTCTGGTGATGAGGAAATTTCTTCTAGTGAGGATGATGAAATAGTGGAGACATTGCAAAGAAACTTTGTGTCTAGGACCAGGACTAGACCTTTTTATATCAATCCAAATCATTCTAGTTATACAAGGTTTAGGAAATAATTTCTCACTAAATCAATTTCCATAAGTGAATTGATTTCAAGTGAATGTTGTCAAAAAAATTGTTTGAAAATCATGGACTACATGTATGCCTTGAATAAAAGCATGACAAATTCATATTTGATGGGGTGCATGATATCCACCAAGACGGGATATGATTATCACATTGAGAATATTTTACTTTGCAGAAAGGCTTTCAAAAAAATTCACTCAATTGGTAATCTTCGTCTATCAAGAATCCAAACAAGGTTTGAAAAAGATCTTTGATTTTATTCAAATGCACATCATGGACGAGAGAATGGACCATTAACAAACACTACATTGTCATGGATGCGTGACTTTTTTCCAAACATGGAGAGTGTATGCCAGAGAGAGACACAATATATATTCCAGATAATTTCTCAAGGAGGGAAATCTACAACTTGTACAAAGGATATGTTGAAGGTCTTGAATGAAATGGTAATTTTATTACATATGCATATTTTACAAGAATATGGAAGAAACAACTCAACATTGTCAGTATTCCTAAAAAGTCAAGGATGGAGATTTGTAGTATATGTGCTACTCTTAAATCAAGAAGAGATAAATTTGAAGGGGCGGAAAGAGGTATGTATTTACTATTTTTTTTTTTAAATTGGATAATTATCAACTATGAAAACATATGATCAATATTTTCATTTTATGTCATGTGCAGATTCCATAGTCAAAGCACTTCAAGAACACTAGAATAAACAATCAAGTGAAAGACAAAAGTTGTACAGACATCGGAAGAAGTGTTATGATGCTTCAACTAAATATTTAGGTATGATAATTGATGACATGGAACATAAGAAAACACTTATTCCACATTTTGTTTGTATACCAAAAAAATTACAGGAAGAGAATTTCATTCAGTTTCACTTGGTTGGTTGTGTGGTTTTCAATGGTAAATGTGTCCAAGGGTTTACTTCACAACTCCAAATTTTCATAATGATGCAAATATGATCATCACCATAATTCATCATGTGCTCACTCATTGGTCTGGCAATCTTCCTCAAGTTCTCTATCTATAGTTGGACAACACTAGTCGTGAAAATAAAAATCAAATTGTGTTTGGATATCTAAGCATGCTTGTTGAATTGATAATCTTTCAAAAGGTGAAAGTTGGTTTCCTGCTTGTTAGACACACTCATAATCATATTGATCAAATGTTCAGTCATTTTTCAGTAACATTGAAGAGGAAAAATGTTGGAAGCCTACCATAATTGATTGAGTGTATTAAGAAGAATACATTCCAGAGTATGTTTATCATATATTAGAAGAAACTATTGACATGCGAAGATTTATTCAGGGATCGCATCGTGAAAAAAAAATGTATTGAGTAGCTTAATGACATTATCTTCCAACATCAATTTTGTTTGAAAAAAGTTGATGGGAAAACACTTGTATGGGGAAAGCAATATTCAACTAATGTAGAATATGGGCCTTCATCAGGTTTAACATTTTTTAAGTTCATTCTAGATCATCCAATATTTGCATCAAAGTTATTGTTATTACAATCAGTTGTTGAAATCCATAATGCACAGAGACGTAATAAAGATGTAGATTATTTTGAATGCCTGGAAGAAATAAAACAATAAATTAAAAATACATATGAGTAATTTGATGTTGTTGATTATGTTTGGTGGGAGTCTTTTTTCAATGGTCAAAGTGACATAATTTCAAGCTCAACAAATGAAGACAAATTCTTGAAGACTTCATTTCATTGGCCACAAAATACGCCAAATGAATCCGAAGAAAGAAACATTGTTGAACAACAAGAATCTCAAGGTGCTATTGAGTTTACACAAGCAGAGGAAAGAGAAATGTATATTGGTTTTCAAAGGTCATGTGCACAACGTGAAGCCATGAAAGACCTTTATAGGGGTTTAGTACATGATATTAAGGAGGGTAACATGAATGAACTCTTAGCGACTGAAGATCCACATGGTTATCCATTATGTATTGAAAAGGTTATAAAGATTGAGAAATAAAATGAAGATGTTATTGCAATTGAAGTGCATCGGTATGAAACAGGTACACATCCATTCAATGGTGTGTACAAGCCAGAGATGGTGGTTGAGAAACATGTCAATAGAAAGAGAAAAAGAAATGGTCAAAATATAACTCGTCGTCACACTGACCTCTTAAAATTTGAGGATGTTGACATACTTATTTATGACTTCAATTTGACAAAGAGATGAACTCTTCGCTCTAGGACAACAAAGATTATCAAGAGGTTGTTGCCATAATAAATAACTGCAAGATGGGAGTCCGTTGAACCTAGTCGTAGATCTAAAAGGTTTTTGACATATGAAATGTTGGACATGCATGTAGACTTAAATGGTGCATTCATCGACAATAGAGAAGAGTATGGATCATCTACATCTTCATCCAATTATTCATTTGAAGACAATGTAGACTCTGATGGTATTTCATAATCCATGAGTCAATCTGAATGAGTGTATGAAACATTTTATGTATTTTTTATCCATATGATGTTTGTATGGTAACTAGAAATTATCATTGAACTTACATATGATCTTACATGAAGTTATGAATCATTTCTAATGTTTTGTGAATTATGTGTTTTGATTATCGAGAATATAATAAAATTTCTTAGCTCACATGTTTTGAATATGGACAATGTAACAATACTTCTTTTTTTTTACAGAAACTGGGAAAAGATATATTAAAGGTGTAGAAGAATCCACTGGATTACAAAATATTGGTCATTACAGACCTTCAAGAAATGGCAGCTAGAGTAGAGCCTATAACATTTGGAGGGTGCATAACAATAACAATTTATGTTGCATCCTCATTTTCTAACAAAACTTATGTAATTATAATTCACCGAGTATCTCTGGTAGAAGATACCATTAATACATAATGTGAGACGAAACATGATAACAACAGATTTCAACTACCTGCCTCTAATTTGACCTGCTAATTTTCCAGTATAGCTTCCTGATGTGGCTCATTCAGGTATGGAATTTGGTTCAATGATGTTGAATGTTCATTCTTGGAGGCTTCCTGATGGCTTCCCGGCTTGCTTGGGTGGTGCTACACTCCTTCTAGCTGATCCAGTAGCCTCTACATTTCCTCCATGTTGGTGCGATGTTCGTCAAACTAGCTTCTTTGGGCATAACTCTCGTCTTGGATTCTCTCTATCATATGCATGGTTGGGACAAAGTTTCTAGCTCAAAAGCCTCGGTGGAGCCGAGTGCTCCAAGTTGAATTCTCATCCTACTACATCTGATGCATTCATCCTTAATTGAGTCCTCGTCCAAATTCCCCGAGTCCCCTAAGGCACCTTTACCACTCTGCATTACTACGTACTAAGGGAGAGATACGATCAGGTTGTTGGTGGAGCCACAAACCCCCAACAGGAGGTGGGAGTTATGGGCAGGAGAAGGCGACACCGACAGTAACAAAGGCCACGAGAAGGGCGAGGAGCTAAGAAAGGAGGGGCAAAGAGACAGGAACCAAGAGACATGAGACATCGTCTGAATCAAAAATCGTGTGAGAAGCAGGCCCAGAAGGAGAGAGAACTCATAGAGGTGAGAGGAGACCAGTTGAGCCTTCTAGGAGTGGGCGAGACAAAGTCTAGGAGGAGAGCAGGACGAGAACAATAGGGTAGAGCATGGAGAGAAAGAACTCTGGGGGGAGATAATCTAGACACCAAGCGAAAGGGGATGGGCAAAGAAACTTACCCAGGCTGCCGAACATCTTTTCACATGAGCGAGGACAGGACCATTATCTCCCATGTTTCAATTAATGGAAAAATCATGCCAACCTGAGTGTTCGTGAAATCTTCCATGTGTACTATACCATCAGCCTCCATGTTCCCAGGGTTGAAGGTGTATCTGACGTTAGTTTGATGCTTAAACTGGGTGACAGGGTTGTCGCACGCCTTGTCCGTCTGCTTCAGATCCTTGATTTCTTGGGCTCCCATGAACGTTGAAGGACAGGTCTCCTGATCTTTCTATCCCATGATGAAACTGCTTAATCCGTTAGCCATCACCGCGCTTTGATCGATGGGACTTGTCCTCCCTCGCCACCTTCTCATTATAGAGATGGCCTCCTCCACGTGCTTTAACTTCAGCACCCCTCCAACTTTGTTGTCTACACGTCTCCTCCACCTGGATATGCTTGCGTTGCAGTCCCCGAGGTCCCCACCCATGCCCATTTCTGCTTGCTCGCTCCCCATGGCTCTACTTAGGCTGGTGTCTCGAGGGGCCCAAGCCCCTCCCCTGTCCACGTGTTCATCCCAGTTGTTTGAAGCAGCGTTGAGGCGCCTACTAGCCCCTCCCCCAGCCTTCCCAGATTGACACCCGATCATATGAAAAATTAAAACAGGGGGGCTAAAGTTTCAACTCCTTCCACGCCTAAGGTTCCAGGCGTTTTCCCAATGGCTACATTCGCCATTTTATCTGCTTCTTTGTTGTGTTCTCTCATAATGTGATAGAAAGTTATCTTAATGTCCTGTGAATCAACTCGAATTCGATTGAGTATACATTTTAGACTTAAATCTCTTAGATCTGTCCCGTGGACAATCAACCTTATTATAGTTTTGGAGTCGCTAGGGGCGTTCAGATCTCGAATTTGTTGAGTCTGAACGAGTTGGATGCCTTTTCGTAATGCATAGGCCTCAACTTTGTTGTTAGTATCCATCCCGAGGTTCCAATGGTAATTTAAAATTCTTTTTCCTCTGAGGTCGAAGAGAACACCCCTCCTCCCCCCCGCACCTGCCTCCCCTGACAATGTAACAATACTTTTAAGAAATAATTTATGTTTCATTCAATGTAACTTGAATTTACTTTTTTTTTTATTGAAAGTAAAAAAATATATTAAAAAATGACGTTGATTTTTTAAAGTATAGTGTGATATTTTCGTGGCATTATGTATTATCTTGTGTTTGGAGTTATAAACTAAGATTTAAAAAGTAGGCATTTAAGGGTTGATTTTATACTTTTGTTTATAGTAACGATGTTTTCTTTTACCACTTTAAAAAAATGTGTCATTTTAATACCCCAATTTTAGAATGGGTGTTATGAGTAGCAACACTTTTCAATTTGATGGTTGATTTTGAAGTTTTGATTTTAATGGTACCAACTACTAAAAATACGACTTCAAATTATCTATAATTTTAACATTTAAAAAAAAAACATTTTTTTTTATGTAACATCCTTTTTTTATTTAGGTGTTGATTTTAAGGTTTTTGTGAGCTATTGTATGAGTTTTGAAGGCCATGCTTGAAAAATGTTGTAATTTTTGACCCCATTTGAAAAAATGGTGCTAGCGGTAGCACCACTTTTTGATTTAGGGGTTGATTTTCGTGTTTTATATGCAAAAATATGGGGTTTTTTAGCCAGAGTTCTCGTTTTGAGGTCGCAGCTCTCGTTAAGTCGGTAACTTTGTTCATAATCAAAACAAGAAATTATAATTTGATACATATCATTTCAAAAATCCATCAATCCATCATGAGAGTTGTCAATGAGATGACACTGTCATTTTTTTCTTACATCTCTAAGACTCCAACATTAATTTGTTGACCTTCCTTTGGGAGCCTATATGCTTCTATACTCAATTCCATGTAAATATGAGTAAAATTTGTACTTTGAAATAGTTTAGAGAGTTCTTTTGACTATTCTAATAGAGGCCTTATACATTTTGAATTTCACTTTCCCCTCTAAACCACTTAACGATAAGTAGTGAATCTCCATATAGCCCCTAAATCAACGGAGGATTGGATTATAAGTGAAGTAAATAGGTTTGCAGGGGGATCAATCATTTGAAAGGCTTTTCCTATGTTACGGAGATCATTGGTCCATACGGTAGGGAAGGGAGATAGGGTGAGGATTGGGGGAGACCCGTGGATTGGTTGTTCATGTAACTACATGCTATCTAAGCCTTTAAAAAATAAAATTTCAATCCTTGAGATTTACATTGTAGTAGATGTAGTTGATCCAAGATCTTACTTTATATGGAATCAAGGTTGGAAATCAAAATTCAATTGGATCTTAAAGGAGAAATAGCAAAGGAATTGCATAGATATAGCACTGGTCTATAAAACAATGCTATCAAATTTAGTGTAGAGAAATATGAAATTATGTGGTTTAAAAATAAGGCCTCTAGAGCCTATACAATAAAATTAAGATATGAGGTTAGAATGAAGAATTGTAGGGGAGAAGAAGTGGTGATGGAAATTTATATGGAAGTTGAAATGTCTATTAAAAACTAGGGCTTTCCTATGAATAGTGTTATCTAACAAAGTATCAATCCATAATACATGATATTTGCAAGAAAATGACATCACAAGTCCTACATGGTGTATTTTATGCAAAATATAAAAAAAAAGGATAGATGTATATATCATCTATTAGCTTAATGACCTTATACAAAATGAGTTGGAGGTGAGGAATTGAAATTGACAAATAAAATATACAAGTGAAAAGAGGATATTATTTTAGAATGCTTTGAAGGATGGTACAAGGATAAAGCAATATGCAATCATTAAAGCATGCCTTGTACTGTTTCTTAGTCTATATGATTGGTGAGAAAAGAAATGATATTTCAAACTAAATAAATCCCAACCATCTATTATCATATATGCTTACAAAGGCATTTCAAAACCAAAATGAAGTATCAACTAAATTTGAATCTTCCTAATGTTGACAAAATAAAAGCATGGGGCTATTTCGTTAGAGTATGCCAAGGTAATCTGAGCACACATGTAGTAGGCGGCATCATACCTTAAAGAGACAATCATTGTTTATCTTTTAAGGTAACATTTTAAGAAGGAAATAAATAAATAAAACATAATTGTATCCATTATGGTTGTTGTTGAAAATGTATATATAAAGAAGTCTTACCAATTTTTAAATATTATTAGGGATTCCAAGCTTATAGTTAAATGGAAAATTGGACTTGCATGCTGTAAAACTTATTATTGACTTCAAATATGGACAAAATTAAAGAGGTAAGGGCTCAATTTGTAAATCTCTACTTTCAGCAGGGAACTCAACAAGAAAGAAAATATGTTATCTAAAGATGTCTTAAGTCTACAAGAAGGGGTGATAAATATTGACAAAAAAGTGGAGGGGGATTCACTTCCAGTTAAAATAAGAGGTGATAAATATTGACAAAGAAGTGGAGGGGGAATTCACTTCCAGTTAAAATCCTCTCAATTTATTCTTAGAGACGGACTCAGAGATGGTAATCTAATCCTGGAAACTTCCTAGATTCTCCAGAATTTTAGCGTCTATGTTTTTTTTAGTTTTGTTAGAATACAAAACTGACAGTTTAAGCCAACAATTGATAATTGTATAAAAGTAGGGAAAATTGCATGTCTTTTTTGATGAAACAAGCACGATCTTTTTCACATGCGACAGTGCTGGAAAGGCACAACATTATGTATATTCTAATTTTTACTGGACTCATTTTTTTTTAAATATTTATTTTGATGAAAATTATAAGTCTTTATGATTTCATGTTAGTTGTATGTTATCTTTTATTTATGTTATTTTAATTTTAATGGATATAAATGTATTTTATTTGAAATGAAGATTGGTTTGCATTTATTAATTCACAAATGTTTAAAAATATCATTTTTTAAATTATTTTTATTAATAATAACTTAATTAAATTTTTATATTATAAATGTTGGTGATTTTTCTCATTTTTATCTTTAAAAAGATACACAAAAATATTAAAATCAAATTGAGTTAAATCTTGCTTGTGAATTTTTTTTTAATCTATTTCAGTATTTTAAAATCTTAATGAATTTTTGTATTCTATCTTCACAAATATATAAAAAAATCTCAATGTATATGAAATAGGGTGAAATCAAAATCAAATTGAGTTAAATCTTGCTTATGAATTTTTTTTTAATCTATTTTTGTATTTTAAAATCTTAGTGAATTTTTGTATTCTATCTTTACAAATATATAAAAAAATCTCAATGTATATGAAATAGGGTGAAATCAAGCTTATGAAATTGTTTTTACAAATGTTTACAAATTTGAAAAATGATCATTTAAACATGTAATCACTAATAAAACAATTAATTAAAAACATATTAAAAAAATAATTAATTTGAAAGCAAACAAAATGTTTTAAAATAGTTCATTATGAAAAAACAATGAATTGTCTCATTTTTTAAGAAAGATCAAAGAATCTTTCGAGAATCTTAATAGGTAATTCACAAATTACTTGTCTTAATTGCAACAATGTTCAAGCCACAATATGGCTTGATCCTCTTGATCCTTTTGTTGACAGAGGTGTCCACATATTTACTACCACCACCCCTTGCTAACATAATGGTTGATCAATGAATGTAGGTTAAATATGCTTACTTGCTCAAAGTTCCCCTCCCTCCTTTGAATGGCATGTGTATGTGAGTGCATTCCAAAAAGAGTATGATATGCCTATGTTTTGACATCCACGTGGGATTCTTACTATGGCTATAAATTCTCATGCTCTGATTGTGCCTTGTTAGCACCAGGAGTTGTTCTTAGACTACTTTAAGAACAAGCCCAGTATCCATCAGAATATAAATGATTAAAACATGTTTATACTTGAGTGGATCGGCAAGACTGAGTAAGAAAGGGAGAGGGCACCAAACTGTCTACAGAGGCATCCCATTGGGCATGGAGTCATAACATCCTACGGATCAAAGGCAATCAAACTGTATGCCATAGAAAGGTTTTATATAATTATGGGTAGAAGCATAGAGAATATGAAAAAAGGCAGAACATCCATCGTAAAAAGATCATTTTTTCAAACATATTAAAGAGTGCTTAAACAATCAATAATGATTAATAGGCAAGCTACAACAGATCCTCTGATGCTCATGAATCCATAAATCAATGACAATTATGATCCTCAAAGACTGCAATCTATTTAAGCAAGAAGATAAGGTAAAATGACAACAAAGAAGAACAACATCTAATAAACAACTTCATGAATATTCAATGGCAGAAATGCTTACAGCATAGGCCCTCGGGCCTTACAAAATAACACACAGTTTTTTACTCCTCCTAAAGCCCCTCTCTAGTCTAGAACTCAACCTTTCATTAACAAAACAACTTCTATCTATAGTGTATTATTCATTCATACTCTAAAGAGGTCGAATCCCAAGCGGTTGCATTGGATTCTCTTTTCTCTAGAAGTTGTTACAACAAGGTGAAATAGAAAATCCACCTAGCTCCTATTATTTTTTATATTGTCTATTGTGATAAATTCCTTTTGAAACAGGTCATGTAGCTTTATCTGGTGATTGAATACATGTCCATCATGTCCAACTACCTCCTAGGAAACCATTCGAACCCCCTCAAACAGATGGTAGCCCTTCTACAGCTTGGATTCCAACAAACTGTCAAATTCACAGTGTATGCATTGCAAACTTTCTTGTAGGTGATGTTTTCAACTTTTCTCCCAAACGACGAACTAGGTCAGGCTGATTTTTGGTCAGCAAATCAACAATATTCTGATTCATCTCCACAAAAAAAAATTGAAGAACCTAGATCGGAATTTAAAAGTTATGATGAAAATATGATTTTGTTGTGTATTAATTTGCTATAAATTGTTTTAATTTAGCAATTCGCAGCGCCTCTGCAGGATGCATTGTGAAATTTCTTGTAGATGTCATTTTTCCCTTAAAACATATCAGTTGCGGCCATAATTGTGAAAGAATCCTTAAAAATCTTTGTTAATGCCTGGTACAACCTCAAGGTGTCCTCTGTGCATCTTCTCACAAAAAGCCAGACAATTCACTCTTTAAAATGTCTCTCTGAAAGATGGATCTGAATTGAATAATTGCAGGTCATAGGGCTCAACCCTGACAATCTCTCCTCCTTTGTGAATCTTCTTCCCTTGTTGAGTGTCCATGACAACCAAGTTAAAACCCCCTCCTTTGATAACGATTTCTACCGAAGCATGTGATGAAAACTGATAAATGAGGATTCACTGTTTGATTTTGCAAGATAGGGTTTGTTAATAAAATAAGAGATGGGAGGAGAGGATGAGAACCCAGAACTAAGTAAAACCTCAACACAGGCCAAATCGGACAACTATATAAAACAAAGAATTTGCAGCGCAATTTCTCAGTTTGCAACGCGCAGATGAAGTTTGCAACAAATAGATTTTAGACTAGGGTTTTAGTCTAAATGGTTTGTAGATTCACATGTCTGGAAAGGAATATGATTTTGAAAGAGATGATATTTCAGACCTGGGTGAAGACACAATCAGCGAGGGTTTTATCAAATGAGAAAACAAAGGGTTCGTAGCGCATTCAATTTGCAGCGCATGCAACGAAACAATTTGTAGCACTAACAATAAATTGCAGCAGATAGAGCTATGGTTGTAAGAAAAGGTTGCAATTGTTTTTTTTTACATGAAAACAAGAAACTTGGGTTTGCATAAGGTTTAAGATACAAGGACTGTAGAAGTTGACCAAGTAAAATGAGTTTGCAACGCAAATGATATGAAACAGTTTGCAGCGAACATAAAATTTCTAGCAATTAGGGTTTGATGGTAATCAATCTTCAAGCAACAGAAATTAGGCATCAATCAGAGTACATGTATATAGGTCTCGCTTCTTGTTTGTAGAAAACTCGAACCAATCAATCTCTAATGAAGTTAATCCACCATCAATCCACTACAAATAGTTGGCAGCGCCAAGAGTCTGCAGCAACAATCAATCTGCAGTGCTTTCTTTGCAAAAGGAAATGAAGATAGAAAATGATAAACTCTCCTTTTGAAAACGATCCTTTAGAGTTGTTTGATGATGTGATGACATTGGAAACTAGAGTTTATCATTAGAGACTTTTACAAAATGATAATCATAAAAAGATTTGACACATGCTTTATTTTTGAATTGTTGCAAACTTTTAGGAGAGTCCTTGACTCCTGAACATTCCATGTGTTAACATGTCCCTTCCTTAAGTTTGACAATGGTTGTTAAGAATGGTTTTTGACATCATATAAACCCCAATATGCATTGATACTTATACGAAAGGGGCATCCACATGGATTGTGACCCCCTTTGCTAACATAATGGTTGATTAATAGTTGTGGAATAATTGTGCTTGCTAGCTTGGTCTTTCCTTCCCTCCGCTATATGAAACATGTGCATGAGTGCATCAATAAAAGACTCGATGCACCTACATTGTGTCATCCTCATAGAATTGTTGCTATCACTATAAAATTGGATGCCCTAAATATTTACATCCATTTTATCCCACATTGGTTGTTCATATTGATTTGGGGCAACATATATGCTCGGATATACCTTCAGAGTTATGCCAATGAGGGCATCCATAGAGGTAGTGTCCCTTGCTAAAATAATTTTATCAATGGTTGCAAGGTGATTATGATTGCTTGCCCGACCTTCCTCTGCCTCCTATGTATGGAACGTGTATGTGAATGCATTAAAAAAAGAGTATTCTAGCTTGAAACATAGTTACCAACTTTATGAGAACCCTCCAAAGTTCTCATTTTTTCATGGGTCACATTTAATGGCTATTTTTACCCCTATTTCGAAAAGTGGTGATACGAATAGCACATTTTTTTAGGATTACCAACCTTTGCAACCATGGTCTTAACAATGTCATAATGTTGTCGACAAAAACTTTAAAACCAACCATCGAATTAAAAAGTGACAATAACAACCCCAATTTTTATTTTCAAAGTTAAAATTACAACTTCTTTGAAACCTTTGGAGTTTACAACCAGTATTGTTGCAACTAAAACCTTAAAATCAACCATCGAATCAAAAAGTGGTGCTCTCAATAGTGCCCTCATTTTTTTCTAGGGATAAAATTGCAAGTTTTTTGAAATCATGGCCTTGACAAATAATACCCATTGAAACTAAAATCTTAAAACCAACACTTGAATTGAAAAGATGCACTATGAATAGCACCTTTTTTTTTCTAGCTTAAAATTGTAACATTTTAAAAACCAAGACCTGAAATCCTAGTACTATTACAAACAAAATCATT
>ML777193.1:155542-169418 GCA_009831015.1 Picea engelmannii
AAAAAACTTCAAAATATTTATAATAATAATAATAATTAAATATTAAAAAAAATTATAATTTAAAACTTTAAAAAAAATCCTAAAAAATCCTATTTTAAAAAAGATCGGAAACGACCACATATATTTAGAAAAAATTAAATTTATTTTTAAAAATATGAAAAAACAAAATTTTAAAAATTGAAATTTAATAAAATGCAACTTAAAATAATAAACTGGAATTACTCCTTTGAGCAGCCGGGAGGGGGGCCACCCTTGCCCCATGTTGGCCTTTCAAAAGTTGTCACTTGAAGAGTGGAAAGGGGGTGATAAACAACGAATTTTGTCATTTAAGGGCCGAGGGTGATGCCATATATATATATATATATATATATATATATATATATATATATTTTTTTTTTTTTTTTTAAATAAAAATAAAAAATTGTATTTTTTTCCTATTGAAAAAGTGTTTTTTTAAATTATGTTGGTTTTTATTTTATTTTTAATTTAAAATGTTTGATTTTTTATTTAAAAAGAAAAAAAATGGATTTCTAGATTTTTGTTTTTTGTTTTTTTACGATTGTGTTTGTAAGAGTATCCGAGTCTTGACTTTAAAATTTTACAATTTTAAGCCCAAATATATTCGGGAGTTGATCTTAATATTTTAATTTCAAGGGCAATGGTTGTCAAGGCCACAATTTCAAAAAACTTACAATTTTATCTTTAGAAAAAGAGGGGATTGCTACTATGAACAACACTTTTCAATTGGGTGGTTGATTTTAAGGTTTTGGTTGCAAATGTATTGGTTTTCAAGTTTGGAGGTTTCAGAAAAATGATAGTTTTAATCTCATAAATAAAAAATGGTGTTGATATTAGCACCACTTTTTGATTCGGGAGTTGATTTTAGGGTTTTTGTCAACAACATTCCGATGTTGTTGAGGCGATGGTTGCAAAAATTTGTAATTTTAACCCCAAAAAAAGGGTGCTACTGGGAGCACCACTTTTCGAAATGGGGGTTCTATTTTGGTGTTTTTGACCCGAAAATAAGGTTTTTGTCAACAACATTCCGACATTATTAAGGCCATGATTGCAAAAAATTGTAATTTTAACCCTAAAAAGGGTGCTACTGATAGCACTACTTTTCAAAATGGGGGTTCTATTTTGGTGTTTTGACCCGAACATATGGCTTTTTAGAGCTAGAGTTCTTGTTTTGAGGTCACTATTCTCGTCAAGTCGATAATTGTGTTTTGGTCTTTATGTCAATGGGGATGTCCATAGAAATATTTGTGAACATAATGTTGATTAATAGTTGTGGGGTGCTTATGCTTGATTGATTTGCCTTCCCCTCCCTCATCTATGTAACATGTATGCACAAGCGTATTGATCAAAGAGTCAAATACACCTATGTTATGGCATCCTCATGGAATTGTTGTTATCACTATAAAATATCATTCCCTCTTATCACACATTGGTTGTAATTGGGATTAGTATATGACAAGATATAAGCCCCAATATACTTTGATCCTTATACCAACCATAGACATCCACAAATTTGATTGTGTGTTTTTACTCGACCCCCAATATACTTTGATCCTTATACCAACCATAGGCATCCACAAATTTGATTGTGTGTTTTTACTCGACCTTTCCCCCCTCCATTTATATAACTAGGGTATGGGGGTGTGTTAATTTCAACATTTGGCCTATACATGTTTTTAGTTATATTGTCTTCTTTGAGTTTTCATGTTATGTAGTCTTGCTATAATTTTTATTTTCTTGTTTGAATTTTTTATTAAGATATTAATGATCTTATTATTTGGATGATTATTATGTTTTATTTGATCACTCATTTCTTTGATCTTTCTTTCTCATGTGGATCATTATTGATGAAGCTAAAGCAACAAAATGGAACCTTACTTAGGGATATGTTTCCCTAATCATTGTCATTTGCAATTTTGTTTAGTAGGTAATTCTTACTAAAATGCAACTAAAACAACAAAGACCATAGAGAAAGGTGGGTTGAAAAAATAACAGAAGGACAATTCAACATGAACTTGCGTCGTCACAAGAAGTAATGGCCTTGTTACCCCCCAACCTAGGGGTAACTAAGAAGATGATGTCTCGAGGCCCGCAGGTAGCAAACATGGAGTGTTGAGAGCTGGATGGACAACACAGCCCACAGAGCCCCTCTTCTTCACCACGCTTCACCATCATCGTCAACAATAGATCAACGTCCACCACACTAGCTTGATCCATAGAGGGCAACATGTCTTGCTTCGTGAGGTAACTAGTCAAGTTTCATGGTGAGTATTGTTTTAATATTTGGGGCATTCGAATAAGTTTCAAAGGATTCCTTCTAATTATGAAACGTTTTCTCGAAAGTTATGTTGTTTACCATTTTTCACCTTGGTGGTTATTCTGGGGTTTCTAGTAAGTTCACCACCTCCGGGGAAAGGGGTGCTACCGGGGGTCCTTGATGGGCCATCGTGCTATTCTCGATCATCTTTTATCACTTTCCATCTTCATTCCCCTATGTATCCTCATCTTTTGGGTTTTGGGGTTACATGTACCCCCAAAAGGGACTTGTACCTCATTCTCTTATGGGAAGAGGGGCTAAAGGCCCAGAGGTTGTTGCAACTAGAATCAATAAATAAATAAAAAGAAAGAGTAGCCACGATCAAAATGCAGTGGTAGAAATACAAAAGGACACGAGAGCCATAGTCCTAAACTTGAGCTCTACCTTTCCAGGTACCCGCCCTAAGTCTTGAGTGCAAATGAACACCTCACCTATTTGAAAAGGACTTCTAAATATCTCGCTTGAAAGGAAATGCATTTAATGCACAAAATCAAGAAACCTTGTAAAGGGGGCTTGCAAATTATCTAAATAAAATAAAGAAAAAGGCAATTATACGGCTTGGAAAAAAGGTTGCGCCCCAAATGAAAGGTAACTCAAGTATGTAGTGCATCCTCCACAAAGGTGCCCATGGAAATGAGACCCTTGCATGTTAATGACCACATGCCCAAAAGTTTCTCCCTCATCCACCTCACGTTCATTACATGGCCTAGATAGGGTTCACCTAGGAAACACTCCTCTACTTGGGGAATTGGCCTACCCAATAGGACTCTCTGATAACCCTCGCGTATCTAAATTTAGTAAATTGCATAAAGTCTTTGAGCATGTGTTTAATTTGAAAGGGGCGATCCAATGTGCTTGTTTGGGTGGCTCTTGTATTAAGATTGATTTACTTGGCATGATTCATATGACTCGTGGAACTTGGCATGATTCAGATGAATCGTGGACCCTTGGAGGGCGTACCTTGTTTGTCTTTGCAAGATCTTGTTCGGTGAAATCTTTCATGGAGGGACTACATCACTTGGGCTTTCATATTGGCGTATAAGCCCACAGGTTGGACGTTGAGCCCTGCAAAAGGGAAGATGAAGATGATGAATGTTGCACACTTGGTGATGTCATTGGCCCATGAAAGAGGCCTAGGATGATGAAACTTGCATGACATCACCCTCCCACGCTAGAACATTACACGTTTGGAACATGAGTGTCTTGTTTCGTAGTCTCTTGGAGCTTGCCACTTTGGAGTGTTTCTTTCTTAGGTTGTTTTGCATCTTTGTCGTCTTTAGCTTGTACTCCATACTTTAGTCATCAGTTGTGACATCCATTGCCATCATCTTTTCCACTCAGTTCAACATTGAAGGGAGATGTGCAACGCTTCCTTGAGTGATTCTTCATGCTTCACCATTTTTGTTTAGCATCGACTATTTGTAAGAGTGAACTTCGTATCGAGCACCATTCCTATTTTGACTCAACGATTGCAGCGGCTAGTGACCCATGCAGTCGGTGAGATGGATTGGCGTCCATAAGGACACTTATTTTATGATGTTTTTGTCGACTATACATGAGTACCTCATCTCGCTCTCTGAGTCGGGACTCATTTTAGAGGATTGGGCTCTTTGCATGAGAAGCTTGAAATTTGGATTTATACATGGATCTTTGATGGTGTTGACATCTTGGGGTTAATCGACCCCTCTCTTTAGAGTTTGGACATACTTCTTGTTTGGATTTTTCAACCTCCACGGGCCTCATTGATCTTTTGATGGTTGATGGTGTTTGCTTCATTTCGAAGCCTTTGTTCTGGTTCTTCACCAACACCTATTTTCTAAGCGCTTATATGGTGGTTGTTGGTGTTTTCCATTCTTGCGCCTCTGCAACCAAACCTCTTCCGCATCAGAATTCGACCATGTTCTTTGAGGTTACTTGGCCATATTCTTTAGAGTTTGGTCATACTTCCGAATTGGAGCTTTGAACCTCTGTCGGCCTCATGTTTTTGCATCTTTGTGGGATTTTTGCATCTGTGGGATCTTCGGTTTCAGCGCCAACGCCATTTTCAAACACTAACATTTTTCTCTCGTTTGGAGAAGAGCTTTTTCCTACGAGTTTTTCTCCTTTTCTCCAGTTATGAGAGTTTGTACATGGGTACCTTATCGGGCCTTGTTGTTAGGACCCATCTTTGGTCTTCTTTGTTCCTCCCTATGTTTCACTTATGGGGGGTGTTGGTGTGTTTGTTTAAATTCTATCTATTCTGAACACATGACAACCGTCTGAGTCAAGCTCACGAAGATTGTTTCAACTGCCCAACTAATTTTAGGTGGTTGTTGGGCCTCCTCAATCCTATAAATTGAGGACTCTTGTAATCAATCATCAAATATAGAATATATTGTTTTTTTGTAGTTGGTCATATATGGAATTTAAGCTCGTGTATGATCCTGGTTAGTCTTGATTCACAATATACACTAATAGAGTGTTGGAGTTACTTCACACACACCTAGGATTTCTTTTTCCTAAGGTTTTTCCTTGTTTATTAGTCATAATTAGTCATTATCCAGTCTCCTATATTTTAGGGGAGAATATTCTTTTTTAGTTGACACTTCAGTTTGACTAGTTGAATTGAGTTTAGATGCTGCATTGGTTTTGTCACCATGCAACATAGGGATCATCAGCGTGCTAATGCGCACTTGCCTTGGGATCATCACCACACTGGCGCATTACCCTTGATTCCTTGATCTACTCATCACTACTCTATGTTCAATCAGTTAACATCAGTTAACTGAAGACTAGTTGACTAGTTAACTCAACTAGGTGGCAGTTCACTCCCATAACTGCCTGAGAGACTAGACTAGGTGGCAGTTCACTCCCGTAACTACCTGAGAAACTAGACTAGGTGGCAGTTCACTCCCGTAAATTATACACAGTATATCATGTGTAAATTATTCATTATTCATAACGGTTAATGAGAATTCTTCCATTCTTTCTCTCTTACATCTTCTTTCTCAATTTCTCTTTGCAAATGTGTGTAGTATTTTCTAGCTAGAACTATTATGTGCAGGTTCAACACATTTACATGGTATCAGAGCAAGGTTGTTTTGCTTAAGTATTTGAGACATTAGATATATTTGTTTTTGCATGCATGCAGATTCCGGATGGAATCATTTGTGACAGTACGTGCATTTCTCTCATTTTCTTCCCTTTCCCCCTTTGGATCTGGAGGCATCGGTGAAGGGTTTTGTGTACCCTTCCTTCTTCGGATGTCCATGAGCTTTCCTTTTGTCTTTATCTTTAGATTTATGATATTTATGGCTTCCATCTTGCACAGTAAGTGCATGCACCTTTGACTTTGTCCATGTTGATGAGCTTGGTTTGCTCTTGTTTCAGGGATTCGATAATGTCCTCAAGAGAAGGCATCTTCCAGGTGGCTCCAGAGGCGAATCTGACAGAATGGAATGTGGATACGAATACAGAGAATTCAAGACCAAGCTTGGAGAGAATGGTGAGAACCATTTGCTTCTCCTCCTTAGATTTATCAACCCCACAAGCTTTGAGTTGCGACAGTAAATACTTGAATTTTGTAAAGAAATCTTGGATATTGTTTAAACTTTTTGGATCCAATGTGAGCAGTTCCACCTCCAGCATGTGTCCCCTCATCTCATCATGTTTTCCAAAGAGCCCTTCCAAGGTGGTCCATGCTTCATTAGGAGTCTTACAAAAAGATATGTGAAAAAGGAGATCGGGAGAAATAAGACTGCAAATTGTTTCGAGTGTTTCATCCATCCGATTTAAGTACTTGGATTTTTCTATGGCTAATGTCGGTTATGTATCTATATTCAAGGTTAACCTATACAACCCTTTGGTTCGTAGATGAATCATTATTTTCTCCTTCCATGCAAAGTAGTTGTAAGGTGTGAGAATGAATTCTTTCTGGAAATCCATCTTTCCGATGTCCTCAATCTTTTGTACCTGCAGAAAATTTTGGTGTAGCTTTTGCTTAGCAATCCGCCGGCTCTGATACCATGTAAATGTGTTGAACCTGCACATAATAGATCTAGCTAGAAAATACTAGACATATTTGTAGAGAGAAATTGAGAAAGAAGAAGTAAGAGAGAAAGAATGGAAGAATTCTCATTAACCGTTATGAATAATGAATAATTTACACATGATATACTCTGTATAACTCAAAGAATGCGCACTGGAGGAGAACCAATGCACCATAGTGTGTGGTCTAGAGTGATCTGGACACACACTATGGCGCATTGGTTCTCCTCCAGTGCGCATTCATTGAGTTATACAGAGTATATCATGTGTAAATTATTCATTATTCATAACGGTTAATGAGAATTCTTCCATTCTTTCTCTCTTATTTCTTCTTTCTCAATTTCTCTCTACAAATATGTCTAGTATTTTCTAGCTAGATCTATTATGTGCAGGTTCAACACATTTACATGGTATCAGAGCCGGTGGATTGCTAAGCAAAATCTACACCAAAAATTTCTGCAGGTACAAAAGAGTGAGGACATCGGAAAGATGGATTTCCAGAAAGAATTCATTCTTACACCTTACAACTACTTTGCATGGAAGGAGAAAATAATGATTCATCTCTGAACCAGAGGGTTGTATAAGTTAACCTTGAATATAGATACATAATCGACATTAGCCATAGAAAAATCCAAGTACTTAAATCGGATGGATGAAACACTCGGAACAATTTGCAGTCTTATTTCTCCCGATCTCCTTTTTCACATATCTTTTGTAAGACTCCTAATGAAGCATGGACCACCTTGGAAGGGCTCTTTGGAAAACATGATGAGACGAGGGGACACATGCTGGAGGTGGAACTGCTCACATTGGATCCAAAAATCTTCAACAATATCCTAGATTTCTTTACAAAATTCAACGATTTATTGTCGCAACTCAAAGCTTGCGGGGTTGATAAATCTAAGGCGAAGAAGCAAATGGTTCTCACCATTCTTTCCAAGCTTGGTCCTGAATTCTTTGTATTCATATCCACATTCCATTATGTCAGATTCACCTATAGAGCCACCTAGAAGATGCAATCTCTTGAGGACTTTCTCGAATCCCTAACAGAAGAGCAAACCAAGTTCATCAACATGAGTAAAATCAAAGGCCCAAAGGTGCATGCACTTACTGTACAAGATGGCAGCCATAAATATCAGAAATCTAAAGATAAAAACAAAAAGAAAGCTCATGCACATCCGAAAAAGGAAGGGTACACAAAACCCTTCACTGATGCCTCCAGATCTAAAGGCGAAAAGGGGAGAAATGCACGTGCAGTCACAAAGGATTCCATCCGGAATTCGCATGCATGCAAAAACAAATAGATCTAATGTCTCAAATACTTCAGCAAAACAACCTTGCTCTGATACCATGTAAATGTGTTGAACCTACACATAATAGATCTAGCTAGAAAATACTACACACATTTGTAGAGAGAAATTGAGAAAGAAGAAGTAAGAGAGAAAGAATGGAAGAATTCTCATTAGCCATTATGAATAATGAATAATTTACACATGATATACTATGTATAACTCAATGAATGCGCACTGGAGGAGAACCAATGCGCCATAGTGGTGGTCTAGATTGATCTGGACACACACCAACAATTATTATTCATTATAACTGCTATATCCTTTCACACCGTCGGGGTATCCAACAGAAATACACTCGGTGCTCTGTGGATCAAGTGCCTTCCTCTTTTCAGAGGGAATATGGGCCCATGCACGTGAACCGAAAATGCAAAAGTGGGCCACTTCCGGTTTGAGGCCGCTCCAAGCCTCGTAGAGGGTCTTATCCTTGACAGATCTATGAGGAGGTCTGTTTTGAATGTATGTTGCACAATTAAGTGCTTCGGCTCGTAGTCTCTGTGGTAGTGACTTTGCATGCAGCGTGCAAGATGCCATCTCCTTTAGAGATCTGTTTTTCCGCTTAGCAACTTTGTTTTGCTGCAGAGTATAGGGAACTGTGTGTTGCAATTGAATCCCTGCCTCATGGAAAAGATCATGGATTTCATGATTGACATACTCTCCCTTGTTATCAATTCGGAGGACTTTGATCTTTCCTCGGATCGATTCATCATTGAGCGTAGTGTCTAATTCGAGGAAAATGTCTCACGTGTACCTCCGCAGCCGCATGTAGACACCTTCATTCTTCCAAATGTCCGAGATGATGAGCATGCACATGTCGACTCTTCTTCAGACGAGAGCTCTGATTCAAAGGACTCAGATGATTCAAATTCAGAGTCAGTACAGTCAGATGCAGAGTCAGAGCATCCAGATGCAGTTGCAGAGCCAGAGTAGAGGCCCAAGTGGGCACAAACTACTCTTCAGGATGCAGGGGATCTCGTTGGTGATCCAGCCCATACTAGGAGGACTCAATCTGATTTTGAGGAGCCTCCTGTTGCACTCACTGCACTGAACCATTGCCCTCCAGGCATTTTTTTTTGGTTCAGTCTTCAGATCCACAATCTTATGGTGAGGCTGCTGGAAATCCCTTTTGGGAATCCGCCATGCAGGGGGAGTACAACTCCCTCCTCGAGAACCAGACTTGGGATCTGGTTCCCCTTCCTTCTGGGAGGAAACTTGTCAGATGCAGATGGGTCTACAAGACCAAGAGCACAGCGGATGGAGAGATTAGCAGATACAAAGCCAGGCTTGTTGCCAAAGGCTTTCAGCAGGTGCATGGCATTGACTATGATGAGACCTTTGCTCCAGTAGCGAAGATGGATTCCATACGATTGGCACTTGCCATTGTGGCAGCTAAGGGATGGGAAGTTCATCAGATGGGTGTGAAGAATGCATTTCTTCATGGTGATCTCTCTAAGGAGATCTATATGTAGCAGCCCCATGGATTCATCTTTGGTCTGTCGACTAAAGAAGTCCCTTTACGGCCTCAAGCAGGCTCCGAGGGCATGGTATGCGAAGATGGACTCCTACCTGTTGTCACAGAACTTTGTACGTTGTAAATCAGATCCGAATGTCTACATGCTCAAGACGGTTGATTCACTTCTACTTTTAGTTCTGTATGTTGATGATTTGTTGATCACCGGTTTCGCAACTTCAGCGATTGCTGCAGTCAAGAGGATTCTACATGCCAGGTTTTTTATGACGGACATGGGTCCACTACACTTCTTCCTTGGACTCGAGATCAGTCAGGATGCACCAGGCATCAAATTGTCCCAGGCCAAGTATGCACGAGATCTCCTTGAGAGATTTCACATGACAGACTGCAAGTTTGCTCCGACTTCTTTCCTATTAGGAGTCAAACTTGAGGATGGCGGGGAGACTCCACTAGTTGACAACACATTGTACAGACAGCTAGTGGGGAGCTTGTTGTATCTCAACACACTCCAGACCAGACCTCTCCTATGCAGTTGGCGCAGTTTCCAGGTTCATGCAGGAGCCGCATGAGCTACATTAGAAGGCTGCAAAGTGTATCCTTTGATACATACAGGGCACCATCACCTTTGGGATTCATTATGCAGCAGACTCTACATTAGATCTCATCGGGTTTATTGATTCTGACTGGGCTAGCGATAGCACTAATCACAAGTCCACATCTGGTTACTCAGTCAGTCTTGGTTCCATGCATATCTATTGGTCAAGCAAGAAACAAGCTGCCATTGCTCTATCTTCAGCCGAGGAAGAGTACAGAAGGGTAGTTAACATAATCATTCAGGCTATGTGGCTACAACATTTTTTCATTGAGTTGGGCATTCAGTTTCATCGGTCGATCGTCATCTGGTGTGACAACCAGAGCACTCTGAAGTTCTGCAGAGATCCAGTTCAGAGGCAGCGAACGAAGCACATCGAGATCCACATGCACTACATCCAGGACTTAGTACACGAGGGGATCATCGACCTACAGTTTTGTCCTTCAACAGAATAGACGACAGACATCTTCACCAAGACCTTCACTGAGCAAAAGTTCCATTCTCTGCGAAGTCATCTTGGAGTGAAGGACACAATTGCCTAGCAATTGTAGTTCTTCTTTTTACATACATTGTACCTTGAAGGGGGGTTTTTCCCATGAGGTTTTCCCTCTTTCCTCACTTTATTTCAGTGTATCTTTTGTATTTGGGTACCTAACATGGCCTCGTTGTCGGGCCCATTCTTTATTTTCACCATAGTGATGTTCAGGAGGGGTGTTGGAATTACTTCACACACACCTAGGATTTCTTTTTCCTAAGGTTTTTCCTTGTTTATTAGTCATAATTAGTCATTATCCAGTCTCCTATATTTTAGGGAAGAATATTCCACTTGGAGAATATTCTCTTTCAGTTGACACTTCAGTTTGACTAGTTGAATTGAGTTTAGATGCTGCATTGGTTTTGTCACCATGCAACATTGGGATCATCACTATGCTAATGCACACTTGCCTTGGGATCATCACCAGACTGGCGCATTACCCTTGATTCCTTGATCTACTCCTCACTACTCTTTGTTCAGTCGGTTAACTGAAGACTAGTTGACTAGTTAACTCAGCTAGGTGGAAGCTCACTCATGTAATTGCATGAGAGACTAGACTAGGTGGCAGTGCACTCTTGTAACTGCTAGTGTGTGTCCAGATCACTCTAGACCACCACTATGGCGCATTGGTTCTCTTCCAGTGCGCATTCATTGAGTTATACAGAGTATATCATGTGTAAATTATTCATTATTCATTATTCATAACGGTTAATGAGAATTCTTCCATTCTCTCTCTTCTTATTTCTCAATTTCTCTCTGCAAATGTGTGTAGTATTTTCTAGCTAGATCTATTTTGTGCAGGTTCAACACATTTACATAGAGATCATGAGGTATTTACAAAGGAAGAAAGGTCTTACACTGAAAACCATGAGCACGCCTATGGTGTTACACAAAGCAAGTGAATGGTGGTTCATTATGCTCATTGGACAAATGAACATAACATTTAAGTGGTTTAGGTGCTGACATGTTTCCTTGATACAAGAGATAGATCAAAGTGGAACCAGGTTCTAATCTCCAAGTTCTTCTTAAGTCCATAGTAAGATCCATGATAAAGTTATTATTGAAGAGTTTTTTCATAAGAGATTTCCCATGTACATCACTAAGGAGTGGTCTAATGGTTAGGTAGGGCTCCACTTGCTAGAGAAATCTTTTTTTTTCTTC
Source organism: Picea engelmannii (assembly GCA_009831015.1). NCBI lineage: Eukaryota > Viridiplantae > Streptophyta > Pinopsida > Pinales > Pinaceae > Picea > Picea engelmannii. The sequence continues at coordinate 167,012 of ML777193.1, forward strand.
CCCGTCTTACATATCATCAAGTCATTGATTAGTGATGCAGAGGGTAGAACACATGGATATTTCCATAGCTCTTTCATTGTCACCATGCCCTCATTGTCCCTTTTAAAGCAATGGGGACTAGATTTCATTGGAGAAATTTTAAATTGTCTTATTACATGTTAATCACTACATTTTCCTCATTCTCCCCATTTATATTTCTTCTAAATACAGAAATGTTGATCTTACCTACAATTTAAGCCTCTCATTATTCTTTGTGGTTCAGCTTGGCCAGTGCCCTTGTACATATATGGTACATGTTAAATTATTGTGCATAAAGGATAAGTGAGCTTATGAATATTATAAATGCACAATTTCACTTGTGTGAAATGGGAACTTTTGTCTAGATGCTCTGTTAGGTGTGGGTGTACCCATATATGTTGTTACCAATCTCTATGGTGCTTTCTTTTAACTTTGATTTAGGCCAAAAGTCATAAACATATGACATGGTGTAAATTGTAAAACTCACTAAATAAACACAAGTCACCAATTCACTCTTGGACTATGCAAGTTGAAATATGAACATAGAGAAAACCATGGTGTATAATGTAACTAGTTGTACCTTATGAGGAAAACCAAATCGATAACATGGGAGTTTAAAACATTTTCCTAAAGTTCATATAACATCAAAACCCTTGATACCTATAGGACGAAATAGCCTTCTAAGCTGAGTGGGCGAGTAACCACCATCTTTTCGTTAATAGGAACTTTTGGTTTGGTATATAATGGTTAGTTGAACTAGTTCTCTTCGTATTCACCTCTTGTTTTGGTAGGGGATTCCATAAGATTTTGCTTCTCTTCTACAACTCTTGGCAAGAGAGAATTTTTCCATGTTTTGAAAGATTCAAAGAATGGAAGTATGTTAGATGCCATCTGGAAGTTTGATTTACTTGTCATGGTCCGACACTAATAGCCTTATATTTCTATCACTAACGTTCTCCAGAGAGACTTGCTAGCTTGAGCCTTGAGGTTCACTAAGACTTGAAAAAGTATTGGTATCACTTCACAAATTAGAACATATGCCAACTACTAGTGGAAGAGACTTCCTACCTTAGACTCCATTAGTGTGTGGTAAACTGTCATAAGCTAGTAACAATTGTGGCAACTTCTTGGAGTGAATCTAATATTGGGATGCCAAGTGCTTCTTGACACGTTGAGCCTCTGTTGTTACGTTTTGCTACTATGGTGTACCTCCACAAGCTAAAACAATATCGTACTAGTACTTGAGTGTAACTCCCTTAGAGAGATTCCTTGAATTCCTTGAGTTTTAGAGATTGCAGTTTCAAGTGGCTAGAGTTGCCTACTATTCAAATTTCATATCCTTATCCCAACTGAAGCGCGGCATCCTCAGATATGAATGTGGAATTAGGATGTGTGTAGACTCGAGAGCAGACCAACAAATTACTCACTAGCTTTCTTGCAAATTTATTTTATCACTATGCTAAAGTATTGATTTAATATTTAATAACATAGATATTATATTATTTAAAAATATATAATATATATTTTATCACTATGCTAAAGTATTGATTTAATATTTAATAACATACATATATATATATAGTAAGTTTCAGGTTAGCTAAACGGTTCGACCATCCATTGAAGGGTTGTTAATGGACACAAGGTTGTTGGGAACGGGGAGCGAGAGCGGGAGCAGGAAGCGCAGATTTTCAAAAATCTCTGGGAGCGGGAGCGTTTCGGGAGCGTTTTTTATATAATACATACATATATATATATATATACTCAAGACTGAGGACAAAGTACTAAGTTTTAGAGACTACTTCTAAACATGAAACAAAAAAAGAGATCTAGCAAGTACTAAGTACTATGCTCTAAGTTTTCCTCTTGCCACGAGAAACTTCTATTTTCTTCTCCCGTGATCTTTGAATAAGAGGAGGAACAGGTGGAAGTGATCATGGAACACGACCAGCAGCTGAATGGCCCCCATGTGACAATGGACGTTGTGCAGATAAAGGTAAAACTGATGAATCTGAAACCCTTGTAGTGGATGGGGGTGGCATGTCTCCTCCAGGAATATGATCGCCATCGTGATCACTCGAAAGTTCCTCTTGCAAGCGCTCTAAAACAATGGTTCCATCATGTAAATTAGTCTCCTTTGGATTGTTATCCCAAGTCATATCTCTTTTACAAAAAGCATTCCCCTATGCATTACAGTAATGCGACAACAACCTCAAGTTGTAATGCACATAAACCAAGCTTTATGTCCAGTCTGCATTCAAGTTGTTTCTCTTTACATTGTGGATGAAGCTATAGGTGCTCCAACACCTCTCTGTAGAAGAGGTGTTAACGACCTGAGAAAGCACCTTCACCGCCAATTTATGCAAATTTTTGGCAGGGGAGCCATACATGT
>ML777193.1:170692-205831 GCA_009831015.1 Picea engelmannii
CTTGGTCTTTTGGCTTTGTTTTGTGCTACCTCCTCTTCCCTTTGGTATTTAAGTCTATCTTTGGAATCAATACTCACACAGGCTTTGATTCCTATATTCTTACCTTCATCCTAGTACATAGGCCCACATAGATGCTTTCTCACGCGAGTATAGGAACTTGTGTAGTCTTTATGACAATGGTGGCATATAAATTTCCCTATTCCACCCCCTTTCCCTCCACTAAGCTTAGTGACATACTTCCACAGAGGTGTGTACCTGTCTTTGGATTTTTGGGGATCCTGACCATCACTGTCATTTCCATTGTCTCCATCCCCTTCCATTCCTTCCTCCTCTCCTTGGTATGTGTTGTCCACTTCTATTTCTTCATCACTATCATGGGTATTTCAACGTGAACCTCCCACCACCATCATTATAATAAAAAATGGAACCAAAATGGCACACCACATTGACATCAACATCATGAATGTTGAACCTTGGCCCTTGATAATAAGTTGCTACCTGCAATAGAATGATGGAGGAGAAATGGGAAAGAGTAGGAGAAGAAACTAGTTTAAAACACATGCATTTAAAAAAATAAAAAAACAAGAAAGAAAAATGGGCTTTAAGAGCCTACCTCTTTAGCTCTCCAATGATGGTTGAATATGACTATGGTAGCCTTCAATCTCCCTTCCAAGCTCTCACAAATGATAGTCTTCAATCTCCCTTCAATCTCCTTAAGAACTAGCAAGAACCCTCTCAAGAGTCAAAACCCTCTTAGCAAATAAATGGATGAAATGAAAAAGAGAATGAGAGAAATGGGAGTGAAAGAGTGTTTTGACCTCTTAGCTAGCCCTAGGCTACCTTTCCCATCAGTCATTTCTCCAAAAAAAACAAAAAAAAAAAAACAATTTTTTCCTCCTCATGCATGCGGGCTCGGGGAGCATTTTTTTTTCCCTTGGGAGCGTCCAGCGAGCGAACGCTCCCTAGACGCTCACTGAGCGCTCCCTCAAAAACCAGGGAACACATTTTTGAGAGAAGAATCGCGCTCCCTAAAAACACTCCCGAATTCCCCCGCAGCCTTAAATGGACATATCACATGTTTCAATTTAGTCCAACCTTTCGGATTTACTAAACACTCTTATGGTCGGTGGTTGACATCATCTTCCATCTAAATATTCAGATCCCACTAAATGTCTCTTCACAAGAAAAATATATATAGATCAATATATATATAGATCAGTACACTAAAGTGTTACTTTAATATACATTCAAATATTCAGATCCCATTAAATGTCTCTTCACAAGAGAAAAATATATATAGATCAAAATATATATGTAGATCAGTACACTAAAGTGTTACTTTAATATACATTCAAATATTCAGATCCCACTAAATGTCTCTTCACAAGAAAAATATATATAGATCAGTACACTAAAGTGTTACTTTCATATACATTCAAAGATACTATACTATTTTAAAATATAAATTATATATTAAAATTTACTTTAATAAATTTATATATATGTGCAAATTTTCATGGATTATATGGATCAACTCACAGCTACCTTTGAAAATCTTGTATGCCTGTAGGATAGAAGACCATGTAATTTTTGTGAACGAGGCTTGTAGAGCTTATTGTCGTCCTTCGGGAGATTGGGAAACCAAACAGTAGGTTCAATTTTTCTGCAAATAAATTATTCTAAATTTCTTCTCTTCGTCAGTTGCAAAGAAAAGGACAATATGTCTAATTGGACAGGAAATTCTTCTTGCGCTCCCCTCAAAATTTTCACAAATTGTAGTACTTGAACCTCTTGCTAACTAAGAAGAACTATATTTCACAATTACTGGGCATGGTGAATGCTTTGTAGAGATGATGGATGAGTTGGCCATGTTACACTTCTAACACTCATTGTAGATTTTATAGTGGTCATGTTTATGTTGCTCGAAGAAGAGCAACTGATTAGATGTCGAGATGATGGATGAGTTGGCCATGTTATACTTCTAACACTCATTGTAGATTTTATAGTGCTCATGTTTATGTTGCTCGAAGAAGAGCATCTGATTACATGTTTATACCTTGGCCGAAGTAATCATTGTCTCACATAGTCCAATTTTGTATTCACTAAATGGCTGAGTTTATAAAAGATAATGAGATTAACTAGCTGGATAAAAGATAACGATATCAACTAACTGATTATTATAAAAGATGATATTAACGGTTCGTTATAAAAGATGATGATATTAACTAATTGAATTTTTTTTTCTTCCTTAGCTTCATGTACAGTAACCTGGAGTGTTGGCCAACCTATTCTTCTATAAAGGGCTGTGTTTAGAATTGTGTATTTTGTACTCTAAAGCGATTTCTAGTAAATCGCAACAATACAAGGTAATAAAAAACTAATTAAGGTTCTTTCTAAAGTTTGAGATCTGGATATCTTTATTATGCCCTTGCATCTAATCCAAGATTACTTACCAAAAACCATGGTTTTCGCAAGCAAGATAGTCCTCGTGTTGACAGCTTAAGTTTTACTTGTAACCTAATCTTCCATAAAGATTTGTCTTTAGAATGGTGTATTCTGTATTATAAAGCAATTCTCGGACCAATAAAAAGTTGAAAAAAAAATAGTTAAGCTTCTTTCTCAAGTTCGAGATCCAGATATCTTTACTATGCCCTTGCATCTAACCCAAGTTTACTTGCCGCAAATCATAGTGTTCCAAAGCAGCATAACCCTCATGTTTACAGGTTAAGTTTTAATTATAATTTAAATTTTAAATATAAAATGACCGTATAATATAAACGTAAGATGACTAAGATATATGAAAAGGCTTCTTTTTTTTTTTTTTTTAACCATGGGAACAGCAACCTCCCAAGAGTATATCCAACAGCCCGCAAGCCAGATATACCAATAACTTGTGACTCAGCAGGGGCCGAGACGTTCCGAGGCCCACACCGGGTGAACCTCTATCCCAGGGGTCGTCTACCCTTCCAGCTTTGTCACAACGGGCCAATATGAACATCCCTACCCCCCGCAGGTTTTGAACTTGTGACCTCCCCGGAGATAACACATGCTCTTAACCATTGGGCCCACTCAGGTGCTCTATGAAAAGGCTTCTTTTTAACCAAAGTACCAGTAAATCTCGGCCTCCTCCAACACAATTTGGGATCAGTGCACCATGGAAAAGTGTCCCTAGGGGTGGGGTGTGTGTCCCATGCATCCTGGAAATGGGAGTGACGGGTCGAGGGCATCCTTAGCCCACACTAGGAACCACCAAGTGCAACCCCTTCAATGGATTTATTTGACCGTTGTATCAATTATTATTCCATTTCTCTCTTTTGGAATTTGCTTGTTCTTTTGTCATGGATTCTTATGGAGCCATATGCATCTTGTTCCACTCCTACGTCTACATAGCTTGATAGTACATTGTCAAATCTGGATAGTGCTTTCTTTAAGAAGCTTAAATGGAAAACAAGCTGTGTTTTAATATAGGGCAGTAGTTGCAATTTAAATGTGTCTTCAATTATCCTTTTTAGGATGGAAAATGGTCTACGATGTTTTGGAGAGAGTTTTGAACATTTGCTTGTTAATAATGTTGAAATAACAAACAAAACGCGAATGAATGGAACCAAAGTTTTAATCCAATAACCTGCAGTAAAAAGGAAAAAAACAGCAATAAAGAAGCATGTTAGGGCTAAACCAAAAGTGTCTTAGAGAGAGAAAGATGCTCAAACATGAATGAACTACACATGAGAAGCACAAATGCACATAACAAAAAAAATATTCCATCCATGAGAGAACACTAAATATTTAGTGCTCGTAGGCTTAAAACACTTGTATTTGAAAGCCTTAGCTCAATGATCTAAAAAGATGATTTACAAATGAGGTTTGAGTTGTGTACTTATACACAACTCAAGTAGGTCATCCTCCCAAGAGGGGGTTATGAACCCACATACAAAGGATGCACTCCCTAAGGGGGTTATTGAGTCTACATATCAAAGTTGACTACGTAGACCTTAACCACAACCTCGTAATACACTAAATCATCACATTAATGACACAATAAATGTTAAAATTTAGAGCAGCTGCAGAGGATATTCCTCTAGCAGCTCTTCAAGCTGCCCCCTTTCCACAGCTGTCATTAAGCTGCCCCCTTTCCATCTGTCATCAAGCTGTCCCCTTGCCAGCTGTCCTTAAGTTGCCCCCTTGCCAGCTGTCCCTTCCTAAACTGCCCTCCTCTAAAAGGTTAGTCACCTAGCTAAGTCGTCCACCTACATAAGTCAGCCACCTACCCTAGCTAGGTCTGCCACCTACCCTAGCACCTATCCTAAGCTAAGGCAGCCCTAACCTAAAGACTCCTAACCTAGACTCCTTAATATATAAAGAGAGGGAGGTGCCCTCTTCTACAGATCAGTTATTCACATCAGTTTGATATATCAGTTTTATATATCAGCTCTGAGTAGTAGCTAGGAAGTGTATTTCTGGAGGAAGGTAACACAGTTCTGGAGCAGCTAGCATACTTCTGAGCAGCTAGCATATTTCTGAAAGAGCAACTAGCATACTTCTGAGCAACTAGCATATTTCTGAAAGAGCAACTAGCATACTTCTGAGCAGCTAGCATATTTCTGAAGGAGCAGCTAGCATATTTCTGAGGGAGCAGCTTAGGATTTTCTGAGGAAGCAAGGGAGCAACAGAGACACTCCTATAGCAGCTGATTTCTATATTCTGGACAACATCTAAAGACTGTTCTGGGCAGCATATAAGAGGCTGTTCTATAGCAGCTATCTTACTCTGTTCTAAGAGTTATTCTGGACAGCATCTGAAAGTTATTCTGAGCAGCAACAGAGGCATTTTTGTAGCTGCTGATATTTCTGTTCTGGCAGCAACTCAAGGGCAGATTTGAGTCAGTCTTAAGGACACTTTTGGGACAGCAAAAGCTACAACAATAGCTACAGGTCTGAGGGCAGATCTGAGTAGAGACTCAGAGATATTTAAAGACACAGAGACAGCAGTAAGTGTTACTGGCTTATCTCCTACTAAGGAAGTCTTGTACTGTCATTGTACTTGTTGACTAATAATATATCACAAAGAAGTTTGCTGGGTTTTCTTCCCCTTGAGGGTTTCCCAGGATAAATAATTGTGCACTCTATGAATGTTATTTTCCAATGTTTCTTATGCTTCAGATTATTTGTTAAAAGTAAAAGAATACTATTGTGGACTATTGTTATCTGTTTATGCTTGAAATTCAACATGGTATCAAAGTTCTAGGGCGTGAAAGAGCTCAGTTCTGCAGTCTGCTAAGAGCCTACGCAGATCCTTAGAAATTATTCAAGCACAGTATTGCAGAGATGTCTTCCATTTCTGTAAGACCTGAGGACAGACTTGAAGGGGCTTCAAACTTTAATGTTTGGAAAGCTAGAGTCCTGAATATTCTGGAAGAATATGACTTGGACAACTTTGTGACCAGCATGGTAGAAGAGCCCACCTCCAATGCAGGAAGGACAACCTACAAGAAGAATCAGGCAAGGGCAAAGAGGATCATATTTGATTCAGTCAAAGATAATATCATGCCTATTATAGCACCTCTGAAGACAGCAAAGGAGTGTTTTGACACTCTATTCAATCTGTATGAAAAGAAGGCACCCAGTCAGAAGAGGGTTCTAAAGAATAAGCTTCGAACCCTCAAGATGGAGAAGGATGACTCCATAGCTTCATTCTTCACAAAGATCTTTCAGTTAAGGGATCAGCTACTAGTCATTGGTATAATCATAGATGATGATGATCTCGTCCATACTGTTATGGATGGTCTTCCATCTTCTTGGAAGACATTTTTGGCCGAGATAAATGCTCGTGAAAACCAGCCAGACTTTGAAAGGTTGTGGCATGATTGTCTGCAAGAAGAAGGGAGAATTCAGAGTAGAAATGGTACTTCAAAGGAACAGAACCTTGCTCTAGCAGCAAGGACAAGGAAAGGGAGAAGATTTACTCCTCAGAAGGAGAAAAGTAAAAATAGCTTCAAAGGAAAAGAATTTGATATATCAAAAGTAAAGTGCTTCAACTATCAGCGAAAGGGGCACTTTGCTAGAGATTGCCTAAAAACGATCAGAAAAGGGAACAAAGGCAAATATCGTGCTTCTATTGTTGTAGAAGATGAGTCTCGAAGAACAAAGACAAAAGAGGCTTCCGGTAATCAAGAGACCATGAGAGAATACTATCTTATTTCAGCACTCTCTGGATCTCTTACAAATGGTGTTGAATCCTGGTTGATAGATAGTGGAGCTTCCAGGCATATGACTGGAAATAAAGAAGTCCTTGAGAACTTCAAGGAGAAGAAGTTCTCTGCTCAAGTAGAACTTGGAGATAATACCAGCTATACAATCAAAGGACTTGGCACAACTTCTTTTCAACTTGAATCTAGAGGTGAGCTACACATTGAAGAAATTATGTATGTTCTTGGTTTAAAGAAGAACCTTATCTCTGTTGTAGTATTGGAAGATAAAGGTTGCAGGGTAATCTTTATGGACAAGAAAGCTCTCCTATGGTCGAAGAATCAAGAAGTAAGTTCAGAAATTGTGATTGGAGTTAGAGAGGGAGGCCTTTACAAACTTCCAGGACATATCCAAGCTTTGGTTCATGCTTCAATTAGTTCATCTGAGCTGTGGCATAGAAGGTTTGGACATCTTCACTTCAAAGCCCTCCCCGGAGTTCAAAAAATGGTAAGATGTATGCCTACCTCTCATTTTGATCATGATGGAAAGATGCCATGGTGGAAGAATATCAATCCATCATGAAAAATGATGTATGGGAAGTAGTACCAAGACCGGAAGGAAAATCTAAGGTTACTTCCAAGTGGTTGTTCAAAATATAAAAGCATGCAGCTAATGGAAGTATTGAGAAATACAAAGCGAGATTTGTGGCTCGCGGTTTTTCTCAAAAGGAAGGTATTGACTATGATGAAACATTCGCACCCGTTGCAAGGTATACTTCCATTAGGACCATCATATCCCTCGCTTCAGTTTTGGGTTGGAAACTTCACCAAATGGATGTAAAGATTGCATTTCTAAATGGTCAAGTTGAGGAAGAAGTATATATAGAACAGCCAGAGGGGTATATATAGAACAGCCAGAGGGTTTTGTGGTTCAAAGAAAGGAATCACATGTGTGCAAATTAAAGAAAGCACTATATGGGCTGAAACAGGCACCAAGAGCTTGGTATGCGAGAATCGACAACTATCTTCAAATCTTGGATTTTTCCAAGAGTGCAGTTGATCCCAACCTATATTTTAAGGTAATAGAAAATCATCCTCTAATTTTGATTCTATATGTTGATGATTTATTCCTTACTGGAGAAGAACAATTGATAGCTCAGTGTAAGAGGGAGCTCACTTCTGAATTTGAAATGAAAGACATTGGATTCATGCATTACTTCCTTGGTTTGGAGGTATGGCTAAGAATAGATGAAATTTTCCTTTCTCAAGGGAAGTATGCAATTGATATATTGCGCAAATTTGGTATACTAGATTGTAAGACCATGTCTACACCCATGGTATCTAACTTAAAGAAGTTACATGAGTCAGATTCTGGATCAGACTGTTAGCTTTTTAGCTCGGGAGGTACTCCGCATGTTTTGTCTTGTATGCGGATGTTACCTTAATGTTTACACTACCAAACACTTAACTTTGTACTAGTTTTTATAAAGTTGTTTTAAGTGGTTCTTTTATTAAAGTGACTTTTTAATAAAGAGTACCTTCTAATTTTAAAGTGACTTTATTTTCATAAAGCACTTATGTAATAAAGTGAAATCACTTTAATAATTTAAGTGATTCATTTTGGAGGGAATGAATCATGACCCTTGATCTTGAAAAAGGCAAGATCTAATCTTGGCCTTTGGATTTATGGTTGGGAAGGTGAAAAGACACTTTGGAGGGAAAATGCCATTTTCAGATTTATAAAAGAATGCATTGGGTAGTGTGCAAGACACATCAAGAAGACGAGAGGAGGAGCAAAAGAGATTTTCTGAGTAAGCTTGAGAGAGGAAAGTGAGCAGCAAAGAGGGCACGTTTTTCAAGGAAGGAGGGCACAAATCCCAAGAAAACTTTTCTGTGAGTTTTGGGCCGAATTATTTTTTTGTTGTGGGAGGACGTACTGTACGGATCCGTACAGTCCATACGATTCTATACAATCGTACGGATTTGGGCACGATTTTCGAGGCAAATTTCAGATTTATGTTCGTTGTTTCTGGGCCATATGGAACAATCCATACAGTTGATTGTTGGCACGAAAAACGAGGTACGGAAGAGGTCGTACAGCAGTATGGATTTGGCACAAAAAACGAGGCAAAATTTGGTGGGACTGTTTTGGTGCTGAGAGGTATTCTCCTTCGCTAGAAATGTGTATTTGTTGTTGTTTTGTACTTTCTTGAAGCTGAATAATATATCTCTCTCTCTCTCGTTGGGTTTCCCCACATTGGGGTTTTCCCTGGCATTTGCCTAAATTTTTTAGTGTTATGGGTTGTTGTCCACTGTGTTATTTCCGCTACTATTTTGCTTAGCAATGTGTATTTCTGCTTATGGTAATTTTTGAATGTGGGTTTAAGGCATTTATGAAATTTATGAAGACAATTATCTCTAGGTTGCTAAGTGTATGACAAAAAAATTATTTGTTGATTTTTGTCATTAAAAATCTACATGGTATTCAGAGCTTTGTCTCTGACAGTGAGCAGTGTGATTTTTGGGCAAAAGGGTGTGATTGTTTGCCTTGAGTTGTGACAGAGAATATGGTTGCAAGCATTAAATATGAGGATCGGTTGGATGGCATTTCCAACTACTTGCAGTTGAAGGTTCGATTTCAGCCGTTCTCAAGGAGAACAAAATTTATAACTATGTCAACTCTGTTGTGGCACCTGCCGCAGCAAATCCTATTGCTTTGGACTTGCATGAAGTCAAGGAAGCCAAAGCTCAGAGGATTATTCTGGATGGGATGAAGGATCACCTTATCCCACACTTGGCTGAGAAAAAAACTGCCAAGGAGATGTGGGATGCACTTAAAAACTTGTTTGAGGCGAAGAACGAGAACCGGAAGATGGCCTTTAAGGCTAAGTTGCATGATACCAAGATGGGCAAAGAGGAGAGTGTCTCTTCTTATCTTACCCGGGTGGCTCAATTAAAAGATGAGTTGGCAGTGGTTGGAGAGGTCATTACGGATTCTGAGTTCGTGAGGATAGCCTTAAATGGCTTCACCAAAGAGTGGGAAGTCTTCATGAAGTGTGTGGTGGGACGTGAGCATCTACGAGATTGGAGTAGACTATGGGATGATTTCACTCAGGAGGAGATCCGAGAAAGATTTCAGAGCAGTGAACAGAAGACAGACAGAGTTGATGAGAATGTTGCTCTTGCTGCAAAGAGCAAGAAGAAAGGAAGTTCTGGAAGGGACTTGAGTAAAGTCAGATGCTATTGTTGTAACCAGTTGGGGCACCTTGCCTCTCGTTGTCCTGAGAGGAAGAAGAAGACCAAACCAGAGGAGCCTGAGACAGTTGCTACAACAGCCATGGAGGACTTTGCTTCAAAGTACGAAAAGGAATTTTCTCTGGTGACCCTAGTTTCCAGTGTCAGCAACGGAGGATTCAAAGGTGATATAAAATGGATTGTGGATAGTGGAGCCTCTAGCCACATGACGGGAATTTGGCGAGTATTCCTAGATTTCACAGAGATTGGTCCTGGCCGACAAGTGGTAAATGAAGGTGGTATGGCGAAAGTTGAACGTGGAGTTGGGAATGTTAGATTCCAACTCGAGTTTGGGGGACTCTTGGAGCTTGATGGAGTTCTCTTTGTTCCAGGGTTGAGGGTTAACTTGCTCTCAGTCTCAGCCTTGGAGGATGTAGGATATTGCATATTGTTCAAGAGGGAACGTGTCTTTATCTACAGGTAGGGAGTGGACCTGATTGAGCTGCAGTTGATCGGTAACCAGGTGGACAGGTTGTATATGTTGAGAGAACAACCTTCAGTGTATGATTCAGCGTCGGATGAGGAGCGTGAGGAGGCTTCTGAGACTGCGGTGGCACCAAGGATTCAGTCTTGCATTCCGAGAGAAGAGAGCGAGTCTCTTCTGAGCACTGGCAGGAGGCTTAGCCAAGTTGATCGAACCAATGCTCAAGATGAAGTGAGCTCAGGGTTCCAGGATGTTGCCAGGAGAAGATCTTCTAGTTCGAGTTCTGTGCAAGTGTTAAGGATGGTTCCAAGTTCAGAGGGAGCTCCTACAGAGCACAGTGTGATGGGACCAGATGATGGAGGTGTCAGCGAGTACATCCCTCGCTAAGAGGGAGTGTTATCTTTTTAGCTCGAGAGGTACTCCGCATGTTTTGTCTTGTATGCGGATGTTACCTTAATGTTTACACTACCAGGCACTTAACTTTGTAATAGTTTTTATAAAGTTGTTTTAAGTGGTTCTTTTATTAAAGTGACTTTTTAATAAAGTGTACCTTATAATTTTAAAGTGACTTTATTTTCATAAAGCACTTATGTAATAAAGCGAAATCACTTTAATAATTTAAGTGATTCATTTTGGAGGAAATGAATCATGACCCTTGATCTTGAAAAAAGCAAGATCTAATCTTGGCCTTTGGATTTAGGGTTGGGAAGGCGAAAAGACATTTTGGAGGGAAAATGTCATTTTCAGATTTATAAAAGAATGCATTTGGTAGTGTGCAAGACACATCGAGAAGACGAGAGGAGGAGCAAGAGAGATTTTATGAGTAAGCTTGAGAGAGGAAAGTGAGTAGCAAAGAGGGCACGTTTTCTAAGGAAGGAGGGCACAAATCCCAAGAAAAATTTGCTGTGAGTTTTGGACTGAATTATTTTTCTGTTGTGGAAGGCCGTACTGTACAGATCCATACAAACGTACGGATTTGGCACGAAAATCGAGGCAATTTGGGCGCGATTTTCGAGGCGGATTTCATATTTATGTTTGTTGTTTCTGGGTCGTACGGAACAGTCCATACAACTGATTGTTGGCACGAAAAACGAGGTATGGAAGAGGTCGTACAGCAGTACGGATTTGGCACGAAAAACGAGGCAGAATTTGGTGGGACTGTTTTGGTGCTGTGAGGTATTTTCCTTGGCTGGAAATGTGTATTTGTTGTTGTTTGTACTTTCCTGAAGCTGAATAATATATCTCTCTCTCTCTCGTTGGGTCTCCCCACGTTGGGGTTTTCCCTGGCATTTGCCTAAATTTCTGAGTGTTATGGGTTGTTGTCCACTATGTTATTTCCGCTGCTATTTTGCTTAGCAATGTGTATTTCTGCTTATGGTAATTTTTGAATGTGGGTTTAAGGCATTTATGAAATTTATGAAGACAATTATCTCTAGGTTGTTAAGTGTATGACAAAAATTTCATTTGTTGATTTTTGTCATCAAAAATCTACACAGACTTGGTGGATCCATCCTTATATAGGCAGCTTATTGGATCTTTAATGTATTTGATCCATACAAAGCCAGATATATGCTTTGTTGTAAGCGCCTTGAGTCAGTTTATGTCTGAGCCAAGACACAAACATTGGATTGTTGCTAAACATATTCTCAAATATTTGAGAGGGTCCATTGCATATGGACTTAGATACACTTCCAGTGGAGGAGTGTTGCTTCATGGTTATGCTGATTTAGACTGGGTTGGGAGCTCAATGGATCGGAAGAGTACTTCCGGATACTGTTTTAGTTTGGGTTCAGCAATTATATCTTGGTCAAGCAAGAAATAGAGCTCTATAGCACAAAGTACAGCTGAAGCAGAAAATATAGCAGCCAGTAATGCAAGTAGAGAAGCAGTGTGGTTGAGAAAGCTTCTGTCTAGGTTGTTTCAAGAGAGGTTAGAAACAATTGTTATCCATTGTGATAACCAAAGATGTTTAAAGCTCACAAAGAACCAAGTTTTCCAAGACAAATCAAAGCATATTGAGATGAAATATCATTTCATCAGAGACATGGTTCAAAGACGCACCATCAAGCTGCAATACATTCGTACTGATGAGCAGATAGCAGATATTTTGACTAAGCCTCTGTCTCTTGGAAAATTTGTGTACTTCCGGGACAAGCTTGGTATGGCAGAAAATGTGTCCCTCATTGAGAGGGGATAGCAACATCAGAAGACATTCTCCAATGTGAGGCCTTAAGTGTCCACCCTGAAGCTAGCCCCAGAGATTTGGAGAATCAACCAGTCTTGTGAGGTATTGACAAAAGTCGAGGGGAACGTACAACCTCTGTGAGTCAAACCAAAAGTCAACACGAACGAGCTACTATATGATCTTGTGAGTCCAGCCAAGGCAAAGGTAGAAGCCTTGTAAAGACAAAAGTCAAGATGTAAGTCTAATGCAAAAGTCAGGGGAACATACAACCTTTGTGAGCATAGATAGTCTATTGCGAAAGTCCGGGGGAACGTACAACCTCTATGAGCATAGACAGACTAGTGCAAAAGTCAGGGGGAACATACAACCTTTGTGAGCCTAGTCAAGTCTTGTGAGCTTTGTGTGTCAAAGAAAAAGTCAAGACAAGTCTTGTGAGCTTTGTGTGTCAAAGCAAAAGTCAAGACAAGGAAATGTGAAAAATTCTCCTAGGTCTTCATGATGAGCTATGAGCATTCCTTAGGGATTGGCCACCCCTAAGTGAAATAACTCTAGCAATTGACCATGGTTAAGGAGAACTGGGTAATCACATTCCATGATCCTTCTCTGCATAAGGATACGAAACTTCTTGTGATATATTGATCATGTCAACAAGTCAATGATCGTGTACCATGACTAAAAAGAACTGTATTGATATGGATGTCTAAGGAATACCCTCTTTGCTGAGAGGGAGTGTTAAAATTTAGAGCAGCTGCAGAGGATATTCCTCTAGCAGCTCTTCAAGCTGCCCCCTTTCTAGCTGTCATTAAGCTGCCCCCTTTCTAGCTGTCATTAAGCTGCCCCCTTTCCAGCTGTCATCAAGCTGCCCCCTTGCCAACTGTCCTTAAGTTGCCCCCTTGCCAGTTGTCCCTTCCTAAACTGCCCTCCTCTAAAAGGTCGGTCACCTAGCTAAGTCAGCCACCTACCCTAGCTAGGTCTGCCACCTACCCTAGCACCTATCCTAAGCTAAGTCAACCCTAACCTAAAAGGAGACCCTAACCTAAAGACTCTTAACCTAGACTCCTTTATATAAAGAGAGGGAGCTGCCCTCTTCTACAGATCAGTTTGATATATCAGTTTTATATATCAGCTCCGAGTTGTAACTAGGAAGTGTATTTCTGGAGGAAGGTAACACAGTTCTAGAGCAGCTAGGATACTTCTAACCAGCTAGCATATTTCTGAAGGGGCAGCTAGCATACTTCTGAGCAGCTAGCATATTTCTGAAGGAGCAGCTAGCATACTTCTAAGCAACTAGCATATTTATGAAGGAGCGGCTAGCATATTTCTGAGGGAGCAGCTTAGGATTTTCTAAGGAAGCAAGGGAGCAACAGAGACACTTCTATAGCAGCTGATTTCTATATTCTGGACAGCATCTAAAGACTATTCTGGGCAGCATATAAGAGGTTGTTCTATAGCAGCTATCTTACTCTGTTCTAAGAGTTATTCTGGACAGCATCTGAAAGTTATTCTGAGCAGCAACAGAGGCACTTCTGTAACTGCTGATATTTCTGTTCTGGACAGCATTTAAAGGTTGTTCTGGACAGCAACTCAAGCGTAGATTTGAGTCAGTCTTAAGGGCACTTTTGGGACAACAAAAGATACAGCAATAGCTAGAGGTCCGGGGGCATATCTGAGTAGAGACTCAGAGATATTTAAAGACACAGAGACAGCAGTAAGTGTTACTGGCTTATCTCCTACTAAGGAAGTCTTGTACTGTCATGGTACTTGTTGACTAATAATATATCACAAAGAAGTTTGTTGGGTTTTCTTTCCCTTGAGGGTTTCCCAGGATAAATAATTGTGCACTCTGTGAATGTTGTTTTCCAATGTTTCTTATGCTTCAGATTATTTTTTAAAAGTAAAAGAATACTACTGTGGACTATTGTTATCTGTTTATGCTTGAAATTCAACAATAAGAGTTGGTCATATCCAAATGTGAGGATTACAACATTGTCAACAACACCCTTTAAGATGAATATATCTTAGAAAGCTACAAAAAGAAATGATAAGATGCAAATATGAGAGTGGGTTTACAAGGCAATACATAGGTTGGTTGTCGTCAAAAATTGAAAAGAGGGTTTATGGATACCTAGTTCAAATACACTTGAGAATCAGTCGATTCAACTAGTTTAATGCCTCTAGGAGGTGACTCATCTCTCAAATCGGTTTGGTGGCTGATTCAGTATGGAATTAGTCAAACCGACTAGTGCGACCAATTCCATTCCGAATAATAACCTGCAAGTCCACGCAAATTTTTGTAAGAAACACACACAAAAAACAACAAAATACCCCCCCTTTCCCCCTAAAACCCTAAAAAAAATTTATATAAAGAACGCCCCCCTGTCCCGCATTTTTCGACACCTCTCTCATTGAGCATTTAGAATTTGTGAAGCTGCATTTAAGAGTTGTGATTCAGAGTGAGCTTGGAGCTTGCTTGGCATTCTTTATGGGTTGTTTGTACCTACGTCCCATCTACAAGCTTGCATGAATTCCATTGTTTTTGTATTTTGTTTAGGATATGTATTGCACTTTGTGCCATTTTGCTATATTCACCCTTACATGGTATATACATGAGCAAATTGTGAATATTTGGTTTCTAAACTTTTGAATTTACATTGATGTACATGGATATATTTTTTTCTTAATTAAAATTTTCATATTTTATGTATTTTTAAATTTTAGTAAACCCGTTCATAAAAGAAGTCGTTGACCAATTTTGATTTGAGTCATGTCTGATCCTCCATTGATTCCAAGTCTGAGTCCGAGTTCAACTTTCAAAACATTTGTTTATGGATACCCAACTTGATATAAGATTGGTCATGGCCAAAATATGAAGAAAAGTGGGTTACGAATACCCATCTCAAATACAACTATGAGAGCCTAAATGCAGCGGATGAAGCTCGAATGCACCCTAAGAGTGGGTTTATGGATACCCAACTCAAATACACCGGAGAGACCTTGAATACAACTGAGAGAGCTCAAATACAATCTAAGAGTGGGTCTATGGATACCCAACTTGAATACAAGGGTTGGTAGTGGACAAGATATAAAGGTGAGCGAGTTTATGGATACCCAACTCAAAATTGGGTTGCCATATTCATAACATTCCTCCTCACTCTAAACACAAGGCCTTTAAAATAACGTTAAATCACAACTTCCCCCCTTAATGCTGAACATGTGCCACATAGTGAAGGTGGCCTCTAGCATAGGTATAGAAGAAGAATCCACTAAAGCATGCTAATCAGCTAAAGTTACAATGGGTGGCAAACATTGTATCTGATCGTAAAGCTACCAAGTGTAGTACATCCAAAGGATCACCACCATAACATAGAAGGAAGAGATCCACTTAAATATGCTAAGAATCATCCATAGAATCATCTCTAAAAAACAGTGGGATAGATCCTATAGACCTGTGAATAGAGACTGCATCAAAGAACATGAGAAAGTAATTAGCTCCCCCACAAGAACAAGTGGTCCTGGGCCCAAAAATGTCTCTATAAAGCAACTCCAATAACAAAGAGGCAGGCTCACATCACAATAAAGCAAAGCATCCACTGGAAAAACCACCAACTCTTAGAACATGAACAATTTCTCCAAATGTGACAGAGTCAATAATGAGATCATCACATCCTAGAACAATCAAGGCCCAATAAGCAAAATGCATCGCCATATATGCATCATAAGGAGAATCCATCAAGTCTAACAACAATGTTTAAGAAGCCTCCATAGACTTAAGGTGCATCAAACTATAATGGAGAAAGACACACTATAATAGGCTAAGAATCATCCATAGAAAAATCCTAAAAACGAGGCAGTGGAAACAACCTCAGCAGATCATAAATAGAAACTCGAGCAAATATAGCACCTGTACTGGAAGGATGCTACAGACAATATACTGGAATATAGACCCATGTACTTGATCCAAAAAACCTGAAATGTAAAATTGATGAAGTCATACCTTGATCCAGGGTTTGGCACAAAATATCAAAACCCATATGCAAAGTGCCTGACTAGATGTGCACTATAAATTGTGTCAGCAGTATCATCTAGAAGATATTTGTCACAAATTGTTACTCCTACAAGCTCTTCAATCCCTTGAAAACAAGTCAAGCAAGACTTAACGACACAACTCTTCATATGACAACCATTGCATATAGATTACTTCGATGTCATATCTGCCCATTCTGAAGTCATTAGCTTCAACAAAGAAGAAGGCTCTTTAAATTCTTCAAGGAATCCCCTGTATAGACCAAACAAGGGAATAGTACCAACTCTTCCAAGAAATCTGTAGTGTATTGTTTCTGTATTTAGAGCAGCCCAAGGCTTAGCCAAAAAGGCAGCCCTAGAGAAATATTACTGTGAAATGAACAAGAAGATTTACTGCGAAATGAACAAGAAGATAGCGTTGGATTTTGAAGAGAGGGAAAAACCCTAGGAACCCCTAAGAGATGACCAAGAAACCCTAAATCCCTAGCCCTTAGGGAAAAATACTTCTAGCCAAAAATCTCCAAATCACCTATGGAAAAACAGATCCAGAAACCCTAGTTCTCCAGTCACAAGAAAGTGATGTCGCCATCCAAAAATCTCCAAATTGTTACTGACAATACAGATCTGGAAACCCTACTTCAGCAATCCAAAAAAAGTGATGTCACCAACCAAAAGTCCCCAAAATGTCACTGAAAAAACAGATATGGAAACCCTAGTTCTGTAGTCACAAAAAATTGATGCCACTAGCCAAAAGTCTCCAAAATGTTGGTGAAAATACGAATATGGAAACCCTAGTTCTGTAGTTACAAAAAAGTGATGCCACCAGCGAAAAGTCTCCACAATAACTGTTGAAAAAATGCTCAAATAAAATGCAGGTAACCCTAATGTTGGACGCAGCAATCTATGGACAAAACCTTCATAATTAGTGCAGAAAACAGGCTCCAACAGCCAAAAAAACATATTTTCCAACCAGTAAAAATACCACAAAAAAACAACCCTAACATTCCTCCCATCTAATTCTCTTCCAAACACCAAACTCTGATCATGGCAACGTGAACAGCTAAGAAGAAATCCTAATAGCAGCTAATTAGGTAGGAAAGATCCACACCCACTTTGATACCATGTTGAGATCACAAATAGAGAGAGGGGATCTAATGAAACCAAAACTTAAACCCAAAAACCTGTAGTAAAAAGAGAAAAAACAGCACGAAAGAAATCTGTTGGGGCTGAACCAAAAGTGCATTAGAGAGAAAAATGCCCAAAGCATGAGCATGCTACACATGAGATGCACATAAAAGAGAAAATATGCCAACCATAAGACAATGCCAAAGATTTAGTGGTTGTACAATTAAAACACTTGTGATAAATAGCCTTAGCTCAATGACTCAGAAAGATGATTTCAAATGAGATTTGAATTGTGCATTTATATACAACTCAAGTAGGGTATCCTCCCAAGAGAGGTTATGGGACCACATATGTAGTGTGCACTCCTCAATAGGGCTATTGAGAGTCAGCCTTGACCATAACTTAGTAATACAATAAATGTTTATATTCATGACACAATAATAAAGGATGGTTGTAGACAAATGTGAGGATTACACCATTCTCAATAGATAATGTATTGATTGATTTGATCCGTAGACATTGTCTCCAACTTCAATTCATCTTGTAGTGCAAGTTAGTCTTGGTTTGGTTTTGCTCTTGATTGTGCTCTTTTCATATTCCTTTTACAATTGCTTATTTCTTTTTTGCATTATCTACAGCATTTTTAATGCAATTTCTATTTCCCCTACAAAGCCTGAAAGGTTAACCTTTAACAGTAAAGCATGTAGATGAGAAGTTCTTGACTATCTAAATAGAAAATGAACAATTAGCACACAATTGTGTACCTAACCACAACATCTTTATTGGACATTAGACTCTATGTATATGAATTATTTTGTACATATGCTCATGCATTTGTAATAACGATCTAGACTTAGACTTGGACTTGTATATTGTGAATTTGTAAAATGTTACTTTATCAATTTCATAATTCAATCGTAGCTTAAGCTTCAAGTTAGGGCTTTTACCTTGTTTTGGTATAAACAGAGGTGTCCCCTTTCATCTGTACACGTATCATTTCTAGCAATACAGACGACCAATTTATTTGAAGAATTCTTCCTTCTTATTCAAATTTGCAACTGCAATCCACCCTTGGGCGTGCAAGTGTCCCCACTATTGTCTCGCCTTTGGCTCCTTCTTTCCATGACTCTTATTTTTCTATTTTGGCTACTTTGATAATTGTAGCAGTTCCAGGCTGACTACAAGAACACTATAATGCCAACACCACTTCATGAAGCATTACAAGCCAGTATTTTAGACCCAGAGGACTGTAGAGAGAGGAAAAGGCCAGTCAAGTATAGAAAGGTATTATTCCATTGACACTTTCAGAGTGCCAATGAATCTAATCCGATTCCCCTGTTACATTGAATGATATCACCGAGGCACTCAAGGCCCTGGAAAACAATAAATCCCCTGGCCTCGATGGCTTCCATGCAAATTCTACAAGGCTACTAGTAATTCATATGGTTAGATCTTCTAAATGTATACAAAGAGGCCATCAGAAAACAACACTCCGAGAATATTATCAATCAAGTAAACATTAAATTAAATTAACCCCCAAGGAAGGGAAGCAAGAAGGCTCATAAACTAAATATTTCTTTCAAAATATTAGCCAAAGCTTTGGCTCTGGATTTAAAATACATACAGCCCAGTAGTAATAGACCTAAGAAGACAGGGTTCGTAAGAGGCAAATACACTTTTAGAATGAACAAAATGGGCGAGGCAAATACACTTTTAGAATAAACAAAATGGCCAAAGCAACCAAACCAAAATATTTTGTTTATCAAATTTGGTTCCAAAAAGCTTATGACAAAATTGAACTTCCCCTTAAGCCAAGACGGAAGCATTACGCATTA
This sequence comes from Picea engelmannii, assembly GCA_009831015.1. NCBI lineage: Eukaryota > Viridiplantae > Streptophyta > Pinopsida > Pinales > Pinaceae > Picea > Picea engelmannii. The sequence goes on from ML777193.1 coordinate 189,763, forward strand.
GCCAAGACATTTTGCAGGCAGTTAAAACTTTTTATAAAGACACCTCAGCGTGCATAACAGTTAACGACAGCCGTTCATAACAGTTTGACTATGTTACCAGACACAAGAATTGGAAACACAACAGAACAAGAAACAGGGGCAAGAGGGTTTTGGGCTATCAGAAATGGCCCCCCTCTTACATTATGCGTTCTATGTAGATAAGAAATAATATAGGGAATCATTCGGAGTCAAAAGTAATTCCCATATGCAATGTATCAACGTTATAAATAAAAATGAGGTATTTTTTTTGTTTATGACTTCACCATATGTAATGTATCAATCTTATAAATAAGATTGATATTATTTTTTTTTACAACTAATTTTTAAAAAGTGGATATGGGTAAAGAAAGTGGTGTTTTATTAATGGGTGTTTTTAGTTATTCAAAATAAAGATACGGGAAATTGATATTTTTTCTTAAATTTCTGTAAAAATAATTTTGCATTAATGAAATTATAGATATCAATTGTTAATATTACAAAATCAAGTTACAGTAGGAGTATTTGAGCTTATTGAATTTATTTTTAAATTAAAAATAAAGATTTCAATAAATCCAAAATTGTAATTTTAACAAAAAAAATTTATACTGAAATTCCAATAATGACAAATCCAAGAAAATAAAAACTACTAATCTAAAAGATCAAAATCATAAAACATTTAACCTTTAAAAAAAATATCATTTCTGAACCTTTCTTAAAAAACCATACCCTACCATGGTGTACCCTTTCTCATCTCTGAAGATCCATTAAGACAGGATGCACGTTATACGTGTTGTCATTAAATGCTATGCTTTAGGCGAGGACATCCTTCCCCCAATAAAAAAATGACCAACAATTAGTAATGAACACTTCGTTGATGGTTCCTTTTTAATGTAAGCAGAAGAGGACAACATAGACGATGTTTAGAAATATTCGATGCAGCTTTTGAATAGGACAAAGATGGACATTTGAATTTCTAGGAATCCCAGTTGGGATTATGCACATACCAACAATTTTCTGACAATATGCAGTTGACAAAGTGGAGAAAATTATTATACTGGGTGACTAAACAGATGTTGGTAGCTGCCAAATTCCAAATCTATTTAAAATTTAAAAGTTCAATCGCTATACATGTTTATTAATTCTGCTTACTTCTATCAAATTAAGTTGACATGATACAGCTGTTTATAAGCTTTTTATATTAATCCTGCTTACTTCTATCGAATAAAGTTGACATGATACAGTTGTTTATAAGCTTTTCTTTATATTAATCCTGCTTACTTCTACCAAATAAAGTTGGCATGATACAGTTGTTTATAATCTTTTTATGGGCCAATGCAAAAAGCAATTGGAATACCTGTTGCACCCCTAAAGAGTTCAAACGCCTTAGGATTGCAGATATCAAAACATAAGAAGAAGCACTTTGTGCTTAATGGATCGGTACAGCCTTAGAAGGAAATGAAAACTGGAAACTTCATATCAAAGCGGTCTTCCAAACGCTAAACCAGGATGGAAAGGTTGGTCCATCCTAACCTAACTTAGGCACCGGTTAACGTGAAAAGTTCCTTTGTTTTCCAAAGTATCATGATGGCATGAGAGAGTTACAAAAACATTGTCTCCTGTCTCCAAGTTTTTTATTTCACTGCATGTGAGATTTTAAGCCGAAGCGTTTTGAGTGAACACTTGAAGAAGAAGAGCAGAGGGCCATGGTGCATACACTGATTAAGTTTCAGATCAGAGATGATTATTATGAGTTGCAATATTATATGATGATGGGAACAGTGTCCCTTTACATTGAAACCCTGAAACAAAATACTGTACCCACTAATTACATAAAATGCTGAATGGGAAAAAAGTGGATAACATCTATCCACTACGCATCCAGTCCCCGTCTATTTAAAAAATAAAAAATCGAAAGTAGCAAAGGAAGCATTGCATCAGAAGCAGCATGATCTCAAATCATATTTTGTAAACTCACATAGAAGGGTTTGAAATCTCCAGCAAGCGTAAACCTAAAATGACAGGAAGCAATGGAATTGAGGGCTAATTTTCTGTGCTTGCAGCTCGTTGTTGCTTCATATGAGCAATGAGGGTCTGTATCTTAGAGATGGCATTAGTTTTATGAGGAGGACAATTGAGCAGCGCAAGCTGTGAGAGCTCCATACCTACTTCGAAATCCCCTTTCGCAACAGCAGTGCGGGCGGACCTGAAAGCTCGGTCGGCTGCTTCTACATCAGAGCAGGCTGCAGCTTTCAAATGCCGGGAGGCGTGTTCGTACTCCGTGGCCGCAATCGCGCTCTCAATTTCCTCCATAACAACATCCGGTGACATTAATTTCGACCGATTTGCCGCGTTCCAGTCAACCTTTGGCTTTGGCTTTGGCCTGCGTGGGGAGGAGGACGAATAAGAAGAGGAAGCCGAAGCCATCCTGCAAATCCGACCAAATCATACCCCTGGGAATTTCAGACTTCTCGCTAAATTTTATTCATCGCAGCAGCAAAGCACAGGTCAATTTTTTCTCCCATCGCTCATCAATTGCGTCACAATATTTTCTTCAACAAGGTTTGAAGGTATATCTAACCAGAGTACTCTTGTATCACCACGGCCACTCTAATCTGGAGACTTGGCCTTATCTTCCGACATAAACGATATCCCTTGTGGCCCATAGGTATCTATCCTATGGCACACCCCAAGGTGAGGTCATTACGCTTGAGATCCAGGTCATATGATTGAAATACACTTTGAACTTTGAACGAAATTGAGTGGGTCTAATGGTTAAAAAAATGTGTTTCCTCATAAGAGGTCACAGGTTCAAATCCAAAGGCGGTAGGATATGTATATTAGTAATAGAAGTCACTCTCCAAAAAATCCATAGTCAAAAATTTTCAAGGGAGGCAAAATGGCAAGGGATACCTTGAATGATTGGTTATAAGCCAAATGGGCACCGATGATTAGCTATGGTTCGTCTTTTCATCTCCTTGCTTGGGGTTGGATAGGTTTTGTGTTTTGCTCAAAGGTAGATGCTAAAGTGATACTTAAAGGCTCTTGGTTTTGTGGTTCTGGTTTTTTGCCCCTTAACCCATAACACCTAACACATGTGTTTTGATTCAAGATGGGAGGAATTTTCAGTTATTCCCATATGGGTCAAATTCCTAAGACTCCCAATGGAATTCCATACTAATGAGGTACTTTCTTTGTTGGGGAATTGAGTTGGAAAAACTCTTTTGGTGGACCAATCATACAAAATTGATTGTAGACAGTCTGTTGCCAGAGCTTTGGTGGAAATCAATACTTCGAAAGGTCTATTTGAGAGTCTAGATATCATTTTTGGCAAGAAGGTTTATACACAAATACTAGATTATTCAAATATGTCGTTCATATCTATTTGTCATCATCAACATGATTATTTGTTATAGGACTACTCTCAACCCTTTAGGAAGTTCAATTGGAGGAAGAAGTCAGCTTAAAATTCTAAGGATCTCGAGACAAAGTGATGCATGAGCATTTTGCCTCCAAAACAACCTAGTTTGACTAGACCTAAGGGGTCTTTGAATTATTGTAATTCCTATGCTTTAATTGAGTTCTAGAAGCATTTCATAAGATAGGGTTTGTTAAATTGAGGGTGATGCTATGTAATTGAATCTTCCTTATTGAGCAAATATCGAGAATTATGAAATTTAGGGAGATAGTTGAGGATATTGTGGATCTGAGAGATCCTAGAGATAGATGTAGATTTTAGGGAGTATGATTAGGATCTGACACTGATTGACAGTTTAGATGCCTTCTTTAATTATGTAAGCCTATGGGCACTAGAGGCATGTGTGTGTAGGTAGAGATAGAGAATAAGAAGAGTGTGAGTGGAGGCCAAGTATGGCCAAAGTCCGAGTAGAGGCCAATTGAATGTAAATCAATTCATAATGCTGAAAATCTTGTGTAAATTTATATACAAGAATTCATTCATAGAATCCTTTGAGTTTATTGGGCTCTTGCGTCAGTGTGGAATTAAACGTTTGTTACATCTGTATTCATGTATTAAGTTATTGAGTCCAGATCAGACTTTCCATGAGTGTTGTGTAGGTTATGAACTTTAGACTGTGTGAAAACCCTCAAGTTGTAGAAGGAGAAAATCAGAGTCGAGTTCAAAGAGGAATTAGAATGGAATCGGGAATAAGTGGAGAATAAACCATAGTATGTATGTAGGAAAATTGAATGTAGGATGCTTTCGATGAACAAAGTTGAACTCCTTTGCAAACGTTAAAGAACAACTATCGTTGGATCAAGAAGAAGAATCAATCTTGACCGTTGAATTATAGAACAAGGTTAAGTCTGTGTGTTGAAAGATGACCGACTGTGATTAGATTTGGAGCATAGGCTTGTCTAGATCAACGACGAAAAGCAGATACATCATCGAAGTCTGATATGGTGGAAAAAGGCTTTCAGAGTAGCGTATTCGAAGTGTAAGTTGGAAAATACTCTGTGAAGGGATGTCCAATCAACGATGACCATCAGTCGAAGAGGCGCAGAGATCAACGGTTCTAGTTACGCCGCGGAGCAAGCAGATCAATGGTCATAATCACATCGCAGAGCAGAAAAATTAACAGTCATCAAAATTCAACGTGGCAGTGTTTAATGCAGTCATCTAGAGGTTGAAAAGGGCGAAACATAACCTCTGACCAACAGTTCAAATGAATTTGAAGTAGCTAGATCAACAACTACAAAAGTGACATGTGGAGACACCTTATTAGCTATCAGAATGATGCTTTCGGAGTCCAATACCTGGAGGAACTCCAATGGAATGATGTAGATCAACGGTTGGGATCTATTCAGAGTGGAATAGCTCAACAGTGCTCCGGATTTAGGAGCGAAACAAACTGATTAACATACTGAATATAATAAACATAGAGATATGAAGAACAACACAGATATCCAATGAACAATATCTTCTATTGAATAAATGAAATAGGCTGAAAGTGTAAAACTACAGAATAGAAACACTTGCTCTAATGGTGGTAGCTATCTATGAGAAGAGATGTGGCTGCTATGCGCATCCGTCTGAGCAAAATGATTACAATGAGGCTCCAAAGGCTTTTTTAACATTACTCATGAATGCCAAAACCCTAGACATCCAAAAACCTAACCCTAGGAGATGGAACACCAAAAGTTATGTGGGCCCCTATGGGTAAGTTGGTACCTCAACTTCCCAGGGTCGTAACTTTTGCATACGACCTATGTTTTAGGCGTGTGATAGCCCATTGGAAAGGTCTTTTCAAGAACTACACATTACATTATCAAACTCTAACTATGTTTATTGTTTGACTGTGGCGATCCAAAAAAAATCCTTTAGGGCCCCAAAATGGCCCTAGAAGTACAACAATATGTGTTGACATGAAAACATACAAAATAAGTCGGTTGGATTAAGTGGGAGGCCACCAGTATCCACCTGGAAGATGTGTAGGGCTTCAGACAACCCCGAAAGTGTAGAACCCACAATTACAAAGAAGTACAAAAGAATGTGTTGAACTAAAAATTGTCAAGAGGAGCCAGTTGGAATAGGTGGGTGGCCACCAATATCCACCTGGATCAGTCCTCCCCCCTTAGGAATCAATGGTCTCCATTGCGTTGAGTTCCCCCATGAGGTGAGGAAACTTCTATTGAATTTGGCCCCAAGTGAGCCACTTTCTTTGGTGGAGGAGTTGCCCTGCCTTGACAACCCGATAAAGCTGGATCCTCTACTGGCGAGTGCCCTTGACCTGTGTGTCCATTATCTGATCAATGGATGCTTGTTCCATGTAGTCAGGGTTGAGCTCTGTTGGTGCCATTTGTTCTACAATCTCTGAGGTGTCCAATAATGGTGGAAAATATGGTCGAAGGAGGTCCACATTGAACACTCAGTGCAAGCCAAGGAAGGGTGGAGTGTTGAGCTCAAAAGCAATGCTACCCACAACCTTGGTGATGGTGTAAGGCCCATAACGAAGTGGGCGAAGCTTTTGATTGGGGCCCTGTAAGATGCTCCTTCTGCAAATGTAATCAGACCTTGTTTCCAACCTGAAACTGATGTGGTACCTTATGTTGATCATGGCGTTGCTTGTACTTGGCATTGGCTGTCTGCAAAATATCATGGACCTGTTGGCGGATGTGTTGAATCCGCTCAATGAATTTGGTGGCTTTGTCAGTCTCAGACTGAACATGGGAAGAGTTTGTCTATGTGGTTGCCAGAGGTAGTGCAACATCAATGGGACCCAAGGGTTGGAATCCCAGCCCCACCTAAAATGGGCTATGGTCGGTGGAGCTATGGAGAGCCATTTTGTAACTGTGTTAAACATAGGGGAGACTCTTATCCCATGTACGCGGATGCTTAGAGTTGTACATGCGCGGGATGTGCACAATCATCCGATTGACGACCTTTGTTTGGATGTATGTTTGGGGGTGGAAAGCAGTGGATTTAGTGAGCTTTGTGTCCAACAGTGACCAGAGACTCGACCAAAATGTGTTGAGGAACCTGTTGTCCTAGTTGAAGATGATGGTATGTGGTATCCCAAAATGGACCCACACTCGCTCGAAGAAGAGCTTGGCAGTATTTGTCGCTGTGATGTTCTTCTTGCATGTTGTGAGGATGGCCATCTTCGAAAACTGATCAACGACCACAAATACACAATCATTGCCTTGCGTGGTGGACAGAAGGCCAGACATGTAATCCATCGAGATGGATTCCCAAGGCTTCTTAAGGGTAGGAAGAGGGGTGTATAAGCCTTGCTTCTTGATGGTTGGCTTGGAAATGGCATAGACAGTGCAAGATCTCATATACTTGTTGACGTCTTGTCGAAGTTTTGGCCAATAAAAATGTTTATGGAGAATGGCCACAATTTTCTCCATGCCAAAATGTCCTGTCATCCGAGTGTACTGGGATTCCCAAATCATCTTTGCACGCTCGCTTGTAGGAACACAGAGATGGCCCAGGTGGCATAACAACCCGTCCTGAATGTGAAAATCAGTGACAATCATGCCTGTACCCAAGAGCTGATAGGTGGTGGCGAAGTCCAGATATTGTTGATAAAGTTGGGGCCACTCAAATGCCTCATGTCCACAAGAATGAAGCATAGTGGTGACTGCAGCCACGGGAGGTCGACTGAGGCAGTCAACGACACGATTTGTGCTCCCTGTCTTATACTTGATGTTGTGATGGAACTGTTGCAGGTAGGTGGACCACTTCTGATGGCGGTCGTTCTGCAACTTTCCTTGTGTCTATATGAACTGCAGAGGCTTGTGATCAGTGTGGATGATCATCTCCTTTCCTAGAATGTAATGTTTCTATTGACGACAGGCTTGTACAATGGAATACATTTCCTTGTCATAGGTGGGGTATTTTCGGACAGTATCTGAGAGTGTCTCACTATGGTATGCCACCGGATGATCGTGTTGAGTGAGAATTGCGCCTACAGCATAGTCAGATGCATCAATCTCAATCTTGAACGGTTGTTGCAAATCAGGAAAGGAGAGTACTAGAGTTGAGCACAAGCGATGCTTCAGATCATCAAATGATCATTGTTGTTCCTTCCCCCACACGAACTTTGCCCTGCCACCGCCCTTGGTCACGTGGCTGAGATCCCATGCAATATGGGAGAATTCCAACATGCACCATCGGTAGAAGTTGGCTAGTCCCAAGAAGCTCTGAAGCTCGATTAGTGTGGGCGGGGTTGGCCAGTCATGAATGACTTGGATCTTAGCGGGATCAACATGTACCCCATGCTCATCAACAATGTAGCCCAAGTATTCGACCTTTTTCATGCCAAAGGAACACTTTTCCAAGTTGTCATATAGCTTGTGTTGTTGCAGAGTGCTCAAAACCTATTGAATATGTCGCATGTGCTCCTCCCAAGTTTTGTTGAAGATGAGGATGTCATCCAAACATACTACCACAAAAGAGTTGGCAAAGGGTCTCAATACATCATCCATCAACCTCATGAAAGTGGTTGGTGCATTTGTTAGGCAAAAGGGCATGACCAACCATTCAAAGAGACCTTCTTTAGATTTGAAAGTTTTCTTCCAGACATCAGTTGGTTCAATGGGAACTTGGTGGTAGCCAAACTTTAGGTCAATCTTGTTGAAGAACTTTGCCCCCTTGAGTTGGTCCAGAAGGTCATCGATCTTGGGAATTGGGTACCAGTTTCTGATTATGATTTTGTTTAATGCTCTGTAATCAATGCAGAGTCACCATGTCCTGTCCTTCTTCTGCACCGGTACAGTGAGGCTTTTGTAAGGGGAGGAGTTGGGTCTGATGTGCCCCTTTGAAGAAGCTCTTGAATCTGACACTTGATTTCGTCATTTTCCATCAGCGAGCGACGATAGACTGGTCCATTAGGCAGAGGTGCATCGGGGGTTAGATCAATTGGATGCTTGACTTGGTGGTGCATTGGTACCTTGGTGGGTGAGGAGAAGATGTCTCGGTACTCTTCCACGACCTCGTCCGCTTGCTTTTGCTGCAAAGAGAGGCTTTGTGTAGAGACCACGGATGGGGCAATGACCTTCCTCTTGCTATGAGTACGGATCACAAAGAAGACGAACTTCTCTGTCTGTGAAATGACCTTACTGCATTTCTTAGCAGAGATTAAATAAATAGTTGTAGGTGGCGCTACCTCTGAAATCCTGTACAATTGTCTACCCAAAGTAATAATAACACTGTGGGGTCTAGACTCATACACAACATGACGCTTCCAAAAATATGGATGTCCTAAAAGAACATCACAAACTTCAAGGGGAGTAATATCACACAATACCTCATTTTTGAAAGGCTTGATGCTGTAGGGAAGAAGACATTGTTGGATGACACATAGATCTCTTCCTTGGTAAAGCCAACCGATGGTGTAGGGTTGCAGGTGTGGTGTCGTTGGCAAGTTCAGTCGCTTGATGACCTTCGTTGAGATCAAGTTCTTCTAATTGTCGCTATCGACAATGAAATGAAGCAGAGCCCCCTTTACCCACATTTGTGAGTGAAGGAGGTGTTCCCCTTCCTCTGATTCTTCTGGTTCGCTTGGTTGGACTTTGGTGGTAGCAACAATGGCATTGGGTTAAACATCAATAATCCACTTTCCTCCTTTTGGATTTGATTTGGAATCAGAATCGACCTCTGACTCGGAAGCCTTCAGTTCGGCCATGAGTGAATACTTGGAGCGACATTCTTCAGTGTTGTGTCAAGGGATTTTATGGTATTCACACCATTTTCCTGTGTCCTTCTTCGTTTTCTCATTGCCCTTCTTTTTTTGCAGCGTGGATTGGTTGTCCTGAGAGTGGCCATCTTTGCTCTATCTCTTGTTGTGTGGGTTGGGGTCGTCTTTGCCTTGCTTCGGCTGTGAGGAGTTTGCAGATCCAAACTCTAGCCTCTTCGGCTTAAATTTATGCTCGATCTTGACAGCATATCTATAAGTCGTACCCAAGGAGGCGATGTCCATAAACTCCATTTCTATTTGAATGTATCTATGCAAACAATTGAAGTATTTTAGCACCAGATGTCACTCAGAGTATTTGATACCCAACTTGGTGTGCAGGGTATGGAAAATATTGGTGAAATCCGGTATTGTCTGGTCCCTTTCTTGACGCAGGATGGTCCATCTGGTGTATTGATCCTTGTAGCTTCCAACAGGGTAGTATTTTTCTTTAATGGCATCTTGGAAGGAATCCCATGTAGGGGTAACCACAAATATTGCAGATTCCTCTATGGCCCTTTGCTCAAAGTAAGTGTCCCATCGGTCCTTAACATGGGGGACGACCTTGAGGAGTGCAAAAGTAATCTTTTCCCTATCGAAAAAATTGTGGATCGAAAAATATCCTTCGAGCAGATTCAACCATTTATCTACAACATCCACATCTATCGGTCCTTCAAATAATGGAATATCAAAATTTACCTGTACCTTTAAGGGGCTTGCATGGCCGCTTGATGAAGATGATTCTCCCATGGGCAGCCACCGAAGGATCTACGCAAAGTTGTCCATCATTTCATTCCTTTGTCGCGCAAGGGATTCCTCGAGCAACATTTTAAAAGGATCTCCTACTCCATCATCTTTCTTTTCGTCTCCCATGGGTTGTTGTCGGGCTCGACACGACCGATCTTGCAACGACTCGATTGGTTCGAGTCACAACTTCTTGTAACCAGATCTTGTCGGGGACATGCATAAAGAAAAATAAATGAAGAGCAGATTGCTCTGATACCACTGATCCGGATTTAGGAACGGAACGAACTGATTAACAGATTGAATACAATAAACACAGAGATATGAAGAACACCACAGATATCCAGTGAACAATATCTTCTATTGAATAAATGAAATAGGTTGAAACTGTAAAACTGCAGAACTGAAACACTTGCTCGAATGGTGGTAGCTATCTCTGAGAAGAGATGTGGTTGCTATTCACATCTGTTTGAGAAGAATGATTACAATGAGGCTCCAAAATCCTTTTTAGCATTACTCATGAATGCCAAAACCTTGGACATCCAAAAACTTAACCCTAGGAGATGAAACGCCAAAAGTTATGTGGGTCCATATGGGTAAGTTGGTACCTCAACTTCTTGGGGTCGTAACTTTTGCATACGACCTTCGTTTTAGGCGTGTGATAGCCCATTGGAAAGGTCTTTTCGAGAAATACACATTATGCTATCAAATTTTGACTGTGTCTATAGTTTGACTGTGGCAAGCCCAAAAAAACATTGTTTAGGGCCCTAAAACGACCCTGGAAGTACAACAAGTTGTTCTGACATGAAAACATACAAAATAAGTCAGTTGGATTAAGTGGGAGGCCACCAGTATCCACCTGAAAAATGTGTAGGGCTTCAAACAACCCCAGAAGTGTAGAACCCACAATTACAGAGTAGTACAAAAGAACGTGTTGAACTAAAAACTGTCAAGAGGAGCCAGTTGGAATAGGTGGGTGGCCACCAATATCCACCTGGATCAGATATGGAAGAGACACATGACACCATCAAGATGACCTTCAGATTATGAAGAAAGGAGGGACATCAATCAACGATTGAGATCTATTGGCATGACTCAGATCAATGGTTGAGATCTGATTTGGTGTGATGTTGATCAACGACTGAGATCTATTCGTAGTTGAATAGATCAACGAATTAAATGAAGACATGTGGCGAAGGATCTGTGGAGACCAAGACAATGGTAGAGTACGGGAGATTAAATCGTGACCATTGATTGTGAGAGATCAATGAAAAAGGATGATCCATTGGTGATCGTAGATGTGGGATGATCGACGACGAATATTTAAAGAAGCAGTGATCCCAACAAACGGTGGATATTAGTTGAAGAAGGAGTGATCAACGATGGATATTAAAAGAAGGAACGATAGCGACGAATGATGGAGATTAAGTCCATGAACAAATCAACCATAGGGGACAGAGGAAGGGATCTAGTCTGTCGGAGTGCGATTTCTTCGAGACGAGTCCGAAAAGGAAAGTTCGAGACTCAGATCTGATTGTTGGATCAGATTGCAATTAAACCACAACCGTCTGATTAGAAAGTGATCCAGATCATGGTGAGATGAGGGCACAACCATCTGATTAAGGATTGGATCGACAGTGGAGGTTGAATTCAACATCCCAAGTCAATATTAAGTATTTAAGGAACGTTTATACACTTGGTGCGAGAAGATTAGTGTCGAAGCATGAGCTCTAAAGGAAAGCATTTTGTGTGTGCTTCAACAGAGAATCGAGAGTTCTATTAGAGTAGGATGAATTGGGCTCGTGAGAAGATTCATACGACAGTTCAAATTCTGAAACTGCAACAAAGATATTTATAAACTCTACACCTATGGAACAAACAGGCTGGGAGGTCATCACAAAGGCACTTGGAAATGAGCCTGTGGGTGGGGTTTATTTAAAGAAGGGTGCAAAGGTTGGTGTAGCCTCTAAGGTAGAGGACTATGGAGGGGAATAGGTCCTTGATATTCCTCTCAACCTAGGGGCTCCATTTGGCGAGTCATCATTAACACCTCAATATTCAAGTCTCGATTTATTAGTTCATAATTCACTGAGCCGGGAACTTGTTGGTGTTGCAGTTGGTGGCACTTGTGTGGATCTTGATCCAGAAGGGAATGAAGATGTGGTAGCACAAAGATCTCTTACATATTTGAATTCTTTGGGTAAGTGCATAAAGTTTTGCGATATTCCATCCCTTTTGCATATTAGTGTGGCTAAGGAACCTTGGCCAACTTCGGTTAAGGGTTCTAAATCTCTTTAAGAATAATAGAAGAGGAAGAATAAGGGTGATTTTAAGAGGTAGGGTTTTGATCATGGGTTGGGTGAAGTTTGGGGTTTAATACCATCTCCACAATCTCTGCCTTTATACTTGAGGGGATCCTCATTGATTGAGTTGGACAGGGAAAACTTGGGTTTGGGTGGGAACCTTTCGAATGTAGTAGACAAAGGGAAATGTCACTATGATCTTCAACTGAAGAAACCTGATTTTGATGGGACGACAATTGGTGGGTTGGGAACTGATCATTACAAGGATTGTTGTCCTGCACAAGTTGGTAGGAAATGTTAGGAGTTTTGATTCATGCTTATGCGTGTCCCTCTTAACGCTGGGGAGTCTAGACCCGGGGTTCATCCAGAGTTGTCCAACAAAAACCCCAGAGCCCCAACATATAAATCCTTGGACAAGGCCAAGAAAGGTCTCACCCGAGATGCATAAAGGATCACAAAGACCATAAGGTCTTGTGACATGGATGAAGGCTAAACACACGAAGATTTACTGGGATTGGCATCCATGTGACTCATATCTGGAAAATTATTAGGACTAAGAAGTAAAACGATACACACACATATTGAACTCATACATGATAGACACGTAATATATCAAAACTGTCGAATCTTTGTTACTCGAGTCATTCCATCACAATAGAGGTATACATTGCGCATAACATATACATATGATAGCCATAGAACTTCATATCTCCTCTATATAAATCCTCGGAATTACAACACACCGTGAAATGTGCCTTTTCTCAAAACTCGAACATATAACAGACATAGAAGTATATTCAACAACATTACAATATTACAATAGGATCATAGCGAGCTTGATATTAAGGACTCAATGAATCTCTTCTCATGAAACATCTAGCTAGCCTCATTTCTGATATCATTGCTTCCTTTTATAGCTTTCTCTTCTTGGGAACACTATCTCTTTTTGCTTTGCTCCACTCACTCGATTGACAAAACTGCTTTGCACACTTCTGGCACTTGCCTACAGTCCACATGACCTTTAGGAATCAAGGCGATCTTAACTGCCCTACCAAGTCATCTTTTGTCAGCTCCACAATCTCTTGTGTTGTTGGCAGTAATCATTCAAGAGGACTTCTCGATGATTCTATTCTTGATTATGGCGTGAATCTTCTTGATTTCCGACACATCAAAACTGGGACCAACGTGCTTTCAATAATATTTTAGGATTGTTGTGCATTGTCAAAACTTGGTCTGACACGCACTCTTTGTCATTCCTCATGCATTTCCTTAGGTGCATGCAAAACTATGGAATGAGTGCGCACAACTTCGTTTGTGCGTGCGTGCAAAAATGAACCCAAAACTTTGGGTGCCAACAGGCCCCCACCACTATTATTTGGCTCATCCTCAAGCCATTTGTTGCACATTCTAAAGTCAGATAGTTTGAGTAAGAGAAAATCATCGTTTTGCAAAACAAGTTGTGCTTACGACTAGGCTTGAGTAAGAGAAAAATCATCTATGCAGGTTGTAGTTGCAACTTGACCCAGGTCCTGGAATGAATCAAGCAGGCCACATGGTGAAAGATGGAGTTGGAGTGCATGAAACCATATACTCACCCCAAAACCTTCACTCGTGTCTGTGGAGGTGAATAATGGATCTTATTAAAGCACCCCAACAAACATAAACACCTGAAGAGAAGTGAGGCTCCATCAAGAGAGAGTATCATTCTCTGCTTGTCTTTTTGTTCTGGAAGGACGAGACTGAGCGAGTAGCCTCGACCTTGCTACTGGTGGAGGGTTGGGGATCCATGAAAATATGCAAGACTAGAGAACCCGACGAGAAAACTAGATGAATTGGTTGGGAGTGGGCGCGTTGCTGGAGGAGGGGATCCATGAAAAGAGATGCAGCGAGGGATTCGGAAAAACCAGAGAGTAGGGCCTCTTCCTATCAACAAAGGGGATGATGCATGGCAGTTGTTCACTCAACGGTGTGCAGAATGAACTGGTGATCAACCGCAAGTACGAAACATAGTTTAGGGAACTGAAGTGTACTGAGTTTATACTTGCTAGGAAAGAAGGGGGAAGGGTCTCTACCAAGTAGTTGGAGACAGACTGATAATCTTTGTGAAAATTGAAGTGTAGGCTATGGAGTTGCTCGACCAAATTGGAAACAACATAGTATGGACAGTCTGCTAAGCCACGCCATGATGGAGGGGCATATACAAATGTATAATAGTAAGAGAATCGAGGGAAATAATAATGGGATGATGAAGGAAGTCACAGATGGAGGTGGTATGGAATGGGACATGGAGAATTACTCCAGTGAGAGGGTTGGGGTGGTGATATATATAGAGGGGAGAGGGTGGATAATATGACCAAGGGGAGAAAGAAATATTCGAGCGGGGGGGGTTGTTAATATTATGGTAGCTTCGGGAGGTATGAACCTCTATTGTGACCTATGACGAGATTAGAATATTCCGGAAGGAAGCAAAGAAATGAAGGAAACCCTAGACAAGTTGTCGGCTAGAGAAATATATTTAAAATGAATTTATTAGTACCCAGAAGGAGAAGTCGGCCCCAGTAAAACTGCCCAGAATACTATAAATACAGGGTGCCAGTTCTCATTATACACATATCAGCAGTTGCAAAGAGAACTGGATCTGCGCAGGTGCAATAGCAGCTTGTGCACAAGTTTCTGGGAAGCTGTGCGCTAGCCTCTGGGTGGGATTATCTTATCAGCTTGGTTTCTATTCTTGCCTGGTGCATTAGCCTCTCTTGGCTATTGGATTGCTACCAAGATTCTCTTCTTTGTCAAGGTCAAGGTGCTCGGAGGGTGGCTTCGGCCTATGGTTGGGTGATGAGGGTATCGTCAATGGTAAAATGAGCACAATCTTCTATATTCTAACAGGTTATGGGCCCACACCCCCTTCATTCAGCCTAAAACGCTGGAAGGAAACATATCCACTAGGATAATTTAGCTCGTTGAGGAACTGTCGCTAGGGTTACTAGCAGGAGCAACTTCCAAAACATTGCAGCTAGGGTTAGTAGCAGAAGCAGTTGCAGAAACCCTAAATCTTCGATTCAACATCTTATGATGGAGCATCTCGCTCAAGAAGAAGATATTCAAATGTGCCCTAACCCATCACACCTCTTGGCTCTCTCATAAGACAGAAATGACAAAGTTGAAGTTTTGGATCAAGGCATGACCAGTTACCAGTCAACCGAAGACATGTGTGAAACAATCAGTCTTTTACACTACTCAACACTTACTGGAACAATTGAAGATGACATGTGGATAATCGATAGTGGAGCTTCCAGGCACATGACGAGAGATCAAGCCAGACTCTCAAATCTAAATGAGAGAAAGACATCGTACAAAGTGGAGCTTGGAGACAAAAGCACTTACCCCGTCGAAGGATTTGGACAATCCTCCGTCAAGTTGGAATCAGGTAATCATGTTCACTTAAGCAATGTTTTATATGCACCTGGTTTAGAAAAGAATCTTGTATCGATATCATGTTTAGAAGACAAAGGAAACATAATAGCCTTCATGGATGGAAAGGTGTTATCATAGCATAAGAATTCCAGCATAAAGGATGCTAGGGTTATTGGAAGTCGTGAAGGAAATTTGTATAGACTACTAGAACAAAATGAAGAAGCTCTAGTACATGACGAAGTCAACCCTGATGAGATTTGGCATAGAAGGTACGCTCATATCAATTATCAAGCATTACCCTTTCTCAGAAAAATGGTTGAAGGAATACCAGAATTGAAATCTACACATGAAGGAATCTGCAAGGGATGTGCCCTTGGGAAGAATATCAAGAAA
>ML777193.1:206155-239721 GCA_009831015.1 Picea engelmannii
GGAAAGAAGGGGATATTCGTGGGATATAGTGATTCATCCAAAGCCTATAGAAATATATTCCAGAACAACACAAGATAGAAGTTAGCAGAGACGTAACGTTCAATGAAAGGATGGCCTTCAGGAAATCCATCGAAGAAATTATAGAAGAAGAAGAGCTTGAAGAACCTAATGAAGAAAACACAAAAAACGAAAATGATGAAAAGGATCAACCTGATCATCCTATGGAGCCATGTGAAAACTTTGTTTCAGATATCATACCAAAGACCAAGAAATGACCAGCGTGGCTTGAAGCTACATTACAAGACGCAAAAAGAATCAAGGTTCCAGAAGGAACATCCAGGAAGAGTAAAAGACCGAAAAGATTCTCAAGTTATGCAACATACATGACGAAGCTTCTAGATGAAGAACCTACCACATTTGAAGAAGCAATCCAAAAGGGACAATGGAAAGAATCTATGGCGGAAGAACATCAATCCATTATGAAAAATGAAGTATGGGAAATTGTACCTATACCTAAAGAAAAATCAGTGGTAACCTCAAAATGGGTATACAAGATCAAACATGCAGCAGACGGAAGCATGGATAAATACAAGGCAAGATTCGTGGCCAGAGGGTTCTCCTAGAAGGAGGGAGAATATTATGACGAAACCTTTGCTCCGGTGGCTAGGTATACCTCCATTAGAGCTATCATATCTCTTGTCGCTTCCATGGGATGGAATCTACATCAGATGGATGTAAAGACAACTTTTCTGAATGGAGCAATTGAAGAAGAAATATATATTGAACAACCTCAAGGGTTTGAGGTACATTCCAGAGATACTCACGTTTGTAGATTGAAGAAAGCTCTATATGGACTCAAGCAAGCTCCAAGGGCTTGGTATGCCATAATGGAAAACTATCTAACAAGACTTGGTTTCTCCAAGAGTCATGCAGATCCAAACCTTTATTACAAAGTCGTGGATAATGCACTTGTGATTCTACTATTATATGTTGATGATCTATTCATAACAGGTGAAGAATCTCTCATTATCAAGTGCAAGAAGGAATTAGCCTCTGAATTTGATATGAAAGATCTAGGTCTCATGCATTATTACTTGGGACTAGACGTATGGTAGAAGCATGGTGAAGTATTCCTTGGACAAGGAAAGTATGCAATAAAGATCCTTCAGAAGTTTGGAATGATGGATTGTAAGTCCATGGACACTCCTATGCATGCGGATATAAGAAAAGTTAAAGTCCTAGATTTCGATCCAGTAGATCCATCTCTATATCGACAACTAATTGGATCATTGATGTATTTGGTAAATACTCGACCATATATTTGCTTTGCTGTAAATACATTAAGTCAGTTCCAGATGGAACCTAGACAAGAGCATTGGATAGCTGCAAAACATGTCCTAAGATATATTCGTGGGACAATAAACTATGGCTTGAGATATACTGCATCCAGTGATATCCAACTTCATGGATTCACAGACTCTGATTGGGCAGGAAGCGCAGAAGACAGAAAGAGTACTTCAGGTATGTGTTTCAACTTGGGCTCCGCTATGATATCTTGGGGCAGTAGGAAACAGAAGTTTGTCGCACTCAGCACAGTAGAAGCAGAGTATATGGCAACATGTGAAGAATGCACATAAGTAGTATGGCTAAGGAAGTTAATCTCCGATTTATTTGATCAGATTCCAGAATCGACCATAATATATTGTGATAATCGAAGTTGTATAAGATTATCAGAACATCCAGTGTTTCATGAAAGGTCGAAGCACATTGAGATCAAATACTACTTTATTCGAGATAAAGTCTAGGAAGGAGAGGTAAAGCTCGAGTATATCCCCACTGATGAGCAGACAACAGACATACTGACAAAACCTCTATCCAGAATTAAGTTTGCATATTTCTGAGAGAAGACGGGGATCGTGGGAATAACTCCCTTAGCTGAAAGGGAAGATTCTCCAAGTTAGGAGAAAGTGCTGAAAAATATTCTTGAAAACATTTATTTTTGTGACTTAATGACTCTCCAGATTAGGAGGGAGCACTAAAATATTATTTATCTTTGTAATTGAAAAATAGTCTAGATTGGACAGATTCTTTCATGTTTGGAAAGTGGATTGAGATTTCTGACGGACAATGACTTCCCATTGTGGTTAACATGGGAGGTAGTCTAATTGCTGATGTATCATAGACATTGACTTCCCATTGTGGTTAACATGGGGAGTGGTCTAGGGAAGTCTCTCTTCTTGAGGGTTACTCAAGAAGACTGGCCTGCCTCGCCGGACAACGATTTCTCATTGTGGTTAACATGATGAATGGTCCGTTTTGGAGGTTGATGTAGGACAGTCTTTTCCTCTTGTGGTTAACAGAGGAAATGGTCCGGACAATCATTATTTAGGGTTTATACATTCTCTCCAGGGTGCACTTTGATTAGTGTAGGAGGAATGGCCCAGGGTGGGGAATGGTCCAGGCTCAGCAATCAGGGACAAACATTCCTTAGGGTTTTTACATTCTCTCCAGGGTGTACTTTGATTAGTGTAGGAGGAATGGCCCAGGGTGGGGAATGGTCCAGACTCAGACATTCCTTAGGGTTTATACATTCTGTCCAGGGTGCAATTTGATTAGTGTAGGAAGAATGGCCCAGGGTGAGGAATGGTCCAGGCTAAAAAATCAGAAACAAGCATTCTTCCTTGTTTGAGAAGAATATGGCAGATAGCCCATTATTGATGTTCTATACTGAGGGCAGATATTCTTTCAGATCTCACAGATGTGAGTGAAATATTGGCCCGGATGATTCAGTTTATTCTTAACAATATTTTCTGTGTAGGATGTCATCAGATGATTGTTATGGAGACTGCATGTCTCTAGACAGTAGAGATATACTACTATGGTGGATATGTTCCACTAGTTGTGACTATGTGTCACGTAGTTGTGTACTACCGTGGATATACACAGTTGTGTTCTATCAATTGATATTGTACCAATTGTCATAGGAGATTATCCAGTTGGATAATAATGACGGTGCTCGTGTTGCTACCAGTTGAATGACCTGTTGTTCTCAAGACCATACCTCCCTATCTAGGAGGGAGTGTTAATATTATGGTAGCTTCGGGAGGTATGAACCTCTATTGTGACCTATGACGAGATTAGAATATTCTGGAAGGAAGCAAAGAAATGAAGGAAACTCTAGACAAGTTGTCGGCTGCAGAAATATATTTAAAATGAATTTATTAGTACCCAGAGGGAGAAGTCGGCCCCAGTAAAACTGGCCAGACTACTATAAATACAGGGCGCCAATTCTCATTATACACATCTCAGCAGTTGCAAAGAGAACTGGATCTGCGCAGGTGTAGTAGCAGCTTGTGCGCAAGTTTCTGGGAAGGTGTGCGCTAGCCTCTGGGTGGGATTATCTGATCAGCTTGGTTTCTATTCTTGCCTGGTGCATTAGCCTCTCTTGGCTATTGGATTGCTATCAGGATTCTCTTCTCTGTCAAGGTCAAGGTGCTCGGAGGGTGGCTTCATCCTATGGATGGGTGACGAGGGTATCGTCAATGGTAAAATGAGCACAATCTTCTATATTCTAACATGGGGTTGATTTGGAGAACAAGTAGAAAGTGGCGGAAAAATGCGACTCATGGGTATATCAATATTACAGATTCGTCGTACTAGAGATGCATGTTAGAGAATGTGGTGGTATAACTGACAATGTACTTGTGGCATGTGTGAAATTTCAAAAATGGATTACTTTCCCTTTCCATGAACTGAATCACCATGAACCTCTTCCAAAACCTGCATGAATGTTCAAACTAGATCCAAACCTTGTATCTATGCCGAAGCATTAGCATGATTTGGAAATCTGGAAAACTTGCACAAACTGTCAATCTATCGATTCCACTTGTGTGAAAGATGTAAATTTTGTGTTGTCCAAAAGGTAAACTATGTCGACTATGAGATATGCTACTAGTTGTACAACCTACACTACACCTATTCTACCCCTATTCAAACCTTTGAATGGTAATTTAAACGACGAATGACCCCTGTGGGCCATAGTATACCTTCAACCTGCTGTCAAAAATGAGTCCTTTGAGTGGTTGTCCTTGTAGGGTTGCTAGCTTGGCGACACCTATTCCACTTATGGAGACTAGTCAGAATGGACCCAACCAACGCATCCAGAGCTTACCAGGATGGTGTAAATATTTCTAGTCATATAATAACACCAAAGAGCTAGGATGGAGAATTTTCTGGCATATGTTATAGTGGTGCCATACCTTTTATATTTCTTTTTCAACCACTTGAATGAAATCGTCCATCATGGGGTCTTCCTCTAGTTCCACTAGCTTGCCTAACCTATGTTGAAGAGACTGATCATCGGTCATTTGGGTGGCTAGGGGGACCCGGAGGCTAGGAACAACAAATTCCAGCGACATGACTGCTTCTTTGTTGTAGACAAGTTGGAATGGTGTGCACTTTGTCAACCTTTTGCATGTTGTTTGATAAGCCCATATGATTGTGAGGATGCGTTGATACTAGTCATCATGTTGCACAACAAACTTTTGTAGAGCATGTTTTAAAATTTTATTAAAAGCCTCCACTGTACCATTAGCTTGAGGGTGATAAGGGGTGCTCTTCTAGTGATGGATCATGAACTCCTGAGTGAGTTGTTGAATGGTTTCAGTCATAAAATGTGACCCCTAGTTGCTCATCAACACCCTTGGACATCCAAATTTGGTGATGACATTCTAAAAAATGAAGCGTGTCACTATTTCTATTGTACAATCTTTGACTGACGCTGCTTCAACCCACCTCGTGAGGAATTTGATCGCAGTAATGATGTAGCGCTCTCCTATGTGACGTGCAGGAGGATTGATGGGCTCGACAAAATCTCTTACCCATTTGTCAAAGGGATCGAGTGCAGTCATAGGGAACAATAGAATCTCATCTCTATGGTAGGGCTTTCCAACACATTGACATAAGTTAGAATGCTTGTAGTAGTCTTTAGAGTATGCAAAGAGAGAGGGCCACCAAATCCTTGTGCACGATAGCCTTACCCGCATTGTGGCCTTCAACAATACCTTCATGTGCTTCATACATGATGGAGTCTCATTCATGTTCCAAAGCACAACGATGCATGATGCCATCTGTGCCCTTGTGTGATGTGTGGGAGGATTGATGGGCCTGACAAAATATTATGCCCATTTGTCGAAGGGCTCGAGTGCAGTCGCATGGAACAACATAAGTTCATCTCTGCGGCGTGGATTTCCAACACATTGATATACATTGTAGCATTTGTAGTAGCCTTTAGAGTCTACAAAGAGAGAGGGCTACCAAAGCCATGTGCGCAAAACCTTGCACACGATAGCCTTACCAACATTGTAGTCTCCAACAATACCTTCATGTGCTTCTTATAGGATGGAGTCCCATTCATATTCCAAAGCACAGAGACGCACGATGCTATCTGCGCCCAAATTATACAATTGTCCAATAATCAATTGATAATCGACACTATGGGTCACAAGTTGTCAACGTTGCGCGAAAGTATACATGGTGGGAGCCTGGCCAGTTATGAGAAATTCTGCTACTTTGGCCAATTGATCAAGCACGACTTTGACCCAGAAGAGATGCGCATTAAGAAGTTCATCATCGAGGCTCATAGCAGCTTCCCCAGTATAAATCCACAATAAATGATTTGGTCCAACATTATGTTTTCCAAGTTTAACGACAACTTCGAAGTCAAACTCTTGGAACAACAACAACCAATGACAAATTCTTCCACGCAACATTGGCTTGTTGATCAAATACTTGAGCATGGAATGATCAATGAATAATTTGAATGCCGACCCCAACAAATAGTGGAAAAACTTTTGTAAATCATATACCAGGGCTAGGCCCTCGTGCTCAGTTGTTGTATAATTATTTTCAGCATCAGACAACTTGCAGCTAGCAAAATAGATTGGATGATCGATGTTTCCCTCTCCTGGTTGTGCAAGAATGATGTTCATTGCAATGGACAAAGCATCGACATGGACATGGAAGAGATTCGACCAATTAGGAAAAACCAAAATGGGCACAGTCACCAGTTTTTCTTTGAGGGTGTCCAAGGCTTGTTGGCATTCTGGTGTCCACTCATACTTAGTATCTTTGCGCAACAATTTTTCCAATGGAGCTACAATCTAGGCATAATTCTGGATGAACCATCGGTAGTATCCTATATGGCCCAATGTTGCACACATTTCTTTAACTGAAGTGGGGGCCACCATATCCAAGATGGAGGCAATCATAACTGGGTCCACAAGCAATCCATCCTTGCACACGACGTGGCCCAACAATATACCAAAGGGTGTACAAAAGATGCATTTCTTCAAATTCAAAGATATATGTAGCTGGCGATATCGATCCATCATTAGTTAGAGATATTGCATGTGCTCTTTTAACAAACTAAACATAGTCCAAGTCCAAGTATACCTCAAGGAACGTGTGGAAAAATTCCTTAAATGTTGAGACCACTATCCGGGAAAACACTACAAGGGCATTTTTCAAGCCAAAGTGCATTACCATGTACACAAATGACCCCCATTTGGTCGCAAAGGTGGTTTTGTTCTGATCTTTCTCTGTGATCCGAACTCGATGATATCCTGAGAAGCCATATGTGAACGAGTATTCTTCTCGGTCGCCAACATTTTCCAACACCTCATCGGTGAAGGGTGTCGAGAAAGGGTCATCGACACATGCTGCGTTAAGAATCCTTAGATCAAGACAGATACGAATATCCCTTGTCTTCTTGGGTTGTACCACCATAGGACTAATCCATTCAGACTCCTCAATAGGGACAATAATTCCCACATCCAACATTCAATCTAGTTCTTTGTGCAACTTTTCCTTGTACTTAGGATTTAAGCAATACAACCTTCTCTTGACTAGTTTGGCATCTGGTTTGAGTTGAATCTTCATATCTCCCAATGATCCTGCAAGGCCTTTCATCTCATAAAATTTCCGAGGAATCAAGTCCTCATATTCCTTAAGGAGGTCAACAACCTGAGTGGTCGTCTCCTTATCCCAATAATCTCCAATTATGGCCATTTTGGGCGCTTCTTTAGTACCAATATTTTGTTTCTTGGTTTTTATCGGGCCATTATAGTTTGGAGCGTCCATCCCTGTCGCCTTACCCTGTAGTGCGCTCTCTCCTTGATTATGTGGGGGTCACCGTAATCAATATTGTCAACATCAATCTTTCAGCAATGTACTGTTTTTTTTTAATTATTCCATCGACTGATGATATGAGCATATCACCCTAAGTGTGGTTTCTTTTGGTTGTCGATGGAAAATAAAATCCTTAATCCAATGAAGTTCTTCCCTTTGAGCCAGATATTCTACTGTGAAGTTGAAGGCTGAATGAAATTGGGAACTCATATGGGTTCACTCAATTGTTTGCCTCTTGTGTTCCTCCTAAATGTACCAGCTTCTAGGGACCATGTCCATTGTGTGGACAAACCGATGCACCCATTGGGCTCGAGGGATATTTTTATAGGTCCAACGTCGTTCACAAAAATAAATATGTTCTTGAGGATCCTTAGTGCCCTTGTATTGGGTGGCTAGTTTGAAGTCAGCAATGGGCCGGAGCCAAACCTTTATGAACTCAGCTACATGTGCCTAGTTCTGAATGTTCAGGTAGTGTGTTGCCCACCGCCAGGTGTCCCTCGAACCATTGCATCCATGGCTTGAAGTCTCTACTCCATGGGAATGGTTTTCTCCATCTGTATGAGGAACATCTCAACTGGCCCTGTCCCACCGAACCACGGGGCATCTCATAGCTCAAACCCGATCCATCGCACTGCTTTTGTTATCCTCATGTATATGTGAGTGGAAACTTCATAGAGCTTATTCTACCACCTATCAATGCCATCCTTAGAATTCATGTCATAAGACTTGACACTTCTCAAGCTTAATTCTCCATCTGTGGTGGGGTTGATGTAGTCCTCCCCACGTCCTATGATATTATAAATATTTTCAATGATTGAACTTTGTGCATCCTCATTCACGAGCTCAATATACCAATCACCTTCGTATGGATCTAGCGGTGCGACCATGCGCATGGTATCTATTTCAAATGACATCTGTCTCTTCTTCAAGTTTAACACTACATTATTATCAAAGGCCCAGTCAATACCTAATAATGCAGGATATGGAACATATTCATCCATAATCTCTATGACCTCAAATTTGGCCTTTATTTTTACTCCTATGTTTACTTCCACCTGCTCCAGACAACTTATCGGGTAGATCCTATATTGATTGTCCAAGCGGAGTTGAATGGGTGACTAAACCAACTTTGAGTTACCCATCACTTCCCAAGATTTCTTTGACGGAATATTCATGTCGGAACCCAAATCCAACATGACACCAGCCATGTCATAGCCACCAAGCTCTGTTGTCATCTTAAATTCTCGACCAATGCACTTTTTCTCGTTGACCCGACATATATCTCTTTCTGACAACGGAGTGGATATGGTAGCCTCCACTCCTTGTTATTTCATGCAAGTAGCTAACATCTGAGTCCACTTACTTGCAGCTTTTGGATCATTCAGGAATCACAAACAACAAGGCGAGAAAGAACTTACTTGGTCTTCAGATTCTTCCTCATGACTAGTTCATGTAAGAGTTATGTACGCGCTACTCATTGCAATTCCTCCTGGCGTTGATCTTCATATGTATTATAATCGGTGCATCGTAGCTCAATCTGTCTATGAGCCTCCTCTATTGACCATTGTGTTTCACGCTAGACTTCTTCATGCATGCAAGCATCCTCCAACGATCTTTGCATCATGCACTACAATTCCTCACACGCACAAGCTTCTTCTAGTGACCTCTACATCATGCATTGTACTTGTTCGCGGATTTGAGCTTCTTCCAGCGACCTTTGTGTCACCCTCTACACTTCTTTCCGGATCTGAACATCCTCAAATGAACTATGAGTCGCGTGCTCTTTCTCCTTCCAGTGCTCTTTCTGCATCGCGCAAAAAATTTCTTTTGTTGGGCAAAATTAAACTTTGGAGTGGGCTTAGGTGCCTTCCTTATCTTTCCATCTTGCTTTTGACATGAGCCTTCACCATGCTCGAAGTTTGCTTCTGTTTTTTCCCCTCCTCGGGTTACTACTCAGACATCAGCCTCCTCATTCTTCTTCTTATTCTTGAATGAATCCACATGCACCATGTTACAATTGGTCTTCTTATCCTCCCACTTCTTCAATAAGTCAAGACAGTCTTTGATGACATGCTTGGGACTATGAAAATATGCACAAAGCATGTGCAGTTTGGTACAAAATCGTGAGACATGACTAATCTCATGATAATTAAAACATGTGGGGGGTCTACCTTGCTCTCTTCCATATCCTTGGTCGTGACCGCGCCCATATCCACCTTGCGGACATCCTTGATATCTGCCTCTTTCCACACCACCTCGCTCACCACCTTTTTGCTCTTCCTATACCTGAAATGCATTGTGGGTATTATCTTGCATTAAATGGAGTGAGCGACAACTATTAACATCATGCCTGAAGGATTTACAAAACTCACAGAATGGAGTGTGAGTCATTGTTTGGTACTTCTGCGAGGTTGGGAAGTGGGGTGGCACATGGCCCCATTATCTACATATTTCACACCATTCAGTTTTCCCCGATGGAAATGGACTGGGTGCGCCCATGGCCACATAATTTGGTAGGACAAGGCATTCATCTCTCTGATGCCCTTATGAGCGCCATGTGGTACACCATACGTGCTCGCGCATGACCTTCGTCTTAGCCATATCCTGTAGTTGTATTATCAATTTGGCTAGTTGCAATTGCGCCTATTCAAAACTTGTCGACGTCTCCGCCCCTCCCTGTGTAGCTTCCAGACACATGGAAATTTCTACCACCTCCGCTTGAGTCATCACCTTTTACTGGGTGAGTGAAACTCAGATATGGGGAAGTAACCCCACAATAAACCATTCCCTGTGTTGCATGTCCCGGATTTGGAACATCAACCTATCCAATAAAATTTTAAACCGTTGGTCATTATCCCATACAGTCTCTCCTTCCTTCTGTTTGATGTCTTTTATCTTTGTGATACATTGGGATTCCGACTTAGGTTTCTGGAACTCCCTAAGTAGATCTTGCTTAATCTTGGCCAGGGACCCCGCCTATCTCACCAACGCAGTAGCCTTGTACTTCATCTACCATGTCAAGGCTCTGTCCCTAAATGTGGTCTCCAACTGTGGGATTTTGGCTGCTTCGTCTGTGACTCTCTTCACAGACCAGATTGCTTCACATGTAAACCAATGTTGCTTTGCATCATCCTTACCCATTCCATGGAACACAGGTAGTCTCACGATATTGTCCTGATTTGTCATCTTCAAATTTGAGCTAATTCCTCTTCTCTGACTGCTATGGGTTTGATTTTGCCACACCATTATTGCTTGGGGTAAAGTATTGTTGACTTCACCTTCTTCTTCACTCGTCTCTTTGCTTCTACCTTCTTCTCTCTCTTCTACTCCAATATCTTCACTATCTGTTGTGTTTTCTTCTAGATTAAAAATGTGCAAGGGGGGGGTAAGTCCATCTTCTTAAACTTCTTGTGAGGTGACCCAAAGATTTATCTACTTACAGTCGTGCAAGACCATCTACTATTTCCAATTTGTGTCCTCCACCACTAGGGGAGCCTCCATCTTCCTCTTCTTTTAGTGCACCAAAATGTTGCACTCTACCTTCCTGTCCTATATGTGCACCACAAATGTGTGCTCTCCCTTCTGGTCTGATCTGTGCACTATGAATCTATGCTCTGTCTTTCGGTCTAATCTTTGCACTACCACTTTATGCACTCTCTTCCTCTCCGAACAACACACTACTTCTCCACACACCATCCTCTCCTCTTATAAGCGCACCACTAATCTCTGCTTCATCTTCCTCTAAGGTTGCGACACTCCGCAATAGACAAGGGGTGTGAACTTCATCACCTAGGCCCATACTAGTATCACTATTGGTATCCCTACTAGATACCGTATCCTCTATGACATGCCTCTTTGTGAGTCTATCCTCATCTATACTCTACTCTGGAACAACATACTCTTTCGCACTACCACCTAGTGTGGTTTCTTTTCTCTTCATCTTGGACCTGACCCCTTGTCACGTGCCTCTGGATAAT
The DNA here is from genome assembly GCA_009831015.1 of Picea engelmannii. Lineage (NCBI taxonomy): Eukaryota > Viridiplantae > Streptophyta > Pinopsida > Pinales > Pinaceae > Picea > Picea engelmannii. Next base: position 217,321 of record ML777193.1, read on the forward strand.
TATTTTCCACCTCTCTTTCATGCTCTTCTTCTTATCTCAACTCTTCTTGCGTACCTCTTGACTCTTTTTCTCCTCTGCTCCTCTGGGTCCATTCCATACCTCACCTCATCTCAAAAATTTATAGATCCTCCTCAACGGATCCACCTTCTCTTTGACATTCCCCCATCCTTGCAAACCCCCCCCTCCCCCTTGCGTTAGGGGAGTTTACTCAACCATTCGATCGGGCTCCATGCGCATCAACCCTTTCTCCACGGATAACATTTTTATCCAAAGTGGAATTTCTTCCAACATTCGCTTTCTCGGTCATTTCGTAAACTTTCTTTCAGCCTCGCTGAAAGAGTCAGTGTATTCCATGAAAAATTCAACAATGTTGCCTTCTTTTACTCAAGCAAACTAGAATTCAATAGCATGAGTCCACTTATTATCCAATGGTTCCAATGGCCACACAGGTGAATTGGTAGTAGTTTGTCTTTTTAACAATTCGAACAATAAACAAGGAAATTCAAAAAATAAAAGCTCATGCATAGTCGCTTGCACCTATCCTTCCATTGGTTGAAATTCACCCTCAGTCCCTAAGTTTTTTGCAGGGAAAACCCATGCTCTTTTGAAATCAACCAGTCTTGAATCGCCTCTCGATATGGATTCCACCTCATCTATTTCCTTCATCATTCTCGACGAGACTTTTATATCCCGACAACGACACCATTTGCTTGGAATTTTAATCCATGCTTGTGTATGTTCCTCTTAACGTTGTGGAGTTCAGAATCATGGCTCGTTCAAATTTGTCCAACAATAACCCTAGAACATTGACATATCAATCCTCGGCCAAGGCCGAGGAAGGTCTCACCTGAGATGTAGATAGGATCACATATAGCATAAGGTCTTGTGACAGTGTTGAAGGATAAACACACACAGATTCATTGGGATTGGCATCCATGCAACTCATATATGAAAAATTATTAGGACTAAGAAGTAAAACAATACACACACGTATTCAACTCATACATGATAGACACAAAATAGTTCACAACTGTCACATCTTTATTACCAGAGTCATTCCATCACAACAGAGGTGTACATTGCACAAAAAAATACATATGACAGCCATAAAACTTCATATGTCCTCTATATAAATCCTCAGAATTACAACACACTACGCAATGCACCTTTTCTCAAAACTCAAACATATAAAAAAAATTACAATATTACAACAATATCATAGCGAGATTGATATTAAGGATTCAATGAATCTCTTCTCATGAAACATCTAGCTAGCCTCATTTATGATATCACTACTTCTTTTTATAGCTTTCTTTGCTTGGGAGCGTTGTCTCTTTTTTCTCTACTCCACTCGCTTGATTGACAAACTACTTCACATGCATCTGGAACCTACTTGCAATCCATGTAACCTTCAGGAATCAGGGTGATCTTAACTGCCATGCCAACTCATAATTTTTCAGCTCCATGATCCCTTGTGTTCCTGGCAGTAATCATTTGAGAGGATTTCCCAATGATTTATTCTTGATTCTGACACCCGTCTTGATTTCTGATGCATCAAAACTAGGATCGACGTGCGTTCAATAATATTTTAGGCTTGTTGCGCACTTTCAAAAATCGTTCTGACGTGCACTCTTTGTCATTCCTTGCGCATTTCCTTAGGCTCACACAAAACTATGGAATGAGTGCACACAACTTCGGTTGTGCGCGTGTAAAACTGAACCCAAAATTTTGGGTGCCAACATGAAATCATTTTATCACAAACATAGGTAAAGGCCATTAAAGAAATCAAACAGTGTCAACAACGACCCATCACCAGGATACTTAGAGCTAGCCAAACCCCTAAGGGTGTTTTGACATGAAGATTCTCTTGACTAACATTAGGGGTTTGGGCAATGATCCTAAAAAACTAGCCCTAGCCAGATTAATAGAAGTCCAAAAACCATATATAATTTTGCTCTAGGAGATAATGAGTAATGGGTCTGCTATTGTGAAAGGCCTAAAATAGGGATTTAAGAATTGGGAATTTCCTCCATTGATTCATTTGGACTTTTTGGGGGACTTGTTATAGGTTGGAACCATATTTTGTTTCTAATGAATTGTTTCGTTATTATTTCAGGTCTCTGCACGAAGCTATATAGTAAAAATTTGGCCCAGTCTTTTACTATCTTAAATGTATATGGACCCTATGAGGACAAGCATCATTTTTGGGATAAGATTTTCAATCTTCGGGTAGTGGATGAAGGATGATTAATTATTGGTGGGGATTAAAATTAATGTAAATAGATTAGAAGTGTGGGGTGATACTGCCAGAGTGGATAGGTTGGTAGACTTCTTTCTACATCAGATATAAAGGGATAGCTTGGTTGACGTAGAGCCAATCACTCTTAAACCAACCTGGTGGAATAATAGAGCAAGGAGAGAAGCAATGTCAAAAAGACTTGACAAGTTATTGATCTCAAATCCATTGTTGTAGTAGGTGGACATGTATAGTTCATGGATTGAAGATGGTGGGCTTTTGGACCATTCCCTAGTTTTCTTACAATTGAAAAATAATAGCTAGAAGTCAGGGAATCCCTTCAAATTCAATTTGAATTGACTATAAGAGGAAAAATTCGAAGATATTGTGAGGTGAAATTGGAGTTGTTACAACCAAAATTGTAGAAGTTTGACAAGTGAACAATTTGTTGTTTCATTAAAATATGTAAAAGAAAAGGTTGTTGCTCGAGTGGGTGAAAGACATAGGAACAAAGACAAAAATCTAAAGGATACTGAATTTGAGATAGGGAGATTTTTAGGAATAATACAATTGGTGTTTTTGGGTATGCCGACTAGGCTAGATTAGCTTGAATGGAGTTTGAGAACTAGGGATACTTGGCTGGAGTCAGGGGATGAAAATACAAAATATTTTCATAAATTTTCTAACCATAAAAAAAACACTAACACCATTTGGGAGATGACAAATGAGGAAGTAGTTAGGAATTTTAAGGACTTCGAAAATTTAGGTATGAAACATTTTGGTAGCATATAGAAAGAGCCAACCAGATTTAATATTGCAAAGATTAATACATTGGCTTCATACTTTCTTTGAATAGTGATAGAAGAGGAAATCAATGATATATATGAGGTGGCATCTAAGAATCAATTATTGTTTGTCCTTTCCACATTTAAAAAGGACAAAAGTCCTATCCCTGATGGCTAGACAATGGAGTTCTATTTGGGATTCTTTGAATTATTATATGATGACTTATTAAGGGTAGTGGAAGAGGTCGGGACTTCTGGAAAGGTTTTGCAATCATTCAACTCAAAATTTATTTCCTTGATTCCAAAGTTTGATAATTGTGCAACATTTGATGACTTTAGACCTATTTCGCTTTGTAACTAGAGTTATAAGATCATTTCAAAGGTGTTGGTTGTCAAACTGAAGAAGCTCATGTTTGATACGTTTTCCCCGAAATAATTTGGATTTTTGGAAGGGAGACAAATCCATGAAGCTATTGAATCCGCACAATAAGGTATTCACTCTATTAGATAAAAAAAGATGCTTTCCATGGTGTTAAAACTATATATTTCCAAGGCATATGATAGGTCCCATTGATTATACTTAAGGCTTTTGTTGATTCAAATTGGTTTAAAATTGGACGTTTTTAATTGGATAATGGGCTATGCTTCCATTGTTTCATTTGTTGTACTTATGAATGGATATGCCTCTTCCTTTTTCACTCCAACTAGAGGACTAAGGAAATGATGCCCTTTGTCTCCCCATTTATTCTTACTAGTGGCAGAGGAGTTTAGTAGGGCCTTTCAAGAAGCCAAAAGAAACAAAGTTATTAAAGGGATTATGATTGGAGGGGAAGAACATCTTACTCATATTTTATCTGTAGATGATGTATTACCTTTTACTAATGGTTCTTTGGTTGAAGGGAAAAATTTGCAAGAGATACTTAATTTGTATTGGAAGGCTACGAGAATGGAAATTAATTTACAAAAATCTATAATTAGTCAATAATACAAATGAAGAGATATAAGGTTTTCTAAGACAACTATTCCCATACATAACTTTGGATTTAGATGTTGGCCTTAAATTCTAGGGATTCATTCTTAAACCAAATGGCTATAACAAACATGATTGGCATTGGCTTATTGGAAACATTGAGAGAAAAATACACTTCTCATGTATACTTGGATCTCTTGATGTGGGAGATTGACTTTAGTTAAGGCTGTGTTGGAGGAAATTCCTATGTACTAGCACTCAATGCACATTCCCAAATGGTTCCTTGAGAAGATAAGGAAAACTTGTTTTAATTTCCTCCAGAAAGAGAACTTGGATTAGATAGATTATCATCTTGTTAAATAGAAAATGATTGTTCAACCAAAGAGTGAATGTGGTTGGGGAATCAAATATATTCATGTATTTGGAAATGCTCTGGATAGAAAAGGTCTTTGGAATCTTATCAATAAAGAAATTTTATGGAAAATATTAATTTTACAAAAATACCTCATTCTGAGATCACTCTTGGACTCAATTAGGAGGGATAGAAATATTACTAAAAATGTCTCTAATAATTGGAAAGACATGGTTTTAGCCTTCCCCATTATTGGTCAATTTCTAGCATAGAAGGCCAGTAATGGAAGGTTTATTTGTATTGGATTTGATGCCATATTAGGTTGTCAGAATGGTATCTTTCTTCCAGAAGAGAAATTTATCTTTTACATGGTCAAGGTTTGTTTACCTTAAATCAAATATTTGATTAGGATTCTACACATATGTGGCATCGAGGATGGTTGTTAGTTGGTACATTGGGCCTTCATGGACATTTTTCAAATTTATGGAATTCATATTTGGAGGAAAAAGGGACATATTCCTAATAAGGAGGAAGTGGACTATTTGGGTTGGTCAATGAATATGGTTGGCGAGAATTATATAGCTAGGTTGGGTTATATTACTTTTTGTTTTGAGGAAAGGCATGAATCAAAGTGGTGGTGGAATAAACTCTGAATATAAGATCTCCCAAAAAAGTATCATACACATGTGGCTAGATTTGAGTACTACAATATTGACTTGGGAACTACTTCAAAAGAGACATGTATAGGGGCCTAATTATTATATTTTATGTAAAACTTGTGAAGAAACCATCCTACATTTGGTCATATTATGTCCTTTTATTTGTCAGATATGGATGGATATTGAAAATACTTATAGTCTTCAAAATGTTTGATCTAGGAACAATATTGAACATTGTTTATAGACCTAGTACGAGAGGCAAGAGTTCAAGGAGCTCAAGGAGCTCAAGGCCATTCTAATACTTGTACTTTGGGGCATATGGATAGCTCATAATGCATTATAAAAAAAATAGAATCACGCCTTTATTTTAGGTTTCTGCTAAGGTTGCTACTATATTTCAAGTTCTAAAAAAGGATTCTAAAAGTCAAATTGCTTAATGATTGGGAGTCTTTCAAGTTGATAATTCAATACCCTAGGGTTTATTTAATGGGGCATATCAAGGAAATGATCATAATGCAGTCTACAAGGGACTTTTATTTATAGAGGAGAGGAACTACTATGATTTTAAGGCGTGTTTGGCCATTGGATTTAATAATTACGTTGAGCTTATCGCCCTTAGATCATTAATAGGTTACAAAATTATGTTGATTCGATGCTTGTGACTAACTGGATGAATGAGGATCAATGGATTCAAGATATTACTCTTTAGTGTCTAGTCATACAATTAAAAGAGATTAAATCATAGTTTGAACTGACCACTTTTACTCGCATATACAGAGAATGCAACGTTGCAGCTAACACATTATCCAAACAAGGTTTGCTATATGATCCTAGTGTTATAGTCCAAAATGCCACCACTATGCATTTTTTATCATGGCCCATCCATATACACACTTGCAAATCACTTTTGTCGGAGTTCATTGCCAAAAAATCATAGTTTTCAAGGTGTATGCATCATGATCTATAAGCCACCTACGTACACACTCGACCCGATACATAGACAACCTGTGTACACACTCGACCTAATCATTGACAATTTGCGTTTACTCACAAAAGTTGCAAAAATTAAAAATTTTGCGCTCTCCCGCGAGGTTTACAGGTTATTTTGGGTTGCATAACCATTCTTACCTCTTTTATCCATTCTCACAACCGAATAACCATCTAATTTCTATATAAAAAGGGCCCTAGAGGGGTCATTTGGGATAACTTTTGAAGAAGAAAAGAAACTCTGCCCACATTTCTCCTTCTTTCTCTCTAAGCTTATGCATCCAATTTTGAGTATCCATCATTAGCAATATCATTCTCTCATCCTCTTTATGCAATCCATCAAACCCTTTAGTTTTGCATGTTGATTGTGAGGATTTGCTAGTGATTGTGGGATTAATGCGCTTGAAGTATTATTGGAGGAATGCAGACGAGGTTCGTACAACAATGTCAACATTAAAGTTCTGGTTGTAATGTTCCTTATATGTTATCAATAAAAGAGAGTTTTCCTTTCCCAATTCATGTGTCTATGTTCTTGTGAATAATTTTGAATGTTTATAGCTTATTTCATGAGAATTAGTACATGTTTATGTTAATAATGATTGCATATATGCTCTTGTAGATTGATTTTTGTGTTGTTTCAGGTCATCTCTGCAACTTAGGAGCAAGCAACATACAAAGGGGATCTACTGCGAACGAAAGGATACAAGGTGCCTACCTTAACCCGATTCCTCTTTTCCATAGAAATCATCAAACCTAGTTGAATTTGGAAAGAATAGGTTAGTTTTTTTCTTTTAAGGAGTCATTGCTTTGCCTAGCCATTAGAACCTGACTAGGGGGATTTTTCCCCAAAGAAGAATTGGTGACTCCATTGGGGAGTCTCCTTAGGGTCTGTTTAGGATATCTTCTTTTAGTTTGATTTCTTGTTTTTTTTGTACTTCCTAAGTCTATCTGAGTCTCTGATCACCTTCTAGGTGTTTACCAGGTTACCTGGGCTGGGTTTCAAGTCTGAATTTTTTCTTTTTTGAATATTTTCAGAACTATACACGATCTTTTGGTTGCTTAGACCGCGTACATATGCTTTCTTACTTAACACAACCCGCGTACATACACAGTCTCTCTGAACACAACACGTTTGTATGTATCATCTGAAGTTAAAAAAGAAAAAACCTCCCATGTTTCTAGGAAACTCTTGGTTTCTTAGGTCCTCCTGAGTATCAATGACCTCTTTTGACTACTATTTGATAGGGTTTGAGTCTGAGTTTGTCTATAAGATTGCAAGATAATCTCTTTTGTATGGTCTTCTTTGTCTCTCTATTTTTCTCAAATTTTGAAGGTTTGTTTACAAGCTTTAGGTTCTCCTATGGATTCTTTTGAATCCCTGCCTCCTGACAATGGTCTAGGACCTTAATCAACTTTTTGTTTGTTTCCCTTCTATCTTTGTGTGCCTTGAAAAGAAAAGAAAAAGTTGTTTTATTTTGTTCCTTAAGTTTTCATTTCAAAAGCTAAAGAAGAAAAATCAAAATAATTGTAGTTGAGTTTAAGTTTTTTCTTCCTTTCCATTGCTTTCATTTTCAAAAAAAAAAGAAAAGAAGCTTCTTAGCTACATTTTCATGTTACATTGCATTGTTTACATTTTATATTTGAAAAAGAAAAATATCTTAGTATAGGCTTTTGTTTTCTTCTCAAATTGAAAACAATTTAAAAGGAAAAGAATACTTGTTTGTTTTCTTCCTTTACTTTTCTCGCATTGAAGAGTTGCATTGTGCATTTTTGCATCCAAAAGAGAAAAAATTAGATTTCAAGTTTTTGAAGGATAGTTCTTGCATTTTGCTTGAAACTCTTTTTGATTTGTAGAATTAGTTTAAAATCTTCTTTGCCAATGTTCTAATTAATTTCTTTTTTACAAGAGTCTCAAACAACATTAGTTGCACTTTTGTTTCTTGAGTAAGAAAATACCCTAAAACAAACGCGCTAATCTAAAATATATTAGTAACACTTTTTCTAGGGTTCACCAATAGCTTAGGCTAGGGCCTTGGATTAGGTGTGGATAGGTAAACTCTCTAAGGCCAACCAAAACTTAACTTTAGGTGTTTGTGCTAGGGTGTGAAAAACCCACCTTTTAATTACTCAATCCGGGAAGCTTCTCTAACACATGAGTCAAACACGAGGCCGCGTGGAGGACGATGGCAGAGATATCCACTCCTGATCCCAGCAAAGTGTTTGGGAGAGTGTGTTTTGGGCGTGAATCCTGTAGCGTTACTGGCCTGACTTGTGTCATACCTCTAAGACACTTGGATCCATCCAGGGTACTCTAAGAGTGATTCTGGCCTTGTTACGTTTCATGCCTCAAGAGGAGCTTCGAGCATAGTTACCCTACCCATACACTCGCTCGCTTGACTGCTGACTGTACCCCCTGGTCGTTGATTACAAGTTGGTGGCATAGTTTCCATTATATAGGTTGACACATAGGTGACTGCGAGGGGTGTATCACGGCACCTGAGGCAGACTCTGTACTCTCTCAGCGACACCCGAAGGGACCGTCGGTTGGAGGTATGGGTAACTGATTCTCTTGGCTAGTCGTTTGCCTTTGTGAATACTTTGAACGATCAAGACTTCATCTCCCCGTGTCAGGAGCATTCAAAAGGGTAGTTTGTTTGGCTTGTATATTTTTAGGCTTTTATTTTTAGTGGTGTGCTCTGTGCTGCCTAGTTTTCCGTAGCGAGTTAGTCAGTCATTGCTTTGGGTCTATGACCTAAGGTGGTAGACCGCCCACTCTGCTGGTCATGAGGACTTTTAAGTCTTTCTCTTAGAAACGTGGAGCCACCTCCTTATAGAAGTATATTTTTATACCACTGATTTACCATAGTCAATGTGTGAGACTTTTATGGACTTGAGCGATCCCGCAAGGGAAGAACCTGTGCATAAGACCTTCATGGCCAAAGTTCCTGATGATACCAACCAAGCAACCCCTTCGCAAGGGTATTCTTTTGATTTTCCTTTCTTTGGAAATGTTGGTGTCCCTTTGATGGCCACTTTGAACATTCTTGGGTTGAATGCAAGACTATCGGTTTGGTTGGGTACCATTCCAAATGTCCTAAATGCTCTTGATGCTTCTCAGTTAAGCACCTTATGTCATGGGAATCATGTTGATGTTCCTTCATCAACAAAGTCTTTTCCTCCTCCTTCTGCCTTCTCTGGCGAAAGTCTAGCTACTAGTAATCGAAAGTCTAAACAAAATAGAAAGAGGAAGAATAGGAAGAAGAAATCTTTGACCTCTGTTAGTCATGCTAGGGGCATGCGTCTCATCAATGTGAGTCATATGAGTTATATTTCAACAACCTTTGCTATTCATGTTGGGGGAAAGAAACCAACCATTGCTAGTCATACTGGGGGCATTGATTCTATTGAGAAACCTAGATGGATAGGACGTAAGCATAAGTTCCATTTTAATCTTTGCAAGGGATATCACCTTACTCATTTGTGCCCTGGAATTGTAGAGGTACAAATATTTTGGTCCTTGTCTGCAAGCTCTTATGATTCCGAGTCTTCTTTGGTTTCCCAACATTCTATTCAACCTTTGGTTGATGAAGCGATCATGCCGATTCAATCTTCAGTCCATCCCACTCCTCTTTTTGGGGGTGACGCGCCTTCATACCATGTTGTCTCGTAGTCTATTCAACAAGTGGTTGAGAAAGTGATCCCACTCTTCTCTTGGAGAGTGTCGATTCTACCAAAGTGGTCATGTCGATGCAATGTTTGACTGATCCCACTCTTTTGATGGGGAGTGATGTGTCTACCAACTATGTTTTTAGCATTTCCAGTTCAGTGCCTTCAGAACAAGGGGGCATTCCGCTCACTTTGAGCACACCCCCTCCAAGTCCCAGGATGGTTTCCTTTGATTTGAATGACATTGTTGAGCCTCACCTTCCTTCTTCTGCGCCCTTTTAAATACGGGTTGAAGTTAATTCAAAAAACATTACCGATGTATTTTGGATGAAGGAGACTCCGCAAGTATTTTATCCTCCTCGACTTGGCAAGATTTGGGTTCTCCCGAGATTGTGTCTGCTTCGCATGAGATGTTGGATTTTGATAGACGCCTAGTGAATATTTGGGGTTCTTCCTCAGTTGCATATCTCGTTAGGTGGGAAGACTATCCTTGTCGATGTTATAGTGGTGCAAGGTGCGTTAGATTTCAATATGCTTCTCCGGTGTGATTATGTATATGCTATGAACGTTGTGGTGTCTACGCTCTTTCGGGTGATGCATTTCCCTCACAATGGAAGCATTGTCACTATCGACCAATTGACATTTGATAATCACCATCCTAATTTGGTGTTATTTCAGGATGATCCTTTATACGTTCCTAGTGTTCGTGTAGATTCTACACCACCAAAAGTAAATTATGTGGTGTCTTATCCTCGATGTTCAATTGCTTCTGAGCAGGAACCTGTGCAATCATGTTTGCCTTGTCAAGACATGGTCTCAACAATTGATCATTTTTTTTTATCCAATGGAGGCATGGGATCACTTGCTTCCTCCTCTTGGTCCGAGTTATATTGAGTTTCCTTTCGAGTATGATCTCGATGTATGTATATCCTCAAGCCCTTATGCTTGTGATTCTTCGCTAGTCCTGGCTAAAACCTCCATCGTCATATGGAATATGGTTAGTTTGCTTCGCCCTTTGGCACTATCGACCCTCGTTCACATGATTTATCATATATTGAGTTTCCTTTGGATGAGGCTATCCTTGAAGCCATGACTATGGATTGTATACCGTGGGAAGACTTACACCATGGTTTGTGTTTTCTTCTCTTTTGGGAGACTTTCTAGGTTGACTATGAAGAGACTCTTGGTCAAAGCCTAGTAACGGGCTCTACCTAAACCAGTACCGTGCATGAGTCATAAGGTTGTGCAGTTCCTTGTACCATATTGTATAGTCCAGGTTTGTTGTTTTCAAGTTTTATATTCAGTAGCACCTCTTATTTTCCAGAGTTTCTATCTATATTGGATTTATTAACTCCTAGATGAGTGTTATTGGACTTATATGTAGGACATTGGAGACATTTTTTCATCATATCATAGGTATTGACCTCGAAACTGGAATATAGGTTAGATTTTTCCCTACTTGAATTTTTGCATTATCCATTTCTTGGTTCATTTGGCCTTAGGATCAACCCCACTGAATTGCGACACTAACCTTCCTTGTTGATAAGTGTGTCATACTTTATCTAGTAGAGACTTCCTTTCATGGGCATCCTAGTTAAAGCCTTGTTTTCCATTTGGTGCCAATGCCGAAGTACTTCATAGGAACGAAATCCATGTTTAGTCCCACCACGACTTTGTTTTGAAGCTTCATTTTTCTTCTTAGTTACTTTTTTGGCACGTACCCAAGGGACTCCCCTAGAACATGATTTGTCTTCTTTCAAGCTCACTTAAGCTATGAAAATCACATCTAGCGAGAGATTATTTATCCTTTTCTATCTCGTTTAGATTACGTATCAAAATGATCCCCCTTGGAGTCTTCTTTAGGCTCTTTTCAGACTCCCTAAAATTGAAAAGATTGTTGAGCAATATTGTTTCCCTTCATGCTCACCAAAATTCCACCACTATGCAATTTTTATCATGCCCCATCCATATACACACTTGAAAATCACTTTTGTTGGAGTTCCTTGTCAAAAAATCTCATTTTCAAGGTGTACACACCCTGATCTATAAGCAATCTTCGTACACACTCGATCCGATACATAGACAGACTGTGTACACACTAGACTGGATCATTGACAACCCATGTTTACTCACAAAACTTGCAAAAATTAAAAATTTTGTGCTCTCTCGTGGGGTTTACGTGCAATTTTGGGTTGAATAACAATTCTTACCTCTTGTAGCCCTTCTCACAATCGAATAACCACCTAATTTCCATATAAAAGGGGCCCTAGGGGGTCATTTGGGATAACTTTATAAGAAGAAAAGAAACTCTACCCAAATTTCTCCTTCTTTCTCTCTGAGCTTATGCATTGAGTTCTGAGTATCCATCCTCAACAATCTCATTCTCTGATCTAGGTGGATATTGGTGGCTACCCACATGTTCCAACTGGCTCCTCTTTTCAGTTTTTAGTGTAACACGTTCTTCTGTACTTCTTTGTAAGTATAGCTTCTACACTTTTTGGGCTGTCTGAATCCCTACACATCTTCTAGGTGGATACTGGTGGCCTCCCACATAATCCAATTGTCTTATTTTGTATGTTTTCATGTCAACACATCTTGTTGTACTTCTAGGTTTGTTTTTGGGCCCTAAAAAATGTTTTTTTGGCTTGCCATAGTCAAATTGTAGACAGAGTCAGAGTTTGATGGCGTAATGCGTAGTTCTCTAAAATACCTTTCCAATGGGCTATCACACGCCTAAAACGAATATCGCATGCAAACGTTATGACCTTGGGAAGTTAATGTACTAACTTACCCAAACAGGGCCCACATGACTTTTGGCATTTCATCTCCTAGGGTTAGGTTTTTGGATGTCTAGGGTTTCGACATTCCTGTTTATCATAAAAAGGCCTTCAGAGTCATTGTAATCATCTTCTGGCGAATGAGTGCAACTATCACATCTCTTCTCAGAGATAAATCTACCACCATTCTAGTGAGTCTTGCACTCTGTATTTTTACAGTTTCTTTACACTTCTTTCATTAATAGAAATCAAGTATTGTTGTATTTCTTAGTTTCTGATGATTTTCATGAGTATTTCATTGTAATATCTTTGCTTCCATTTCGTTCCGAAAATAAATCTGGATCATTCTCTCATCCTCTTTATGCAATCCATCAAACCCCTTAGTTTTGCATGCCGATTGTGAGGATTTGCTAGTGATTGTGGGATTAATGCGCTTGGAGTATTATTGGAGGAACCCAGGCGAGGTTCGTAGAGCGGTGTCAACAAAGATTCTGGTTGTAATCTTCCTTATATGTTATCAATAAAAGAGATCTTTCCTTTCCCAATCCACGTGTATATGTTCTTGTGAATAATTTTGAATGTTTATAGCTTATTTCACGAATTAGTACATGTTTATGTTAATAATGATTGCATATATGCTATTGTAGATTTATTTTAGTGTCGTTTCAGGTCAGCTTTGGGAGGAGATCTGCAGCTTAGGAGAAAGAAGAAGACAAAGGGGATCTACTATGAACGAAAGGATACAAGGTGCATATCTTAACATGATTCCTCTTTTCCTTAGCAATCATTAAACCTAGTTGAAATTAGAAAGCATAGGTTAGTTTTTGTGTTTTAAGGAGTCATTGCTCTACCTAACCATTAGACCTTGACTAGGGGGATTTCACCCCAAAGCACCCGGGTTCCTAATATTTGAAGAAGTTCTTGATGGAGTCTCAATTGAAATTGGACTTGATATTTGACTGGACAAGTACTTAGATAATCCAACGTTTTAAAAAATCTTTAAATTAATGGCTGAAGCCTATTTATTTTTGATACTTTTGGTCCTTTTATAATTTCTTGAGAAGAATGTAACTATGACTAAAAATTTGGAAGTAATTAGTAGTTTCCAAAGTATATGATGAAAAATGGTGGGCATATAGATGGTGGCAAAAAAAATTGGACTTTGGAGATTACTAATTAATCCCTTCTTGTTGTATCATATGCGTTGACACATGAAGAATATGTTCTATATTCTCTCTTTAATATAAATGTGATTTTTTTCTTGGAAAAAAATGCTCATCATTAAATATTTAAATCAATCTATATAGATAGCATGCTCAATCAATGGACATAAAAAAAACCTAAAAAAACCCCTAAATTTATGTTTGTTTACATTGCAATTTAATAATGAAACATCTCTAATATTATTTTTATTTTCATATGGATAGGTAATTTTGAATATTAAACCTAGCGAGAGTATAGAAGATGTTGATACTCCACAAAATGTAAATGCATAATAACAAAAGAGTTGGTGGTGAATATGAACAAATATTTCTATAGAAAATTGCTATAATTGACACTCCATATGTGATTTATAAACAATTTACAATTTTTCTCATAACGACCCCACTACATTTGGAAAAAGCAAACAAATAATAATTGTTTACTAGAAATTTGATTCTTAAATTGACAAGTAACATAGTGGATATAGATGTATTATGTTTTTGTGACATTCTTTGGTCCTTGCAATAGGAAGGAAAGAAGATAACTCCGCCATTTGATCAATATTCAATGGGAAAATAAACCTAAAATTTTAATATGAAACTTATAAAAAAGTGAAAAAATTGAAATACATTGTTGTTTTTTTGGGAAAGCCACTTTTAATGTTTAATATAGTTCTGCTAGAGAGATAAATTGAACATTTTTGGGTTACAACAATGTTCATTTTTCATGGTACATCTTTGTAGTATTTTAAAATAAAATGAAAACATTATAATATAAAACGACTCACTAATTCATATGTATATACACAAAATATTTTAGATATTTTTATTTTTTGAGTTTTTTCCATCAAATATGTATTTAAAAAATTACATGAAGGAAATTTTCACCTCCCCATGGTTGAAACCATTTGTTCACGTGCATAAAACCATGGTCTATAGAGAATAAGCGGATATATAAATTAATGAAGGACAGGTTCATTTTATTGTTGTTGATGATGATTGTCATATTCTCTAGTTGTAAACAAGAAAAGCCAAAATTTCAAGAAAACCCCTCACGAACTTTGCAGAAGCCTACTTACTTTGATCTCTATGACTTAGGCCTTCCTTTACCACTTGCGATTTAGAATCAATTCTGATGAAGTATCCTATACACAAAAATAACATTGTTCTCCTCCATCGCCCATTTTCTCACAATTCAACATGACATGATCACTCATTATTCACTTTTGAGAGGTGAATTAATGTTAAATTGGGATGGGATTGATCCGTTGTATGTGTATTGTGTGTGCCATGGAAAAGGAGGAAGAAGATGCTAATGGAAGACATAGAAATGACCAAGAAAAGATAATGAATTGGAGATCAGGGGTGGCCAACAAACAACTAACTATTGTCTAATGACGTGGTGGTCCTCTGTGAATCATTGTCCCGAGCACACAATTCAAGGTGGCATTTTTTCCATGGTTCTTTGCTCACATGAAGAAGATATTTTAATTCTTATAACATAGCTTGAAATTTGACAGGGCAAGCCTTAACACATGTTTTATGCACATGCAACCAAAATATCTACCGTATTTCACCCATCGATTATGTTAGTATCTTTTAACTATTGTTAGTTAAGCTTACATAAGCATTCCTAACTACCCAAACAATTACTTCAAATTTTTTTTTTTTGTTAATTTGTTCGGACCTGCTAGCTACGGGATTAACCTGTGGCTTGAGAAACCGCGACTCAAGGGCATCTAAGCCGTCAAAATCACCCGGGGATCACACCCGGCCTGAGCCACATGAACCCTTAACATGGTTGGAATTTTTGTCCCCGTAGGTTTCGAACCGGTGACTTTAACAACACACTCCGTCACTGACTGTCCTACACCTCGGGGACAATTACTTCCATTTTTAAATATAGTCTACAATCTCTTGTTTTATACAAGGTGGATTTAATAGATTATTTGCATTCTCTCTTGTAGAAGGCTTTTGGTTTTGTAGTCTGTCTTTTCCTGGGTTGTTCTTTTACATATTCATAATATCATAATAGTTTCTGCAAACCCCTTCTCATTTTATTGAAATATATTTCTGGTTGTGGAGTGATTTTTTTCTATATGCATTAAAAAAGCACATGCTTGGCATGGTTATCTAAGCATATGCATCGGCGTGGAGGTATCTACACCCACACTCATTTCTGATATCACTTTGACAATCGACGATCTGCTACATGCCTCTGTAAATACCTCAAACCCCATGTAAATAGGTGGTGTTTGTTGGACATTGGGTTCAATGCTTCCCGCGAGTTTCATGGCATGGGTTAATCCCCTCTCATGGATCCTAACTTCGATGATTGTGGTGGAGACTAACACCTGCAGGTTTTGGTCTAATGGTAATCGTAGTCCAACAAATGGTATCATAGCGACAGGTCTTGAGTTCAAAACTTGCTCGACATGCACTAGGGGGAGATTGTTGGACATTGGGTTCAATGCTTCCCACAAGTTTCATGACATGGGTTAACCCCCTCTTTTGGATCCTAACTCTGACGATTGTGGCGATGCCTATGGGTTTTGTTCTAATAGAAATCATAGTCCAACAATGTCTAAATTTCTTGCAAGAGATGAAGTTCCAGTATCTGTGTCCACAAATTTAGGGTTTCTATCCATGAAATTGGATCTATGTAACCAAATTCCAAGCTATTGTCAAGAAAAGTGTGTGTTCCTATCAAGAAAGTTGTATACTTATGTAAAGACACATAATATAATTGATATTATAGCTTAGATAATAAAAAATTGGTGTTAACTCATGACAACCCCTAGGCATTCCCTTGGTTGAAAGGAAGTAAAATTGATGGTGATGGAGAACAAGCCTTGAGTCCTTGAGGCGACAACACTCATTGCTGAAAAATTTCTCAAATATTTCCTCCTAGGGAAATTGTGAATTATGTCCATTCCTCAGCCTTGCCTTGCGATTCATGTTTAGTCTTAGAAATTGTTATAAATATCTACAACGAGAATTAGATTCATGATATAATTGCTCATTTTCAAGAATTCAATCCTTGTTCATATCAGACGAGTTGAAGACTTCGGCCTCGACACAGAAATCATGTGGGTTCCTCCTCTTCACAAGCAACTATGTACAACTAAATTGGAATCTTATGCTTTGATGTCTTTATTTTGCTTAAGACTTCAATATTTTTTAATTGAAGTGGAATATTTTCTTTTAGCTGTTGTAAATATTTCATTTAGAGCTCCATGTTTTGAGCTTGGGGTTCCATATTTTTAGCATAATTTAGAGATTGCACATCTAAATTCGGTGTTATTTGTGTACTCTCTATTGATAAAATGGTGGAATCAAACATTGTTAAGCTCCTAACTCCCCATATTTTTCACACATGGAAACTCAATATGCAACAAGTACTACAATCTAAAGGGATTTGGAAAATGTTAGTTAAGGTTCAACCACATTTTACCAAGGAAATTGAGAGATTTGTCTATCGAAACAAACTTGATGAAGCTATGGGTTTGATTGGATTGCATGTTTTAGACAATTTGTTGTTTCATGTTGGTGAATCAAAAACTCCCAAAGAAAATTGGAACGAGTTGGCTTCCTTATTCGATAAAGTCAATGGATTTTGAGCCTTACATTTGGAAGCATAATTGTCATCACTTGTACCTGATGAGCATGCGTCCTTTGAATATTATCTTTTCAAATCCAAATTAATATTAACACATCTAAAACGGTGTGGAAAAAATAAATCAAATGAAGAGTACATTTTCTTGATTCTATCCAAGCTAAAAGGTCATTTGCATGCTTTTTCTTTTACATTTTACTCTACTATTGATGCACTTGGATATGATTTTAAAATGTCGGCCTCTTTTAAGCTTTTTTGTGAGCGTCTTACCAGGGAACAATGTAAGCTTATGTAGTTAGATTCTCTTTCTGACTCTAAGAATTAGGCTCTTGTGGCTCATACCTCCAAAGGTAAACATAAAACTTGGTATAAATTAAAAAAAAAAAAACTTTTACTCAAACTGGTGAGTCTCCCTCCAAGCCTCAACAAGAAAAACAAATATTTTCCTCCTTCTTCCAAGTCTGGTGAGTCTTCCTCCAAGGAAAGGAAGAAAAAATCCAATGAAACATGTAGTTTTTATGGCATACCTAGACATGCCAAATCTAAATGTTGGATGAAACTAGAAGCCTTGAATGACGCCATGCAGAAACACAAGATTTTAGTGCCCAAACCTTCTTCATCTAGTAAAGGGTATGCTTTATCATGTCAAGCTTTATTTGCATCTTCAAACAACTAGATACTTGATTCTGGCGCATCACACCACATAACTCATTCTCATGAATTGCTTCCTTCCACATCTGATTGTATCATTTCACAAATTGTAATTGGATACTCTACACAACTTGATGTTTTAGGATTAGGCACTGCGTAGTTAGATGATGGGTGCATCAATGATGTTCTCCTTGTTCTTGACATCTCTGCTAGTCTACTCTCTATTTATCAGATCTATCATTTTCGTGATGGGAAAACAATAGAGTTTTCTCCTAATGATGTAGTCAATATAGAAGTATAGAATCCAAACATTGTTGTTTCTTTTGGAAGAGTTGATCATAGTTTCCAATCGTACATGTTTTCTTTTTTTGAGCCTTTCTTCAGTTCCTCTTTCATTGCACATGTTGATTCTTTGAGTAGGCTTTGGCATGAAATATTTGGCCATCTAAACCATAGGTATCTGTAGCATTTGAGCACACAAAATTTAGTTCTTTGTCTTCCTAAAGTTTCTTGCACTAATGAGGTTTGTCCAATTTGTGTTCTTGGAAATCATCATTAAGATCCTTTTCTTGAAGGTAAGGCCTTGTGTATTACCACACCTAAGTTGGGACATAGTGATCTCATTTCATTCCCGACTCATTCATTTTTAGGGGCTAAGTATGCACTCACTTTTATTGATGACTTCTCACGTCGCTCTTGGGTGTACTTTCTTAATTAAAAGAGTTAGTTCTTTGCTACTTTTAAGATCTCCAAGGCTTTTTTTGAGAAGCAATCCTCTCTTTCTACTGAGAAACTATGCTCAGATAATGGGGGGAGTATGTAAATCAAGCATTCAAGGATTTTTGTAAGGAACATGGCATTCAACATCAACACTATGTTCGCTACACCCCTCAACAAAATGGCGTAGTTGAAAGAAAGATACAAACATTGAAAGTGTGGTGCTCCTTAACCATTGAACAATGAAATGCAATCAGGTATACAAATAATATAATTGCACCATCCTATTTTCTCGAAGTTTAGCATATTTTAGGTGTCTTTGGGGTAGTTCTCTTTGCACAAGTGAACCATCACTTAGTCAATTGGGTGTACCTTGAGTGGTTATGAGGAAAAGTTGTTACCCTGCCCACCCATGTTCAAATCCAACTTCGTGACATGTTTTCTCTTAATGAGTTAATTGTTGATGAGTTATACACAATTTATTCATGATTTGTTGACTTGGCCTTGTGCCTTAAATAATCTAGGGTTTACCGTGGGTACCATCCTTGAAATGAGGGGAAGTTCCTGGGAGGTTTCCCTTGAGATATATTACCTAGAAAGAAAGAAAAAAAGTGAACCATCACTTCGTCATTAATCTCAAATAACTTGAATTTGCAATAGGGATCTGTTGATTCCTTGTACTTCACATTATTGTCTAGCAATTTATCCTAAATCCATGTATAAATCTATTGCATCAACTCCAAAAATGTTTTTATATCGTCACTCTTAATACCCACTAGAAAATCTATGAAGTTTGCGACATCCTTTGGAATTCTATCATACATTATCTTGAATGAATGAACATCATCACCATGTTCACTAAGTTGTTATGCAAAGTGCTAATTTTGCTAATACTCGATCTTGTTGTTTTGGTTTACTCCCAATGAAGCATCTCAATAGATTTCTCAAACTTCAATTCACCATATCACCTTGACCATCTATTTGAGAATGGTTGACTAAACTAAACTACAACTTTGTTTCCATATTGTGCCATATCATCCAAAATCATGTGTCTTTATCTAATGTCATTATCTTTGACAATGCATGAATACACATCGTTACTTTGAAAAAACAATTTGTTCAATAACTAGCACCATTGTCTTATTTCAAGATAAAAAGTATGCCATTTTATAAAAACTTATCCACCACAACAAAAATAACATCAAATTTGCATTATGTTTTAGGATTTTTCACTAGTAATGGTGTATACAATCTAGTGTTTTGACTTTGTCCCTTTTCCATTTGACAACTTTGACACCTCTCACTAAATTTGATCACTTAATCCTTCTTCATGCACTAGTAATAGCTCTTCCAACAATGTTTTTGTTTTGTCATTCCCAAAGTGTTCACTAAGTCTACCACTATGTGACTCCCTAATAGGATTTTCACTCATCGATTCTTCTATGATGCATAATTTCATGTTTTTAAACAAGTAACCAATTTGCAAAAAGAAATCCAATTGCATTGTTGGATTCTTGCAAACTTGCACAAGCTCCCCAATTTCTCAATTATTCTATTGCATTCCCTTAATCATCTCAAACCCCATTATTTCATTCTTCATAGTGGTAAGCAACACTCATCTTCTACTTAATGCTTCATCAATAGTATTTTCTTTTGTTACATTATGTTTCCCCACAAATGAGAAACTTGGTAGAAACTTGGTGCACTTGACATTCCATTGATTCAATTTTGCATGTGTGTTGATGGAATTTAAAGCATGATGATTTGTGTACTAGAAGAACTCTTTAGACAACAAATAGTGTCTCCAAATCTTCAACACTTGAACTATGGAATAAAATTATTTGTGACATTTGGGTGCATGATTCTTCTTTTCTTCTTTCAACTTCTCATTGAAAGTAGTTATGGCCCTTTCTCTTAACTCAAAATAACTCCAATTGCAACTACATTATCATCATAATCAACCTCAAAAACATTGTTAGAGGTAGGAAAATAAAGAACATGTTCATATATTGCTTTTTTCTATAGAGATTCATAATTGTGTTGGGTTGCTCTTGTCCATTGAAATATCCCTCTCTTAGTACACTTGGTGATAGATGTGCAAACACCTCTAAATTTTTTGATGAAATTGATGTAGAAATTTGTGATATTGTTAAAACTCATCATTGTGACACTAATTTGTGATATTGTTAAAACTCATCACTGTGACAGTACTTGGTAAGCAACACTCATCTTATACTTAATGCTTCATCAAATTTATTTTCTTTTGTTACATTATGTTTCCCCACAAATGAGAAACTTAGTAGAAACTTGGTGCACTTGACATTCCATTGATTCAATTTTGCAAGTGTCTTGATGAAATTTAAAGTATGATGATTTGTGTACAAGAAGAACGCTTTAGACAACAAATAAAGTCTACAAATATTCAACACTTGAACTATGACATAAATTTATGTGTGACAGTTGGGTGCATGATTCTCCTTTTCTTCTTTCAACTTCTCATTGAAAGTAGTTATGGGCCCACTCTCTTAACTTAAAATAACTCCAACTGCAACTACATTATCATCATAATCAACCTTGAAAACATTGTTAGAGGTAGGAAAATAAAGAACATGTTCATATATTACTTTTTTATGTATAGACTCATAATTGTGTTGGGTTGCTGAAGTCCATTGAAATATCCCTCTCTTAGTACACTTGGTGATATATGTGAAAATGCCACTATTTTTTTTGATGAACTTGATGTAGAAATTTGTGATATTGTTA
This sequence comes from Picea engelmannii, assembly GCA_009831015.1. NCBI lineage: Eukaryota > Viridiplantae > Streptophyta > Pinopsida > Pinales > Pinaceae > Picea > Picea engelmannii. The sequence goes on from ML777193.1 coordinate 238,702, forward strand.
AAACTCATCACTGCGACACTACTTGGTGTGGGCCAATCCAATATCACTTTCACTTTCTTGGGATCTATCATCAACCTTTCTTTTTACACAATGATGCCCAATTATACCAACCTCTCCATGAAGAATTTACACTTATTCAAATTGATGTGCAATTGTTCTTTCTTCAATACCTTAAAAACTAGCTTCAAGTGTTGCAAATATTATTCTTTGGTATTGCCAAATATTAAAATAGCTTTAAGATAAACAATAACAAGCCAACCAATACCCAACCTTAATACACGTTTCATGAACTTCATGAATGTGCATAGTGCATTGGTCAACCCAAAAGGAATAACCAACCACTCGTGCAATCCATCGAGTGCCTTAAACAAAGTGTCCCACTCATCCCTAATTATAATTTGATTATATCTATTTTTTCAAATCTATATTTGAAGAATAATTGGCCCGACTCAACAATCCATCAAATCATCCATTCTAGGCAATGGAAATCATGATTTTGGTCAATATTTTGTACTTTGTATGCATTCTCCAAGTTTCATATTTATTCAATATGATCACCATTGACACAACACACAAAATCATATTCTCCCTTATTAAGCCTTTGGACAACAACTTACTAATCATCTTATTTACATGTGCATTCCCCATCAGACATACTTCATGCATAGCTTGGTTTGGCAAATTTTATTTCAGAGATAAATCAATCTTGGCAGCAATCCATCAAGAAAATATTTTTTGGAAATACTATGGTACTCTTCCAACAATCTTCTAGCTTTTGTTGAAATATCCAACTCCAAATTATCATCTACCTTTTTGGTAGCAAGGCATAACAACTATATGTTTCTTACACAACATTCATAAATGTTTAGCATACAACATCAATGTTCGACAACACAGGTATTCCAACAGAGGACGAACACCTTCAGTAACCACTCACATAACCAGATCAAAGATCAACACACCGATGTTTTCACGTGGTAAAACCCCTACGGGGAAACATCCACGGCCCCAGCCAACGCG
>ML777193.1:245044-366142 GCA_009831015.1 Picea engelmannii
GGAACATATCGTGACCGTCGGATTTCCTAACTACAAATGCATACTAATGCATACTAAAGAAACACACTTTTACCTAACGACATATTAGACCAAGTAGATCTTAACTAACTCCTAAGTGTCTAAATATCCTAACAATCAATACTCTCTCACTCTCTTGATCCTTTCTCTTTCAATGACAATTGTTGAGACCTCTTCCCATCATTTAAAAAATTATCATTGTTCTTTCTCCCATCACATATCACCCCTTTGCCACACTACCATTCTCTTCCGGCCAACAAAAGATGGAAATCACCAATGGGCATAACATCATGTACGACTTCATCCCAGTGATCTTCAACATTAAATGTTACATTATGTTGTTCATTCATCATTCACTTCTAACCCTTCTAGAACCACAACATATTATGAGGTTGTGGATACTTTTGACACACTAATTTTAACTTCTTCACCTTCTATATGGCTACCATATTTGTTGTGCTTCCACTATTAATAATCAACTTACAACACTTATATTTCGAATTGCATCTTGTTCTAAAAATGTTCTTTCCTGACCAATTTTGTTTTTTCTCAACTATACTACTACCTTGTGGGTGTTTCCATACTTATCATCATCAAATTTTTAGCTTACTCTATCAATATAGTTGTTCCTCTCAAGTTTCTCCCTATGCTAAGTATATCTCGACTCATTTCCTCTCTACACATATTTTCTATGTGGGCATTCAAAAGATTAATGGCCTTTTGTTCTTGTTATTGCACAATCTGTAGTTTGGGAAAAACCCAACCCAATCCACGGAAGTGTGACGACTGTGGGAGTACCTATCCATTGTCACCTCAGATAGAAACTCCCCTCACTTTAGTGATGATGAAATCACCACAAGGGGGGAATCCTGGTGACCCTAGGGAGATTGAGATGGAAAGTGTGAGAATGATGGATGTACACCTTTATAGGTCAAGATTGGAGAAGGAGTAAGGCTTGAGAATGAGTCTTGTAGATGGAGAATGGTTGCCAGGTGTTGTGTACCCGCAAAACAATGTTATCCTTGCCTAGAACAAGACAAATGATAGATATACAAGCCTTAAACCAAAGGGAATCAAGAAAGAAGCCTTGCTGTCCCAAATTTCAGCAATATGGAAATATATATATCCGTAACAAATAATAACAATAGCTGCAAATTCAACCATCAAAATCAAGTACAAGATGTTGGAAACGAATCTAGCAATAACTAGTTAAACTTCCAATGATTTAACAAAGACTTTGATGATGATTAAAGGGCTGTTATGTAGTGTTATCAGCAACTTTTATAACAGCCTATTGGCTGTAGCAAACAATTGCTACAACAACAACTTCTAGCCACAAAAATTAACAAGTAAACCACCCAACAATGAGCAAATAACCAGTATAACAATTGCCAAGGCTTACAAGTAAATTTCAACAATAGAATAATGAACAATAGACGATGAAAATGTGATTTTGCAGCAGCCCTAATGATTGTACCATTAATTTGTAACAACAAAAAGAATTACTTATCTAAACTAGATGCCCTTAGGGCACAAAGAAGCCTAAAGCATGAATAATTGATTCCAACTCGAACAATTGCAATATCTCAAGATTTCACGTATACCAATGCAACAATTTTATATCTTCGATTGCAAGTAGATTAGTGCCTTATCAATTGGGTTTATGGAGTCTCTTGTGTACGAGCTAGTTTTGTTAATTTTCTAGGGGTGTAATCACTTTTACTCCCTAGAACAAACAAAACTAGCAAGATAAATCTAGGAGGGTGTAAGCCCTTTTACTCCTTCTAGCAACCTTTGCAAAAAATAGCTCATTCAATGACAAAATGATAGATCTCGGTGGAGGGATATGCCCTTATACTCCTCCAAAAGTTTACAAATTAACCTTGAAACCAAGAAGAATCAACACAAAAGCATGAATTTCTTACCTATTCCAAGAAATACCAAGATAAACCCTTCTTTACCAAGAATATTCCACCACAATAGCAAGAAAAAAGCATCCAAGAGATAGCGCCTAGCTTATTCCTCCAATAGACAAGTAATAACATCCACAAAGAATAAGAGAGAGATAGTGCACCTTGCCCAAGTAGGGCGAAAATTTCAGCCAACAAGTATGTAATTCTCAAGTGACTTGTGATGAAAATGAAAAAGGACATGACCTTTATTTATATAAGGTCTTGTAAAACCAATTTGTCCACTTATCTAAAGTAACTAATAAATTAGGGAGGACGACCTCCTCAATTTTCCTTTTACAATTCAAAATTACAAAATCATAAAGTAAATTTCCCCTTTTAGGGGTGACATCATGCCCTAAAGGGTGACACTAGGCCGCTAGGAGAGACGTTTTGCCTCGGGGTGAAGAACATTGGGCCTCCAAAGGCCATATGCCATGCCACCAAGTGCTCTAATGCATGCCTAGTCTCTCTCTCTCTCTCTCTCTCTCTCTCTCAAACCATGTCACATCACCATCATCCATGAGAGACCCCATAAAAACCCTAGCCCTCATGTGATGTCTAGGGCATAGAAGATGTCGTTTTGGGCCTTCCAAGGCCAACATTGGGGTGAAAAAAGCCGGAACATGCTCATCTCATGGTGTCCAACTACCTCCAAAGGAAACATTCCTCTTCCCATGTGTCCAAGGAGAGGGGGCACATCATCCAACTTGTGGGCTTCATGCCCCAATGAAGGTTCAAGTGACCTTATGCCTCCATGGAAAATACTTCCACTTGTCAAAGCCCTGCAAAGACAAACATATTCACCCTCCAAGGGTCCACAAGTCACACATATCATGCCAAGTAAGACATATCTAATAAAAGAACCACCCAAACATGTGCACAAATCCCCCCTTTTCAAAATAAACAAATGCTCGAAGACCTTATACAAATTTCCAAACTTAAATATGGGAGGGTTGTCACGATGACCTATTGGGTAGATCATTCCCCAAGTCAAGGAGTCTTTCCCAAGAAGGCCCTTTCTAGGTCATGTAAGAGAGTGTGAAGTGGATGGGGGTGTAACTTTTGGGCATGAGGTTTCTTGACATACAAGGGTTCATCTTGTCTTACTTGTGGGAGCCTTTGTTGAGGGTGTGCTTGTTCTTGTGTTACCAACTATTTAGGTGCTATTTTTCCGAGACCCCTTTTTAGCCATCTTTCCAATCCCTACTTTCATTTATTTATGATTTGCTAGTCCCCTTTATAAGGTTTCAAGCTTTAACATTTGCAATTTGGGACTGATGCGGGCACTAAGTAGGTAGAGCTCAAGTTGGACCGGATTTTTATGGTCCTTATTTGTTGTGTTCACTTTCTTTTCAGTAGAAGTTTTTATTCTTATATACAATCGATATCTTCCTCCAAGCCGTCATCCCCTCTTCCCATGAAATGAGGTATACAATCCCTTCCTCGGTGAGTAATGTCCCAAGACCCAAAAGATGAGGAAACAAAGGGAAATGAGCGTGGAGAATGATAATTATGGACGAGAGTGGTACGATGACTCTTCAAGGACACCCCTCAATAGAAACCTTATCCCCGATGGTGACCCACTTGCTAGGACGACACGTTAACCACCAATGTGAAATGAGGCAAAAGACATAATTTTCAAGCAAACGTTTTCCAAATCAATTAAGGACCCTTTGCAACATGTTCAAATTCTTCATTTAATAAATTACACTTACCACAACACTGTAATTGTTAACTCATGGAGCAAGACTTGTTGTCATCCATGAGCTAAGTTGGGTGTGATGGATGTTGTTGTTGTTGGTCCTAAAGTCTGCACCCGATTGCTAAAGGGAAAAGCTAGGCCACCTCAAGTTTAGAATGGTTGGTTTTTTCTTTAATTTTTTTGGTCAGTTAGAGGGTTGGTTTTACCAAGACAGGAGCATGGTCGGGTTGGAAAAATGATATGGATGAGGGTCCTCCTTGGTTGGTGGCACACTAATGACAGACAAGTGAAATAATATAAAACAATGGGAAACAACAAATCACTCAATGAATAATCTATTGCAAGAAGTCCAATACTCAAGATATCATTTCAAGACATTAAACATGTATCGAACACACAATTGCTCCCACAGGTTGCAATAAAAACAAATCTTCACCAAGCATTAGCTATTTTCACAGGTTGCATATCAATAAAGACAAGTTATACAATAGACGAAGGAGATGAAATGTACTTTGCACAAATCAAAAACTGCATTCACGATAAGATAAAAACACATGAAGATTTGAACGAAACACTGTCATCAAGAGTATATTCACCAGGTAGAGAGCTTTAATCCACGCACAAAATAGGTTGAACCAGCTGATGTATTGATCTTCTTTCCCCAAAAACTCTCCCAAAACATACCAAAACTTCATATTTATCAGAGTTACAGAGGCTCTCATCCATCTAGGACTGAGACTTAACTCTACATTAACAGTTGTAGAACAACTTATTAACTTGACTAAAACACTGCTGGAGTACAACAATGTATACTTCACACTGGACTTAATAAAAAAGAGTGGTTCTTATCACACATAAAAGACCACTTATTATGCTTTAAACTAAAAAGAGTCTTGAACTGAACAATTTAAAACTAACACTAACAATGAAACTGGACTGATGCATGCACACTGTTTGAGGCCACTCGAGGATAACTGGTTGTATTGGCAGCTTCTTCAACATTCCTTATGCAGTCTGGATTATAGTTTCTCGAGTTCTCGATTATGGTGTTGCAGAGTCCGGATTCTAAAAGTTTTGTTCTGTACCTGTTGACTATCAATGAGCTTCTCTGTCTCGATCATAAGCGACCCTTCTTCTTGTTTTCTCTGTGATGGACTGGTCATGGTCTGCTAGCGTTCTGCTTCTCCTCATGACTTTTCTTTGATGATTTGGCTTAACGCCCAGTTTTGTTGCCACGCGCTACTCTCAGATTGGACCATAGACGTGATATAAGCAAGTGATTGCAAAAGTTGTCAAGGGCGGTTTGGATCCACACCGCTCCGACTCCCACAATCAACCCCCAACTACCATGTACTTCTCAAGCTATACCATGGTTTCAATTGCGGGACCGCTATGGGAGATTAATGTTTGTGCGCCTTTAATTTCTGCAATGAATGTGAGCCATCGATTAGTTTTCGATCTGGGTGACCCTGCTACTTTAGCGCCCCTGCTAAAGTTCTATCAGTCTCCCATATTAGAACTCCCCTATCTGATTTAGCGATGGCACAAATTTCTTAGAGCTCAAAAGCTTTTGAATGCGGAGCATGAATATCTTCTGAAGTGACTTTCTCCCAGAGTGACGTGGCAGTCTCTCGTCACTTCGACACTTTGGAGTTCGAGACATTTTGAATGCAAAGTGTATATAACTCCTGAAGTGATGAACTCGCGAAGTGATTAGCGTGTGCTTATCACTAATTAAACTTGGATTAAGTCGTTTTATTGTTTAAATATTTTGGGACTTCGAGGCTCTGGGCTTTGGAGAACTGTGCTTTCTCTGGATGGAAAACTCCAGAAGTGACATTCTCCAGGAGTGATGTGGTGGCCTGAAATGAATGCCATGTGTCTCAACAGATGAGAGCCACGTGTCTGAACTAATGAGTGCCAAGTGTCTTCGGGGTTCAGGAGTTTCTGTATGCAGTGTTTGTATAAACTCTTGGAGTAGTACGGGCCCAGAGTGATGTGGCGGCCTGAAATGAATGCCATGTGTCCTGACGTATGAGTGCCACGTGTCTCCGGAGAATGAGTTCTATGTGTCTCCGACACTTCGAGCTTCAGGAGTTTCTGGATGTAAAGAATGGACATCTCCCGAAGTAGTATGGGCCCGAAGTGATGTGTCTCTTCGGGACTTCAGTGCTTCGACACTTCAGGGTTCCGGTACTTCGTGGGTTCACTCTTGATGTTAAACCTCGCGCGATTTCCACACTCTAAATGCACAATAATTGTTGATCTGAGTGGCCTGCTGAATCTCCACCGTTGCAATTTTAATATGTTTGTTCCTACAATCTGAGCCCGAAATTAACAACTTTTGAATTGCTACTTTTTCCTGCGGAAGCTTATTGTGCATACAAAGGACTTGGTGGACCTGGATGTCTCCTACGCACATGAAAGGCTTGGTGGGGCATGCTGCATGCTCAATTAGTGGCAAACATGATGACACGTATTTCAAACTCAAACCAGACATTCAATTATCTTTCAAGGAAACATAAATAATTCTGCGAAAAGAAACAGTCAAGCAAGTCAATGAGGAAAAATAAGTCATTAAACAAATGGGAAACTGATTTGACCAACCTTAAGAGGAAAAATTTCTAGGAAGGTATGCAGAAAAGAGAGAGAAGGGGCAGGGGTGTATACTTTAGGTCTTAATAGCTGCCATCAATAAGATGGTGATGTGTGGTGAGTGAAGGGTTCTTCCTGCTGATGTGCTTTTTGGTACTCAATGTCTGCAACCTATGGGCCTCGAGACATCATCTCCTTAGTTATCCATAGAAATGGGGGATAACATTTGACTCCTACTCGGGGACATGTACTCACAGTTTGAGTGCATGAGAACCTCAACATCTCCTGGTAATAACTGTGCCTACACACACTGAAACAAACAATGTGTTGGGTATCTAGGGTAGCGCACTCACCCTTTGTTTATATGATCAAAAATTCAAAATTTCAACTAATCTTTAAAACAAAATTTTGCATTTTTTTTTTTAAATTTCTAACTATCATGTAATTGAGTGAACCATAACAATTATAAATAAATCAATATGCACATGCAAATAAAATACCATGGACACACCGATGCAAATGTAGGAAAGCAAAATGACTTACCTACTTACCTAGTGCTCATGGCCCGAAGAGGTCAAGTGCCAAGTGATGTTAGGTGAAATCATACAACTAGTGCAACCACCTACTCAACATCTCACCCAAGTGCTTACCCCTGTGCTTAATTATAAAATATATCAAAGACTAGTTAGGCACATAATAATCATGAATATGAATAAGAATATAATCAATCATAGAAAGGAACTCATGGAGGTGGGTGTGGGGAGAAAATCCCGCTGAAAAGAATAGACACAAGCATGATCCACCCATTACTTAATAGGGTCACCATGTATAGATGATGGCTCATCTTCTTCCTCATTAACATGACCACTGCGTTCTGAACATTGAGGGGAAATGAGAGATCGAAAGAAACCTGCATGGTTGCCCAAAGTGGAAGATAAGAGGTAAGGGACAACCTCATGTTCGGAGAAAGAAAATTGTTTCTGCTTCATCTACAAATCCCTGCAAAATGCCCTAAGACGAAAATACTTATGTTCTATAGTGTGAGTCTTTGATTACTCTAGGTTGGACACGTCTTGGTTTCCATCACAATTTGAGCACAAAGGTGGTTGGAAATCCTTATAGAACAAATCTTAATCCCCAAAAGGATATGAATCACAACTCCCAAGGGATGACTAGAAGTCATCATGAGTATATTGTGAAAAGTCATCCTCAAATGGATGGAATAAATCTGTGACCATATCATCATCAGGTTGCCAAGCATCTGAATCATATACGCATGAAGACCAGTCCTCAAAAAATGACAACTCAACCCTTTTTTCTTGAGAACTACCCTCAATGTCGTAAATGGGATCTCTATAAAAAATGAAGCAACCCACATCCCATCTATGTCTGCCAACCTGTATGAAATCATCGATGTGTTGATCAACCATGTCAGAGAGGTCCTCCACGAAATCATCTGCATCATTTAGACTAATCACTTCTTCGTCTTTATGTGCAGGAGGAAAGCAAGGCTGAACAAATTCGTCTTCATCAAGCGGGAAAATGGATACTGATGTCTCATCTAGATTCTCAACATGTTTCACATCATTGGAATTCTTATTTTTATTCATGACATATTTCTTCATGGACATGCCCCTCCAACGCCTCTTCATCACAAGGGGATTAATCCTCAATGCATAGTGCTTCATCTAACCAAACATGTAACTCTTGTTCATCTCGTCATTGTGGGCTTGCTCTTTGGTGGGTGATGTCTTGTCAAGATCCTGCACTTACTTGGAGTTTTCCTCATCCTCCTGGACATGTTCTTCAAATACTTCTTCCACTAAGCATTCTTTGAGATTGTTGTTGCATTTTTCTTTCAGGGAAACCTCATTATCATCAATCTTTGTATTAGTTTCAAAAATACCTAAAATTCCCTCGTCTTGCAGAGTTGTCAAAAGTTCATGATAAATATATGCAAATCTATGAAATCCTTGACCACAATGTTTCGAAAATTCTTCAACAAAATTCTTGAGAGAAGTGATGCTCTTTGGTTTGCAAGAGTTTTGTATCCATCCCTGTTGTTTTATTCCCAATGAGTGTAAAAATGATACCGCCAAAAGGTCTTCATGTCTTCTTTCAAATATGAATGTATATCTCACAAGTGATAGGACATGTGAGACAACACAAGAAGGATCATCATTGTACTTAGGGATATTTTTGAGATACTCTGGGGGGAACTTGTATGGGAATCCTGGAACATCCTCAAGATCGAGGGCATGATACATTCCACGCCATACCCATAAAACCATCCTTCATTATGTGTAAATAAACTCAATAAAAAATGGAGTCTTCATACCTTATAGCAGATGAGCTCAAGGCTCATCGAAAATGGAGAGGGAATGTTCCCTCAATGGAGTCACCAGATAAACTTATATAGTTCATCAAAGTTGAAATGGGATATTTTCTCAACTGGAGTCACCATGCAAGCCAAGGGAAAGGCTTTGGGAATAAATTGCCAAAGTGTCATTAGGGCACTAAAGAGGATTCAAAATCCTCCCCAACAACGACACCAAAATGTTATCGCACAATCTGTAGTTTGGGAAAATCCCAACCCAATCCACAGAAGTATGACAACTGCGGGAGTACCTACTTACTGCCACCTTAGATAGACACTCCCCTCACTTTAGTGATGATGAACTCACCACAAGGGGGGAATCTAGGTGACCCTAGGGGGATTGAGATGGAAAGTGTGAGAATGATGGATGGAGACCCCTATAGGTCAATATTGGAGACAAAGTAAGGCTTGAAAATGAGTCTTGTATATGGAGAATGGCTGCCAAGTATTGTGTACCTGCAAAACAATGTTAACCATGCCCATAACAAGACGAATGATAGATATACAAGCCTTAAACTAAAGGGGAATATATATATCAACAACAAATGATAACAATAGCTGCAAATTCAACCATCAAAATCAAGTACAAGATGATGGAAACAAAGCTAGCAACAACTAGTTAACTGAGACTTTGATGATGATTAAAGGGTTGTTATGTGGTGTTATCAACAAGTTTTATAATAGCCTAATGACTATAGAAAACAATTGTTATAGAAACAACTTCTAGCCACAAAAATTAGCAAGTAAACCACCCAACAATTAGCCAATAACCACTAGAACAATTACTAACATTTACAAGTAAATTTCAACAGTAGAATAGTGAACAATAGATGATGAAAATGTGATTTTCAGCAGCCCTAATGGTGTAGCATTAATTTGTAACAATAAAGAAAATTACATAGATAAACTAGACACCCTAAGGGCACAAAGAGGCCTAAAGCATGAAGAATTGATTCCAACTTGAACAATTGCAATATCTCAAGATTTCACGTATACCAATGCAACGATTTTATATCTCCAATGCAAGTAGATTAGTGCCTTATCAATTGGGTTATTGGAGTTTCATGTGTATGAGCTAGTTTTGTTACTTCTCTAGGGTTGTAAGTCCGTTTTCTCCCTAGAACAAATAAACTAGCAAGGAAAATCTAGGAGGGTGTAAGTCCTTTTACTCCTCCTAGCAACCTTTGCAAATAATAGTTTATTCAATGAAAAAATGATAGATCTTGGTGGAGGGTGTATGCCCTTATACTCCTCTAAGAGTTTACAAATTAACCTTAAAACCAAGAAGAATCAACACAAAAGCATGAATTCCTTACCTAGTCTAAAAAAATAGCAAGATAAACCCTTCTTTGTAACGTCCCCGACCACCAACCCCTGCCGGGTAGTGCTACCTAACGACTGAATAATTGTTTTTATCTGCTCTGATACCATTTTGTAACACCCCCAACCACCCAGGTCGGGCCATGCTACTCATAGAAACAACTATTATCATATGCATATAAATATAAACATAAATAGACAACATATTCTGTTCATACATAGATTAATGCAGAAATAACAATAAAAGCAAACATGCAGTACTCACAGGCAAAACCCATAATATAACAACATATACATGCAATATTCATCAATTATAACACATGTACATATACACAACATGTAAATGAACATAGGAATGGGCACTTATCTTTCAATTGAAGTACACCAACTGTGTGCAGACCTTCCACGAGCCTCCCAGCCATAGACCACATTGCTCATCACGCTCAGCAGTGGGTCACCCCGAGCTGGGACTAAACTCCACCGGGCAAGGGAATTCTAGGCTTGGCAAGAACAACAAGGAAGTTGCATAAAACAACAGGAAGGATATTTTATCCCAGGAGTCACTTACACCCACAACCCACAGACCCTCATTCCCCACACACCTGCTCCACCCTGGGAGGGTACACCTTCACTAATACAAGTCCATCGATTACTACACCTCCCTTACCTTGGGCTTCAATAACAGGCTAGACCGGAAGTCTCAGAGTACTGTAGCTGCTACGAGACTCCCTCCAGGAGAACTCACTTCCTCAACACACTCTCTCACCTGGAGAGAGTTGCTCACAGGTCTGACAACCTGCCTCTTCAACCATGGGCCTGATGATAGAAAGGCTCAATATATCTTAGGGAATGGAAACAACCACAATTCGGTAAGGCACAACACGATTTTGGCAAGTACAGATATGCTGGGCTTCACAAGAAAACACATGTCATCTTCACGGGTTACTGGTTTCAGAGGTGCGTGAAAGATGCATAGGTCAACGATGGAGGCCAAGCGAGTTAGACGAAGGATCGGAAAATGGGGAGCGTAGCCCCCCAATGCTGACTTTCCAGCTTTAACTGCATGCGCCTAGGTTGACACCTGTCTTCCTGGAGCTGTATGCACTCCATTTAACACTCGTTCCCTTTCGAGGAACTTAGGATAACTGGGTTTATTTTCCCCACTTTAGTATTTTCATTTTCAGAAATATATTATAATATTCCCTTGGGTTAAGCCCTCTAGCTTATCCCCTCTTTCCCAGCCTCTCAGTCCCATCCATTTCCCTACCTAGTGGAGCTTAGTCCCCCATTTCTCTTTCTTTGTGGTCGGTCTACATGCATCGATGTATAATTTTTATTAATGATCTACATAATTACATATATAGAAACTAGGCTCATAGCCTTAACATCCTAGGCTCTTTGGCCTAATCATCACATAAGCCTCCTAGCTTATTATAAATCGGCTCACCAGCCTAACAAACATGTTTACAATTCATAATTACAACTAGGGCTCTGCCGGGGGATATTACAATCTCCTCCCATTATTTTTGCAATGTCTTCAGTGCAACTTGTTTATACATATATAATTCAAAAAAATTCTTCAAAAAGCTCCAAGCTTTAGCTATTGGAAGCCTATTATCCACCTGGTGCTCTTTTTTCCAACACCAATTCTGGTGTTCACATTGCAACTGGAATTCATTTGCTCTACTCTATAGAGTTGTTTCAAGAAGAATCCAGCTCATTGTACCATTTGACACACCCTCCTTATGGCAGCTACCATGCCATAAGCATTTCTGAGTTGCCTCTTCCTTTTTGAACTCACCCTTCCAGGCTCAGGTATCCTTTCACCGCTACACAGTCCGTCAATGATCCATCTTGCCAAGGATTTCACATGCAAGGAGAGCGCCAACCCACTACCAAAGCCTCTCACCAAGGTCCTCCATTAAAGGGCTTCAATGTCTCTATCAATAGTTCTTCTTCCAACATTCTCACTTTAGCCAATATTGTCTCATCTGCATCACACACATGCAATTATCATGAGAGAACATAAAATAACTCATTTAGGAACTCAAACTTAGTTCAAAAAGGGAATTCAACTTTTCCCCAAAACATGAAATTCTATTTCATAATTCTTCTTGGTTGTTGCCATATTAGGATTGCAACCTTCCTTGTGGTTTTCCACAAGCACCAAACTGCATACCATTTTCCTGCAAGGCTTTATCTTGCATACTGCCAACAAATTGTCAGTATTTCCTGTACATCATAATTCAATTGCAATATGTACAAAACCATATGCAGTGAATTTAGAATTGTCTGCACCTAGCAATTCAATCATAATTACCAAACAATTCAATAAAATAGAATGACTCATCATTCTATGCATATGCCTTTTCTTAATTAATATATGTAAGTTCATTACTTCTTTTTTTGAACATGGATTTTTTGTAGTCAGTATTCATGTGACTACTTGACTTGCAACTTTCCTGTTGCAATGTCTAGCAACTCCTGAAATGTCCTCAACTTCATGAGTTAACAACATTTCAGTTGTTAATAACAATTATTTCCATGCAATAATATATATGCATGTACTTACAAAACACATTCAACAATTGCATTTAGTACACAATTCTATCACTTACTATGCATGAGTGCAATTCTCAATGCATACTTATTCAATGCACCTTGCATTGAATTACATAATGCTCTTTATCCCAGTCATGTATCTCACCATCCATAAGTTGGAATTCTGGCCAATGTGTTGACAYATTCTCCAAACACTTTCTATTCTCTTCCCAATTAATTGGATGCCTTCCTTTCCGATCCGAACACTACACCAAGAATATAATTTTGTGGTGTTCATTAGTGTTAGCAAAAAGGTTGCAGCCCAAGTTTTATTTAAATGTAGGAAGCTCTTAGTACCTGTGTGGCTCATAACCTTTCCATATCCATACTTTTCCATATCCAACCATGTTCTGGTCTCATACATGACTAGCTTTACTAGCATTCATTCCTATAACAAGTTCTTATCTTTTAATTCTTTGGTTATTACCCCATAACCAAATTAACATGACATTCTACTATGTCAGTGTGTGCATTTAGAAGCTAAAAAACTTTTAATTAATACAGACCTCTAGCCTTTACCACATCCAGTGGTATGCATTCAAATAATGTAATCATGTGATTTTATAAAATAACTCTAGCCGAGGAATTTCTTACCTAAATTCCCTTTAGCACTTATGCAAAAAGAGTAATAAAAACTCATACCTGCATGAATTCCATTAATATATTTGATGTTACCTGTATGGTTGATGGCAGTAGAAACTTTCATGCTTCTTTTATCAAACCTAACCAACCTTCAAGTTTCTGTTGCTTCCTTCCATATGTAGCAACATCATCAACAACACTTGCAACATGAAATAATTCTTTTTCTGCTTATGGTTGTTCAACCAACCCTAATTCAACTGCTGCAGCGCTACCACAATTTCAACTTCTTTCCCATGTGCAATTTTTCCTTGCTGATCCCAGAAGTCTTCAATTCTTTCCTGAATCTTCTTGTGCTCCCACTGTGATCACTGTGCATGATTAATTTTGACTTGAGCACTTTCTAGCTAAATCACTCTTGGTTGCTTTTGCATTTATAGTCCCAAACTAAGATGATATTAACCTTCAACTTTCATTAATTTCCTGGATCCAACTATCCCAACTCGTACTTGGATGAATTAAATTCCAAACAAAGTTGTTTTGTAGACTCTGGATTCTTCAACATCCAGTTACTTTTCAGGACTGAACTTCTTCAGCTCTTTCCTGACGGAATACTTTAGTACTTGCGGTTTTCTTGTACTCTTCTCTTCCCTTTTGCTAGCTGCATAAAATTAACTAAAAGTCCTTATTTTACCTTACCATCATAGATTTAGGTGATACCTCCAACCTTTTGGGCCGTCACTCATGGATCTATGTTACTTAATATGGATTCTTTTTAGGCACCATCTCCTCTGCATTCAAAATCATGCGTAGAACCATTTCTTCTTCCTGGTTCCTTATTGTTTTCTCTTTAGAAGTCACTTCACTTTTAAATTATTCTTGACTTGATATCTTCATGCTCTTATGGAAATACCTTCACACCTTTGGAGTGCATAAACAATCCTCTACTATTCTAGCTTTCCTTGTTGGAGTGTTGACATGCATTCCTATTAGTTGGATATCTATCTCATGATTTCTTCTTCCATTATCTTAGGATGTTCTTGGACTTGACTCCATCCATGAGTTTTTCCTTGTCTACTTTGCATACTTGCCATCACATATTATGTTAGTATTATGTTTTAGCATTCCATTATTATTCAGATTCCTTTGATTCATCTCTTGCATGAATGAATTATAATTCCAGTCATTTTCTCTGAGTAACCTTGGTTAGTTAACACCAACTTCTTTCTTGAAGCAATTTGATTTAGCCTTTTGACATGCATATTCAACTTCTGTCATGCCATATTTGATGACCTTCATGCCATGCTTCCACTGCGCATTCTGATATTAATAATGGAGGTGCTATCTCCAATCTGTAGGTATGATCCTTGGAGATGTCACATCTTATCTCCAAACTCTTTCATATTCCATAAAACCTTCCTTCCTTATTCCCATTCTTTGCATCTCCATACAAACTTATGGTTCATGCATTATCATGTATTGCAGATGGATTTCTCCACCTAGCATTCACATTTCATGTGCAAAGATTGTCACCTGGACTGTTTTCCCCAAACAAGAATTCCATTTGGGATTTCCATGCTGCTTATCGAACCCAACATCTGATCCAATGACTTTTGAAAAATCTCAGATATAGAATAAAGAGTTTTCCCTATCCTTCTTCCTTCTTTCTTCTATCTGAATACATCTCTAGCACTTTTTTTGTTTTAATGTAACCATTACATATGGAATCCTCTTTCCGAGACCTTTCCAATCACGGCTTCCTTGCTCAATTCTGAGCCTTGAGCAAAAAGCTATGATCCTTTAAAACTTGTGCTTCTTCTTTGATGCACTTCTTGTGTAACGATCTCTTTTCTCTGAGCTAATGGCTCTTAGATCTTTGTTGAACCCTATCATAAAGTTCATCGGTCTTTAATATTATTTTGATGCAGGTTCGAACTAGACGAAACCCACGAGCTTCCTTTCTAACCCCTTTTCCTTTCTTTAACACAGTTTTTTTTTGGGTGCTAGCCCCCGTTTTCCTTGAGCTCTTTATTCACATGGGACCATGGTTGTGGCCCAACGCTAGGTCGATAGGTTCTTATTCAGAACTTTGGGCCTCCAGGCTTCGAAAGTTCCTAACCCAAGTCATTGTAACTCCTCGGAGTGCCGAATAGGTGAACTCACGAAGTGTGGGGAGTGGATCTACGGTCCATTGTTCATCAACAACCAATGACTGAGATGCGATATAACCCTCAACAAGTGGATATGACTATTGTTGTATAGTGGTTAATCTTCACACAAGTCTCGTTGACTGTGATCATCAACAGTCAGATCGATGGCTCGTAATCAATTCCGTACCCCCCTTGCCTTTCTGCTTTTAACAGTGGGGGGTCCCTCCACTGCATAACATAGCACAATTCTTCCGGAGAGTCCAATTTCTAGACTGCGACATCTGGTGCCATGCGTCCTCTGGGCCCCAGGGTTTCAATGTTCGAACACTAACATGTCGCATCAATATTTACGCCTTTCAAATTGCGAGGCACGCATTAGAGGTTTGGAGTAACCCGCCTTTTTCCCCACAATTCTTCTGACGCTGACACATAACCCCTTAGTGAAACCGTGGTTTGGATTGCAGGACCGCCTTGGGGAATTAAATCCTGTGCAACTTGGGTCCCCGCAATGCCTCCTGTCTGTTGATCTTGGTGTATTGTGATCAATTCCAGTGTGGGCCCACTAGCCATGCTCAAACAAAGTGTTCCCTGGTGGAATACTAACGGCTGACACGTGGCCCAATCAGATGGGTGACACGTGTCATGTTCCAAATGGCATTTCAATCTTCCACGGGTTCGAAACCCACTGACACGTGGCACACGACCCATGTGTCCATGTCAATCCAAGTGATGTCATCATGAATCACTACTTCGACTCTTCGGGCTTCGAGAGTTCTCGCCCCAACATACACTAATTTTCCCGAACGCCGAAATCCTGAACAAGCCAATCTGCTGACATGTGTCCCTCTTGACGGATAGTCCAGATTAACTCCAGACTTCGGAGCTTCGAAAGTTTTCACCCTTCATACAACGCCGTAACTTCCACCTTTGGCTTGATCCAACGGTTCTGATTCACTTCGTCCCAATCAAATGATTGATCTCTTCTCCCCAAATCTACAATGTAGTTCCACTTTGGGGACTTCGGGGCTTCGGGCCTTTGGCCTCTTCCTCTCTATAACACATAACTTCGTCGAAGTCTCGAATTCTGAAGGACTTGTAGATTAACCCTCCTGCACTTTTCTCCAGATCTGACGGTCGGGAATTGTCCTCCTTCTCCTGAACAGATTCCAACGACCCACATTACTCTGCGGCCCAATACCACGTCTGTCGTGATTTTATAGTATTGCTACACTTCCTGAGCTTTGTAACACGACCAAGGTAACCTCTTGGCACTCAAAATGCTCCGAGGTTCGAAATTTGTTCCTCTTGACATAATTTCCCCTTGAAACCTTTGTTCCAATGACCACTTATCCGGCCCATCCAGGCTCATTGCTTGAACCTTGGCTCTGATACCATTTTGTAACGTCCCCGACCACCAACCCCTGCCGAGAGCACTACCTAACGACTGGATCATTGTTTTTCTCTTCGATGATACCATTTTGTAACACCCTCGACCACCCAAGTCGGGCCATGCTACTCATAGAAACAACAATTATCATATGCATATAAATATAAACATAAACAGACAACATATTATGTTCATACATAGATTAATGCAGAAATAACAATAAAAACATACATGCAGTAATCACAGGCAAAACCCATAATATAACAACATATACATGCATTATTTATCAATTATAACACATGTACATATACACAACATGTAGATGAACATAGGAATGGGTACTTATCTTTCAATTGAAGTACACCAACTGCGTGCAGACCTTCCACGAACCTCCCAACCATAGATCACACTGCTCATCACGCTCAGCAGTGGGTCACCCCCAAGCTGAGACTAAACTCCACGGGGAAAAATAATTCTAGGCTTGGAAAGGACAACAAGGAAGTTGCACAAAACAACAAGAAGGATATTTTATCCCAGGAGTCACTTACACCCACAACCCACAGACCCTCATTCCCCACACACCTGCTCCATCCTAGGAGGGTACACCTTCACTAATACAAGTCCATCGACTACTACACCTCCCTTACCTTGGGCTTCAGCAACAAGCTGGATTGAAAGTCTTAGAGTATTTTAGCTGCTATGAGACTCCCTCCAGGAGAACTCACTTCCTCAACACACTCTCTCACCTGGAGAGAGTTTCTCATAGGCATGACAACCTGCCTCTTCAACCATGGGCCTAACAACCCGCTTCTTCAACCAGTGATGGGTGTTCTATATGCACTAAAAACACACTAAAAACCCTCAATTAAATTGTCAACCTGGGGTAAGTAAACTTAGAGTTGTAGAAAAATATATGCCAAAGGTAGAAGGTTGGTAGGAGTATAGTCTAACTAAGGAAGACAACTATCTAAGGCTAATCTACTCAAGAAAAGTTATCTAATGAGCAAACCCTACTAAGCAAAATGAAACTAGGTAACCTAAGTACTTTTGGGCCAAGGATCGACGGATAGTTCCTAAGAAAGCAAGTAAAACCCTATGTAAAGAAAATTAGTTCAACAATAAGCAAAAGCAAACTACTAAGCATAATAAGCAAATGACAAAATAAAACTTCTTTAACTTGCCAACCTACATTCAATGAGCAACCACCCTATGAAAGCAAATAAATAAGCAAGTAAGCAAAAACACCTATCTAACCTATTAAAGAAAATATACAAGTAAGCAAAGACACCTAACTAACCTACTAAAGCAAAAAACAAGTAAGCAAAGGCACCTAACCAACCTACTAAATAAAAAGACAAGTAAGCAAAGGCAACTAACTATTGCAAGTAAAACTTCTCATTGAACAACTATCTAGCCTAAGAGGCAAGTGAACTAAATGCCTAATGCAAAACTACTTCTAATGTGTGAAAGGAAATCTAAATGCTCAATGCAATGCATGAAAGGAAATCTAAATGCTCAATGCAATGCATGAAAGGAAATATATTCTATTGAAATCAAGAAAGATTAACAACTAATTCTTAATCTATGATAAACAAACTACTATCTAATCTATCAAAGCAAAGTCTATCTACCCTACAACAACAAATAAAACCTCATTCTAATCTATGAAAACAAGTAACTATCTCTTCTAATCTACAAAGCAAGAAGCTATCTTTAGTCTATGAAACACTCAAATGTAATGCCGGTGGTTGTGTGAATGTTAAATACCCTGCATATTCATATATTAACCATCAACAACATAACGAGATCACCATTATACTTCTCCACTACATAAGAAAATTTCATACTTAAAATCGAGTTGTTAATCTAAAAAATACAATTGCAATCTAATTCTAGGAAGGAAATTGCATCAAATGAAAACTATGATGTATCTACTCTAACAATTCAAACTGCAATAAAGAAATGACTAAAAACAAAAATTAAAGCATGACATTTAAAAAGTAAACTAACAACTACGTTAATCAACAACTAATTGAACAAGATCTATATAAAAATGAGATAAGCAAGCTATGATTAAAAACTGAAATTGACTCTATCCATCCATCAAATCCTTGTCAAAGAAAGCTCAATTAAAAACTTCGTTCTATTCTAATTAAAACACTGTTTTAAATTGGATTCTAGAATCATAAATAAAAGCACAATCTACTATCTAATTACACATGGGGTTAGTCTAGGGATTTGCAAATCCGTTCCTAATCTACGAGATTAATGCATTCTAACACACTCTGTCATTCTAACCTGCAAAAGGGAATCAAAACAATTTAAACTATAACAACAAACTAATTAATAAACTGATAATGCATGTACAGGAAATAAAGAGACAAATAAATCATAAAATGCATGAACAACACATAGAGAGTTACTAGACYGCTGGTGGGCCCCCCAACAAGTCGTGGTCACTCTCTAAAAGCACACCACAAACTCAGCAGGTCGAATTCACCATAAAAACCCAAAAACACAGTTCTGGCATAATCTGGCAATGTAAAAACTCAAAACAGAGAAAAAATGAATTTGTCTCTAATACATTGGCTCTTCTACTTGGTTAACAATCTTCTGATCATCCTAGTGGTATTTTTAATGTTTACATGCCAAGTGGTCGACCACAGGAGGTTCGAACCACTTCTAAAATTGGTAAATTTCATTAATGGTGCCCTAACTGCTGAAACAAAGCAAGCCAATAATCGCCCTCTATGAACAACTGAAACTGAGTTGTCTGGAGATCAGTAGATGGAGGGGACAATTATGAACCAAATCCATGTGCCCGATTTTCTCATCATTGGTCGCCAATACCATAACCGCCAAGTCACCCTACGTTTTTGTGCAGGAAGAGGTGCTGGACGAAGTGTCAGAAGGAGTGCTGGATCAAGTGTCAGAACTAGAAACGTAGTGTGTTTTTGCCTTGTAACACCAAAAAAACATGAATTAACTCTTGAAAATCATAATACATGATGAATTATACTTGATACAATCATTAAACACGAATTATCCGTACCTTGTGCCGATCATACAATTTTATCATGAAATTCTTCAAAAAACTTCTTTAAAATATGAAAAACACATATGTACATGTGGCAAAAGTGTATAATAACCGTCATAAAAGTGATCATTTCTCAGGCCCAACATTACCCCCACACCTAAGATTTTGTAGGTCCCACTGCAAACAAAAAGAAATTGCCCTTTATGACTAACTTGCGAAGGAGGGGGTGGATTAGCTTTAGAATCTTCTCCCTCTTGCCCGAGGGATTTTGACTTAGGATTTTTGTGGTGTTTTAATTTCATCCAGAGACTATTATTGGTGGCAGCAATATCATCAACCTAACGCTATAGATAATTCATCTTGGCTTGTAGGACAACGTTATCATGGCGTAAATGACAACTCAATGTTTCATGCTCTCTAAGTTTGAATTGGAGGGCTTGGAGTTTTTGGAGGCTACTGATGACATGTGAGGAAGAATTGAGATGTATATTAATCCCTTGATCCTTTAAACCATGCAAAACAACAATTTTACCTCTGCAAAATTAGTTCCAAAAGTGACTTCCCATAAGCGCAACAATTCTGGCCTGGCGAACTTGTGAAACATAGGTATCAGAGTGACACCTATAACTACAATACAATAAAACCTATGTAAAAAATGAGAGGTTTTTGTTTTTGAATATGTTATTGACAAAAACCTCTCTTGGTTTTCAAAAATTCATTTTTTGTTGTTAGGAAATCACGCCAAGAAAACATGAGTAAAACAGGGAAAATAGAGTGTTTTATTTCCTGAAAAACTAGGCCTCTAAGAGAATTGAATATATTCAAAACCATAATTTATATTTAGAAACTGAGAGAGGTTATTGTTTTTTAATATGTTCTTGATAAAAACCTCTCTTGGTTTTCAAAAATTAATTCCCTGTTGTTAGGAAAACACAAAAAGAAAATATGACTATAATAGGAAAAAAACCAGAGTGTTTTATTTTCTGAAAGTATAGGTCTCTAAGATGATAGAATATATCGCAAACCATAAAGTATATTCAAAAAATGAGAGAGGTTATTGTGTTTTGGTATGTTATGAACACAAACCTCCTACGGGTTTCAAAATTACTTTCTCATTTGTTCAAAATCCCATCTTGAAGTTGGTTACTCAAAACTTGCAGAAGCACAACGTGCTCTTAGCAGAAGCGCAACGTGGTCTTTGAGAGGGATTTTGGAGGCCTTCCCGGAGGATTTTTGGGCTGAGAGTGGTATGGATGAAAATTTTATAATGTCTGCTACACAATGGAACCATCAAGCACTGCAAATGCCTTCTCCAACCCTCTGAAAAACTGACTTGAAGTCAAACTGTCCAAATGTGCAGAAAACCCTACTATAGCGACTGTATTTGGGGAATTTATCAAATTATAACACATGTGCATAAACTGAAGGAGGTTTTTGTTTCTTGGTCTATTGTTGACAAAAAACTCTTTCACTTTTGTCAAATTCATCATCCTTAATTCAGAAACCAATTTTGAACTAAATCTTTGACTAAGACAATCATTTGAAAATTGATGACACGGAATGATGACATGACCATGATGAAAATTTATGACTTTGGATGAGTGGAGGGAGTAGTAAGGACACCTTGGCACACCAATTACCATTTTACAACCAATATATGTCAAATTGTATTTGAGAATTTTATTTTGAAAATATAACAATTTGACCTAATAACCCTATCAATCACATGGAAGAGAAAACTTGATCACGGGTGACTGACAGACTGTCAAATGCTAACAAAAGGATTGGTTTGTACTAGTAGGCATGGTGAATTAGGAGAATTGTTATTTCCTTTCATCGATCTGTAACAATTCAAACAATTGTTCCTCTTTTCATAAGCTTGTAATACAGAAGGTAGTAAGTATTTAGCAGTTGTTATTGCTTTGTATTTGTCACAAAGAGTAGTTAAGTATAAAAAAATGCACATCAAGCTTATAACACACATAATGATGTTAGCAGTATACAATTTTAGCATACCAATACAAACAACTGCTGATATAATATCCCAATACATTGTAAAAAGATAGTATGACATAATTTTGACATAAATCCTACTTCCTCTTCTCATGGGTTTGCTATACAAAAGGGCAATGCTTAGCATTTTTAGCTCATGAAAAATCCCCCCAGACCAAAGATATGGCACGTCCTCATGACATGAATTAGCAATAGGCTTCTTGGTCTTCTTGCCCGATGAGGTTGTAGGGGTATCAACAAGTTTCTTGGACTTTTGGTCCGGTAAAGGAATAGCTTGAGCATGAGGGTTTGGGTGGAGTAACAGTCCCTAGATCAAGAGTCTTCTTGATAGTCTTGATTGTAAGATGAGGGTTTTCAAATTGGTAAATGAACTCATCCCATGCTTTCTCCTGTTTTTCCAACTCGACTAAGACAAGTAGTTTGATAAGGTCGTAGTAAAATAGGTTTTTATGGGGATTGGTTACATCCTTCCTCACTTGGGAAGACATCTTCTCAAGACTCTTTAAGAAGTAAAAGGGAAAGTTACAATGGTTTATGGAACTGAAAGTGAGCTAATAATCGAAATTGACAAGATTTAAAGACAAAATATCTACCTTCACATGTAATCAATCTGGTGATGACGATGAGAGGGTTGATTAACTCCTCTTTTATCCACTTCTTGGAGTATCCCTTAGCTCCAGAGATGTTCTAAAATTCAGTTTTGAAAACCCTTTTATAGCTTGCTCTTGGCAACTGGTGGTGTTTAAATCAACGGTCTCCAACTCTTGGGAGCTTTGTGGTTGAGGCAATGATTCCTCAGAGGCCACGAACATAGTGAATAGGAGTTGAGGCAGGCTAAGAGTGTTCCATTGTTGTTGATTTTTCCACCATGCTCACTCAATCCACTTGCATATGTAATGTCAAACCTACAATGAACAACCTGTAAAAAAAATAAACCAACAAAGTGGTCTGTGAAGGACATATACAACAATTTATAGCACACAGGAGTTTARCACTTCAAAATAAAATGACTGCTGCTATAATAACCTATATCATGAAAACAATACATGAATTTTTACAAAGATTTATTTCTTCTAGGCAATGTTATCATTTGTCAACTCATGAACCCCTCCCCCACACCTAAGTATTATGACACCTTACAATAAAAAATATAGGAAATCAGTCAGTTCTCCCAATAGTCGAAGATTTACAGTTTGTAAGGTGTAAAGATAAATTTCTCAGATTGGTCTGACGAGACGTTAGAAGATGGCCCCACCTATAGGATAAGAGATCCTATATATATATACGAAGAGGTAGGCAAGAGAGTTTCAAGATAGTCTCAGAGTTAGTTCCCAATGGCAAGTTTATGGAGTTCATTAACCTTAGCTTAACCATACATACTTCATGTCATCTTTGTCTACAAGTAATGCTGTACATCATGACAAGTTTAAATTTATTATTTATTTTTTGTAAGATTACCATCCTCGCTAGGTAGAATGTCCCGCTGCTAGCAAGCCTGTTCAGTACCCCGACGAGTTTACTTAGTCATACCACAGGCTGGTACCCACTGCCAGCAGACCTTTTTAGTATCCCGACGGGTTAGCCTCTTACACCCTTAGAGACTGGCCCTCCATCTTTTAATATTTTAATATAAGATTTCTTTATGCAAGAGAATGGGGGGACAACTTTGAAAACAATTTTTTCTTTCTTTTTTTAATTGGGATGGTATTTATGTTAGAGGATGACTTTTCGTTATATTCCTTAGTAATTGTCTTGATGTAAGGGGTACTTAAGTGGACGTGTCCTATCTAAAGATATGATATAATCAAGTTATTTAGTGTGTAGTGGATGGTACCATTGAGAAAGAACATAAAGGTATCTCTAGGCTCAATTCACTTTCTTCTTTTGTAAGTTATTGTGATGTTTCCACGACTAACCGCTAATCAGACCTCCTTGTTACTTTTTAATAAAGATACTTTACTCACTTACTCAGGTTTCTTGGGAAAACTGTACGAAAGACCTCTAAGCTTGATGGTTACGGTGTCACTTACTTATACAATGGTGAAGAGTTTCAAGAGCAACTGCTTTGGAATGCCTTAAGAACAAGAAGATGAAAGTCTTTGCAAAAACATGGCTAATTACAACAACTCATTATTCATTTGATGCTTAGCAGACAACAGGGTTCAAGTGTAACAATGTTTTGAAGAAAATCCTTCTTTTATATTTCCTTGAACTGTCTACTCCTGGTGAGATAAATACCTATAGAGATCTCTAAAACTGTTTGCAAAAACCACACTCTAAAATATAATAAACTAATGAGATTAATGAGATCAAGTCATAGGAACATGTATCTCATAGTTGTTTTATTAAAGAAAATGTAAAATGAGGCTGCATTAGACTTCTAAGCTAAACTAACAACATGCAACTTTTATTTACTATCCTACCCTACCTAAAAAGAAAGGGGAAATCTTTATTCAAGTGTAAGAACTCTTCCAATGTAGCCATGTGCAGAGCAAGATAAGAAACACACTCATATCCATATATGAAAAAGTTACTGTAGTGATTACCTGGATATGAAGAACCAACCAACCTACTTGTTTTGGCATCAGAAGGTGTTGAAGAAGAGAATAGTATTGTGGCATGATGATCCCTTGAAACCAAATTTCAATGTAATCTTGATGTTCATCAACAATAATTTCTATGCTCTCCTTCATCATGCTATGCAGATCCTCTTCTTCTCGATGATTGATTTCTGAAGTACATAAAGGATCTGCTGAGATGGATGTTGAGAACTCCTCAATCTTAGGTCTTAATGATTTCTCTCCATTGGATGTAGTCCATAATTTTTCAGCTTCCTTCACATTTTGGCAAGGAAAATCATTTTGTAGCTCATAGGACCTTGACTCTTCTAATATTTCCGGAGAGGTAGACAAGTTCTTGGTTGCTGCCAAAATTTGTTCTTCTTGAAAAGAAGAAATCCCGGCTGCTGCTAGGATTTGAGAAAGTTCCTTCAAGCTAATGGTTGCTTCTGAGTTCATCTTGCCATTTGATAAAACTTGGTTCACATAAAGATGATGTCCAAAAAGTTAGGATCTCCTAATGGTGGTGTAAAAGCAAAGGTTGTATTGTTTGGTTCTGTGGAAGGCTTGAGTGGTCTTGCCTCCTGTCCCAATATTACTGGTGCTTCAATTTTTTTTTTCTATAGTGTTCCCTGTTTTAGTCTCTTTTAGAGACTGCTTTAGCTCTTTGGGTTGAGCTAGCTCCTGTTTTTCGGTATTGGTTTGCGGAGCTTATGAGTGGAATGTTCCTTCCCCCAAAAAGGTCGGAAGGAACCTTGGTTGTAAGGTCTGATTTAGATTTAACATATCTACCTTTCGGGTTTCTAGGCCTATTCATGAAAGTAAACAAAAACAAAAGGAAAAACTACCATTGGGTTTGGGGGAACCTGCTATAGTAGATGCGCAGGTTCTTACCTCTCGTCTTAAAGTTCCCCCGCCACCAATCTAATGCTAAGGTCTAGGAATGATCTATTTCCTAACTACTTCTTACCTTAAGACAACTCCTCGACAACGACGCCAAAAATGATGGGTGTTCTATATGCACTAAAAAACACACTAAAAACCCTCAATTAAATTGTCAACCAGGGGTAAGTAAACTTAGAGTTGTAGCAAAATATATGCCAAAGATAGAAGGCTGGTAGGAGTATAGTCTAACTAAGGAAGGCAGCTATCTAAGGCTAATTTACTCAAGCAAATCTATCTAATGAGCAAACCCTACTAAGCAAAATGAAACTAGGTAACCTAAGTACTTTTGGGCCAAGGATCGATGGATAGTTCCTAAGAAAGCAAGTAAAACCCTATGTAAAGAAAATTAGTTCAACAATAAGCAAAAGCAAACTACTAAGCATAATAAGCAAATGACAAAAACAAACTTCTTTAACTTGCCAACCTACATTCAATGAACAACTACCCTATGAAAGCAAATAAATAAGCAAGTAAGCAACATCACCTATCTAACCTATTAAAGCAAATAGACAAGTAAGCAAATACACCTAACTAACCTACTAAAGAAAAAGACAAGTAAGCAAAGGCAACTAACTACTGCGAGTAAAACTTCTCATTGAACAACTATCTAGCGTAAGAGACAAGTGAGCTAAATGCTTAATGCAAAACTATTTCGAATGCGTGAAAGGAAATCTAAATTCTCGATGCAATGCATGAAAGGAAATCTATTCTATTGAAATCAAGAAAGATTAACAACTAATTCTTAATCTATGATAAACAAACTACTATCTAATCTATCAAAGCAAAGTCTATCTACCGTACAACAACAAATAAAACCTCATTCTAATCTATGAAAACAAGTAACTATCTCTTCTAATCTACAAAGCAAGAAACTATCTTTAGTCTATGAAACACTCAAATGTAATGCCAATGGTTGTGTGAATGTTAAATACCCTGCATATTCATATATTAATCACCAACAACATAACAAGATCATCATTATACTTCTACACTACATAAGAAAAATTGATACTTAAACTCGAGCTGTTAATCTAAAAAATACAATTGCAATCTAATTCTAGGAAGGCAATTACATCAAATGAAAACTATGTTATATCTACTCTAACAATTCAAATTGCAATAAAGAAATGACTAAAAACAAAAATTAAAGCATGACATTTAAAAAGTAAACTAACAACTACGTTAATCAACAACTAATTGAACAAGATCTATATAAAAATGAGATAAGCAAGCTATGATTAAAAACTGAAATTGACTCTTTCCATCCATCAAATCCTTATCAAAGAAAGCTCAATTAAAAACTCTGTTTTATTCTAATTAAAACTCTGTTTTAAATTGGATTCTAAAATCATAAATAAAAGCACAATCTACTATCTAATTACACATGGGGTTAGTCTAGGTATTTGCAAATCCGTTCCTAATCTACGAGATTAATGCATTCTAACACACTCTGTCATTCTAACCTGCAAAAGGGAATCAAAACAATTTAAACTATAACAACAAACTAATTAATAAACTGATAATGCATGTACAGGAAATAAAGAGACAAATAAATCATAAAATGCATGAACAATACACAGAGAGTTACCAGACTGCTGGTGCCCCCCCCAGCAAATTGTTGTCACTCTCTAAAAGCACACCACGAACTCAGCAGGTGAAATTCACCATAAAAACCCAAAAACGTAGTTCTGGCATAATTTGGCAATGTAAAAACTCAAAACAGAGAAAAAACGAATTTGTCTCTAATACATTGGCTCTTCTACTTGGTTAACAATCTTCTGATCATCCTAGTGGTATTTATAATGTTTACATGCCAAGTGGTCGACCACAGGAGGTCGAACCACTTCTAAAATTGGTAAATTTCATTAATGGTGCCCTAACTGCCAAAACAGAGCGAGCCAATAATCACCCTCTTTGAACAACTGAAACGGAGTTGTCTGGAGCTCAATAGTTGGAGGGGACAATTATGAACAAAATCCACGTGCCCGATTTTCTCATCACTAGCTGCCAATACCATAACCGCCAAGTCACCCTACATTTTTGTGCAGAAAGAGGTGCTGGATGGAGTGCTGAAACGAGTACTGGAAGAAGTGTCGGATCAAGTGTCAGAACTAGAAACGTAGTGCGTTTTTGCCCTGTAACACCAGAAAAACGTAAATTAGTTCTTGGAAATCATAAAACATGATGAATTATACTTGATACAATCATTAAACATGAATTATACGTACCTTGTGCCGATCATACCATTTTATCATGAAATTATTCAAAAGTCTCCTTTAAAATATGAAAAACACATATGTACATGTGGCAAAAGTGCATAATAACCGTCATAAAAGTGATCATTTCTCGGGCCCAACAACTAGCTTCAACTCAATTCCATCCAGGCGAGGAAAATAACAAGGCTCAATATAGCTCAGGGAATGGTAGCAACCACAATTCAGTAAGGCACAACATGGTTTTGGCAAGTACAAATATGCTGGGCTTCGCAGGAAAACACAGGTGAACTTCACAGGTTACTAGTTTCAGAGGTGCGTGAAAGATGCATAGGTCGACGATGGAGGCCAAGCGAGTTAGGCGAAGGATCGGACAATGGGGAGTGCACTCCCCCAATGCTGACTTTTCCAGCTTTAAATGCATGCGCCCAGGTCGACACCTGTCTTTCTGGAGCTGCATGCACTCCATTTAACACTCATTCCCTTTCCAGGAACTTAGGATAACATGGTTTATTTTCCCCACTTTAATACTTTCATTTTCAGGAATATATTATAATATTCCCTTGGGTTAAGCCCTCTAGCTTAGCCCCTCTTTCCTAGCCTCTCAGTCCCATCCCTTTCCCTACCTAGTGGAGCTTTGTCCCCCATCACTCTTTCTTCGTGGTTGGTCTACACGCAACGATGTATAATTTTTATTAATGATCTGCATAATTATATATACAGAAATCAGGCTCTTGGCCTTAGCATCCTAGGCTCTCTGGCCTAATCATCACATAATCCTCCTAGCTTATTATAACTCGGCTCACCAGCCTAACAAACATGTTTACAATTCATAATTACAACTGGGGCTCTGCCGGGGGATATTACATTCTTTACCAAGAATATTCCACCACAATAGCAAGAACAAGGCATCCAAGAGATAGTGCCTAGTTTATTCCTCCAATAGACAAGTAATAGAATCTACAAAACATAAGAGAGAGATAGTGCACCTTGCCCAAGTGGGGAAAAAATTCTAACCAACAAGTATGTAATTCTCAAGTGAGTTGTGATGAAAATGAAAAAGGAAAAGACCTTTATTTATATAAGGTCTTGTAAAACCAATTTGTCCACTTATTTAAAGTCAATTACAAATTAGGGAGGTCAACCTCCTCTATTTTCCTTTTACAATTCAAAATTACAAAATCATAAAGTAAATTTCCCCTTTTAGGGGTGATGTCATGCCCTAAAGGGTGATGCTAGGCCGCTAGGAGAGACATTTTTCCTTGGGGTGAAGAATGTTGGGCTTCCAAAGGCCATATTCCATGCCACCAAGTGTTTTAATGCATGCCAAGTCTCTCTCTCTCTCTCTCTCAAACCATGCCACATCAGAATCATCCATGAGAGACCCCATCAAAACCCTAGCCCTCATGTGATGTCTAGGGCATAGAAGGTGACATTTTAGGCCTTCCAAGGCCAATGTTGGGCTGAAAAAGGCTGGAACATGCTCATCTCATGGTGTCCAACTGCCTCCAAAGGCAACATTTCTCTTCCCATTTGTCCAAGGAGAGGGGGCACATCATCCAACCCGTGGGATTCATGCCCCAATGAAGGTCCAAGTGACCTTGTGCCTCCATGAAAAAGACTTCCACCTGTCAAATCCCTGCAAAGACAAACAGATTTGCCCTCCAGGGGTCCACAAGTCACGCATATCATGCCAACTAAGCCATATCTAATAAAAGAACCACCCAAACATGTGCATCAAATCTCCCCTTTTCAAAATAAACAAATGCTCCAAAACCTCTTACAACTTGCCAAATTTAAATATGGGAGGGTTGTCATGATGACCTATTGAGTAGATAATTCCCCAAGTCAAGGAGTGTTTCCCAAGAAGACTCTTTCTAAGTCATGTAAGAGAGTGTGAAGTGGATGGGAGTGTAACTTTTGAGCACATGGTTTCTTGACATACAAGAGCTCATATTGTCTCACTTAAGGGCGCCTTTGTTGAGGGTGCGCTTACTCTTGAGTTACCAACTATTTAGGTGTTATTTTTAATAGACCCCTTTTTAGCCATCTTTTCAATCCCTGCTTTCATTTATTTATAATTTGTTAGTCCCCTTTACAAGGTTTCAAGCTTTAACATTTGCAATTCGGAACTGGAGCGGGCACTGAGTATGTAGAGCTCAAGTTGGACCAGTTTTTGATGGTCCTTATTTGTTGTGTTCACTTTCTTTTCAACATAGTTTCTTATTCTTTTATAGTAATTGGTATCTTCCTCTGGGCCGTCACCCCCTCTTCCGATGAAATGAGGTACAAGCCCTTCTTGGGTGAGTAATGCTCGAAGACCCAAAAGAAGAAGAAACGAAGGAAAATGATTTTGGAGAATGATAAGTATGGATGAGAGTGGTACAATGACTCTTCAAGGAGACCCCCCAATAACAACCCTATCCCCGAGGGTGACCCACTGGCTAGGACAACATGTCAACCACCAAGGTGAAATAAGGAAAAATGAATAATTTCCAAGTAAACGTTTTCAAAATCAAGAAAGGACCCTTTCCAACAAGTTCAAATATTTCATTTATTGAAATGACACTTACCACAACTCCAGACTTGTTACCTCATGGAGCAAGACTTGTTGTTCTCTGTGAGCCAAGCTAGGTGTGGTGGATGTTGCTGCCATCGATCAGATGGTGATGTGTGGTGAGTAAAGGGTTTTGCCTGCTTATGTGCCTCTTGGTACTCCATGTCTGCAACCTGTGGGCCTCGAGACATCATCTCCTTAGTTATCCCTAAAAATGGGGGATGACATCTGGCTCCTACTCGGGGACATGTACTTGCCGTAAAGTGCATGAGAACCTCAACATCTTCTGGTAAGACCTGTGCCTACACACACCAAAACAAATAGTGCACTGGGTATTTAGGGTAGCACACTCAGCCTTTGTTCATATGATAAAAAATTCAAAATTTCAACTAATCTTTAAAAGAAAATTTTCCATTTTTTTTTAAATTTCTAACTATCATGTAATTGAGTGAACCATAACAACTATAAATAAAGCAATATGCAAATGCAACTAAACTACCATGGACACACAAATGCAAATGTAAGAGTGGAGGAAACCAACTCTTCAATCTAAGCCACAACTCCTAAATTTTAATAAACTGTCTTCCCTTCATTCTTGGAACTAGGTGGAGAAGTTGAGTTTGAACTATCTATCCATTATGCATGAGGAAAAATTCGAATGGGGAGAAGAGGGCTATTAGAAAAAATTATAGAAGAGTTTTTAGGGAGGTTAGACATTGGAGGAGGAGAGCCAAACCCATCATAGAGCAACCAGCCATGAATGGAAGCTTGTAGCCTTGAGAAGAAGCCAAGAAAATATGAAAAACTCTATTGAAACTTGAGACAGGACCTTCTATAAGGGAGTAATTTCTGAGGTACTGAATAATAACAGAGAAGGAAATGCTCTTTGTGTTGTGTGGGGCAGGTATGTGGGTGCCATGGGACTGTTCTCGTCAAGAAATCTGCAGAGAAAAGCGTTGATTCGAGTCCAAATTTCAGAGCTAACTATCCCTGCTTAGCACTGGTGGTATCATAGCCTGGCTAGGGGTGGCATTCGCTGTGGATTTTCCTATGGTGCGGGTGGAAACAGCTAGCTCAGCTGGTGGTTGGTTTGCAAATTCTCTGCAGATAAGTTAAATCTCTGAGTTGGTTTGTAAATTTTTTGTTCGAAATTGCATTTCTGGTTTCCAAGAAGACTACTGTTTACAGCTAGTTGAATCAGTTCCGGTTAAAATCGCCCCGTGGAATAGTAAAATCTCAATCTAATTCAAAACCATATATAGAAAACAAAATTTACTCTGTTATCAAATTCTGGAAATAACGTGGGTAATCCTTATGTAACGATATGAACCTATAGCAATCATTTTCTTGCTCTGTTTGCTTTTGCTGGGTTGAAATAGACTCTTCGATGTTTTGTAAGACAAATACTTCAGCCATACATTTATACCCTCAAGCCCGTTAACATTAGTGATTGCTTACAGCCAATGTTGGGCTCTGTTCTGGCATCATATATCCAGTTCATCTTCTGGGGATGCTCATTCCATGGTTTTGTGTCTTGCAGTAGCAAACATCTCAATACTTTCGATCCATTGATATTTCACTGTCTGTATGAGAAGTTTTCTGAACCGTAGCTTACTGTGTTGCAATGCTTTGTGACAAGGGTTTAACAATGTATCATCAATCGCCTAAATGTTAATTTCCTTTTTTGTGGCTTTATTCTCATACCAAAATCCACGATTATTTTTTTCCAGTCCTTTGTAATGCTGTCAAGGATTTCAGGAGGTGTTTGAGCTTCCCGCACCCCTTACAAAGCTTGAAGGATCACCTTGGATTTCGCAATCTAATTATTCTCCAGGGCTTCACTTCACTTGCATTGAAGGATTGCCCAGCCCATGCTTAGCTAGATTTACTTGCAATTACCTTGAGATTTTGGTTCAATTTAATGCTGGAGAAGAATCTATTTACAAGCAATATGCTTTATTTTCTCCCTACTTAATTTTCACTCTTTGTGATCCATATAATTTAGACAAATCTTTATATTACCAGTCAAAAGGAAACTCAATAAAGATAGATGGAGGTATTATGATTAACACTTCCTCGAAATCCTTGAAACACTCAACTCAATTATGACGAGTTTGCTTTCACTTGGATTAGGCTTCCTACGTTGCTTAGAAGTGATCTTGTTACCTTTCGTGTTCTAGGCATCCTCATGTTCTTTAGAGGATCTTTTCTGATTAGCAACTTGCTTCATGTGCTCTGTTGATTGACCATCAATTTTGAAGTCTATGATTTGAAAGTGGCAGATCTCCATTCTGAACAAAACCGACGATCATCTACAGCAGGTAAACTTGGGCGATTGTCTGGTATATTTGAAATATGCTTTGGGGATTGCCTTAGAATATTATCAGGTAACGCTGCTGCATGAAGATGATACCACAATTATGAGTTTAAATAAGTGTAACAAATTGTTCTAGTAATGACCTATAAAATTCTATTTCTTATAGGTAGAAGTAGCTCTGGGTGACAATTCTTGTTGCAGTTGTTTGTCACAATGGGCAGCCTTGTGCAAGTGTATGAAAATAAAGTATTCTCATTGACAGGAATAAAATTATAAATATGATGTAATTAGGTAAATTGGTGCAAGAGGGTTTTTCGTGAGGATCTCCCTTACTCTTCTATAAATTAGAAGGATTGGATCAGATTTGAATCTATCCGTCAGCAATATGCCTTTGGCGGCAGCTAGTTCAATTATCAATGAATTAAACTAGTCTCTGCTTTTCACATCTAGTTTAATTTGAAACATAATTATTAATACAGTTTGGTGTTGATGGAAGTTTATCGTTTGTCAAATGATAGCTTTGCAACCTGACTTAGATGGTTAACCTTTGCAACTGAGATTTTAGGTGGAGAATAGAAAGTGGATATAGTGACACATATGGTATAGGTCTTAGTGCTAGACTGTTGTTAATATAGTTAGAATCATAAATCTCATACACCAATTTGGTATCTGGTTTGGCTGTGACCTTAAAAATAGATTATTATTATTATTATTCAAATTTGATAGAGAGTTTTGTTGATGCTTCAAAAACCTATACAGAGTGTTATAATAAACTTCCAGTTCTGCAAAGTACTATTGTCATGTCTATTTGGTAAAAC
Source organism: Picea engelmannii (assembly GCA_009831015.1). Classification (NCBI taxonomy): domain Eukaryota; kingdom Viridiplantae; phylum Streptophyta; class Pinopsida; order Pinales; family Pinaceae; genus Picea; species Picea engelmannii. Next base: position 278,184 of record ML777193.1, read on the forward strand.
AAATGGGCAAAGCCTCAACCTTTCCTTTGGATGTCTTTTGTTTACATTAAATTACAAGTAATAATTCCTTGGGTATTGTCATTTAAATTGTTGGTCCACATTTACATGTATATATGTTGAGTGCTGGGTAATGCTGTCATTACTCCTGGAGCATCTTATTCATTGTTAATGCCAGAACATGATATCCTTTTATTACTAGAGTGTTGATGATTAGTGGTGGTTGGATTAAATTGCATGCAAAGGCAGTTTTGGTGATTGGTATTTCGCTATGCTACTGATTTTTATGATAGCTTAGTCTTCAAAGCTAGATAACTTTTGTTTTGTATTGGCAGTCACAAGGTACTACTACTTATGTTAGTGTTGGAAACAAGTGTTGTACATGTATAATTGTGTAACCCCAATAGTTAAAGGAGATGCATCTCATCTTTGCAATTTATATGTTAGGGACCTAACCCCTCACGTAGGTAGAACAATATATTCGGATGTAATAAAGGTCAATATTAATAAGGCCTTGCAATAAGGTAGAATAAGTCGAATGTAAGAAGACCTAATAGAAGCTTCTGCTTCTAGAAGGATCTTCCTTTAGATGGTTCTTTTGATAGACATATTTAGTATAAATAAGAGTCGAGGGTATGATAACCCTAGCTTGGATATTATTGTAATAGAGCTCTGCTCGACTGGAGGTTGCCCCCTCGAAGAGGCAAGTGAACATTGCTCTCAGAATCAAAGTGTTCTTTCTGGTGTTATTCTGATATCATTTTAGTGTTATTGTGGTGTTGTTCTGGTTATATTGTTGTTTATCTACCATTTCTAGCATTTATTTTTGTTCTGCATACTTTTTATATCTGGAATATTACAAGTGGTATTAGAGCACTTTCCTCGACAAAAAATTGTGGGTTAATTTTTTCAGGGTAGAGACGTATTCCAACGTCTTTAAGCTACAAAGATCTGTCATTACGCGCATAAACCCGCGGTTTAGGGATTCATACACGCATGAAATACAAGTGGTACTTAAGCGCACATTTGTTGACCACCCTTGTAACCCCTGTTGGTACCCCTTCAAGTGGTAGCGCATCAGACAACACCTGTATACAGATCGACCTAGATTTCCTGAAGCCCTCTTTAGATAAATCGATCGGTCGCCTGACTGCTATAGTGTCACTGAGAACAACACTCGGGAAGATACTCTCTAGTACCTAGGTAGTCGGGTAGTACGACTAAGGGCATGGTCCAGCCTCCTTAGTTGGTGCCCTGAGATATTGGGCCGAGTATTACTATTGGACCCCGCACGTATATCAAATAGCTATAACACAGGGCAAATCCTTGTCTGTAGAATCCTTGAATACCTAACCCTTGGGGACAGAAACAAAACATAAAATAGACAAGATCTATTACCGCACAACTGTGTTCGAGTTGCCAAATCACTAAACATTTCTTCCTGGTTAAGCATTTGGGCATTTCATCACTGCAATATTCTTCAGACCAGTGTATAACTCCGTAGGTGTAAAAAAAAAAAAAAAAGTCTAGAAATTTTTGCACCATTATTTAGGACCTATCCCATTGGATTTATATCTTCGCCCTTATCACAGTCATACCTATCATTTTTCAGCAAAATTTTTGACCCCACCCGCCCCTTTACCTCGTCATCATGGCCCATACCCGTAGCCAAGACTTGGAAGCTCGCTTCAATAACTTGCAATCTAATTTCATAGAGACCCAACAAGAAGTGAGACAACTCAGTCCCAATATTGCCACCATCAATCAAAACATGCATTCCTCCATTGTCACATCAATCACCGAACTCAAAGAAGACCTCAAACAAGACATGATTACCCATATTGAATATGTTGTTTCGATGATCTTCACCAAGCTGCATATCCCTGCAGATCCCCCTTTATCTGACCCACTTTTGCATACCAAAGCTGAAACATCCTCTCATTCCCATAATTTTCAGCCCCATCACTTTCAGCGTAACCTGCGCCTTCCGCGGGTGGATGTGACCAAATTTGATGGCTAAGATCCCACTGGTTGGGTAACTCAAATGGAACATTATTTCTCTTTGTATGACATTACAGATGATTTGGCCAAACTCTGGTATGGTGTTCTCCATCTAGATCAAGAACATTGGCAATGGTGGCAATGGAGAAAAACTGTCCGTCAAGGGTATGTTGCTTGGACACACTTTGTGGCAGAGCTTTATGAATGCTTTGACACTGACACCAACCATTTAGGCCGTCTAACAAAGTTGAAACAATCTGGAACAGTGGAAGACTTTATAGCTTCTTTTGAGCGACTGTCTTTTTGTACAGAGGGCATGTCTGATGCTTTTTTCCGAGAATGTTTTATCAGTGGCCTCAAGGATGAGATTCGTGCCCATGTCCTCATGGCTCGACCTCAGAGTTGGGTGGAGGCTACTAAAAGAGCTAAGGAAGCACAACAGGTTGTCTCTTCTCAAAACCGGAAACCCTCCTTTATTCCTCACACTAAACTAGTAAATCCCACTACTCCTTCTGCTCCACTAAAGATCCAAAAATTGACCAGGGCTGAAATGGCTGAACGCCAACTCAAAGGCCTTTGTTATAATTGTGATGAAAAATATTTTCCGGGCCACAAGTGTAAGGAACAAAAGCTTTTTATGGCCATCTCAGAGGATATTTCGGAAGAGGATGTCGAAACTCCCCTTGTGTCTGAGTCACCTGAACCCACTGACATAACCCCTCCCTCAGACCCTCTCGAAGTAGAATCGGTCATTTCCCTAAATGATCTCACTGGCTTCTCTGCTCCCCAAACCCTCAAGCTAATTGGTTACATCAAGCATAGGAAGGTCATCAATCTTGTTGATAGTGGAAGCACCCATAATTTTATTCATCACCGCATTGCCCAAGAAACTCATTGCTATATCCATGCAGTCAATAATTTTCAAATCATGATTGCCAATGGTGGCTCCATGAAATGTGGAGGGCGTTGTGAAAATGTGCGTCTCCAAATTGGTAACTACCACCTGAAATCTCATATGTTTGTTATCGACATGGGCGGTTGTGACATTGTGTTGGGTGCAGACTGGCTAAGGACTTTGGGTCCTAGTCTCATGGATTTTAAGGAATTAACCATGCAAATCGACCAGGAGGGACAACAATATAAGTTCCAAGGCATCACCGCCGGTTCACCTGAGATCATTAGTTCCCATCGCATGGAAAATCTGCTAAAAAAAGGTCATTTGGGCGTTATTGCCCAACTCAATGCCATACAAGCAACTGAGACACCCTCTGTGCCACAAGACCTCCAATCCATCCTCTCTAAACATCAAGTGGTCTTTTCCACTCCCCAGAGACTCCCTCCTTATTGTGGTGTTCATGATCATTCCATTCCCCTTGTACCAGGAAGCCTTTGTCCCAATATCCATCCCTATCGTCACTCCTTTTCCCAAAAAAATGAAATTGAGAAAATGGTTCAAGAACTGCTTAACGCAAGCATTATCCTCCCTAGTACGAGCCCCTACTCTTCTTCTGTGGTCATGGTCCTGAAGAAAGAAGGTTTTTGGCGCATGTGTCCTGAGTTCCGCGCCCTCAACAAACTCACCATTAAAGACAAATTTCCCATTCCTATCATTGATGACCTCTTGGATGAATTAAGTGGCGTCCGTTTCTTTACTAAACTTGATCTTTGTTTTGGCTACCACCAGATCCGTATGAAAGAGGCATACATTCCTAAGACTGCCTTTAGAACTCATGAGGGCCACTATGAGTTTTTGGACATGCCCTTTGGCTTGTGTAATGCCGCCTCCACCTTCCAAAGCCTCATGAATCATGTCTTCCGTCCTTTTCTCTGTCATTTTGTCTTAGTTTTCTTTGATGATATCCTCATCTATAGCAAAACCTGGACAAACCATCTTGCTCATATGGATCGAGTTCTCCATCTACTCTCTCAGCACCAACTTTTCCTCAAACAATCTAAATGTGCTTTTGGCGCCTCAGAAGTCGAGTACTTGGGTCATCTTGTTGGCAAGGATGGCGTCAGGGTGGATCCTAAAAAGATTGAAGCTATGCAAGACTGGCCTCACCCAAAGACTATCAAAAGCTTGTGTGGATTTCTGGGCTTAACAGGTTATTATTGCAAGTTTGTTAGGAATTATGGAAAGATTGCGACACCTCTCACTGCACTCTTTAAAAAGAATTCTTTCACTTGGACTCCAACAGCTGCTCAGGCTTTTCAAACCTTGAAGATGGCCATGTGCACCACTCCAGTCCTGTCCATTTCTAATTTCACAAAGACCTTTGTCCTGGAATGTGATGCTTTAGGGAAAGGAATTGGCGTTGTCCTTATGCAAGAGGGTCGACCTTTACTAGCAAACGACTGTCTGAATGAAATTTGGGCAAATCAATCTATGAAAATGAAATGTTGGCTATTCTACATGTCGTTGATCTGTGGCACCCTTATCTATTAGGGAAACACTTCCAAATTAAGACAGATCATCAAAGCCTCAAGTATTTTCTGGAACAACGCATTTCCTCCCCAGAGCAAAAAAAATGGGTGACTAAGCTCTTTGGATATGATTATGAGATCATTTACAAGAAAGGMAAAGACAATGTGGTTGTGGATGCACTTTCCTGAAAATATGAAGATGAAGGATCCCTTTTTTCTCTCTCCTTCATTGTACCAGATTGGCTCCAAGTCGTTTGCCAGGAATGGCTACATGATCCCAAAAGTTTGCATCTGATACAACAATTGCAGTCCAATTCTCTAGTTTCCCCAGGGTACTCTTGGCTCCATGATGAGCTCTGATACAAAGGCCGTTTGTATTTAAGTAAACAGTCAAAACTTAAATCCACAATACTTTCTGAGCTTCATGCTACACCCATAGCTGGGCACTCCGGGTTTACCAAAACCTATGACAAGGTCAAACGTTCTTTTTTCTGGGATGGTATGAAACAAGACATTCATAATTTTGTATTTGAATGTGATGTGTGTCAACGCAACAAGGGCAAAACAGTCAAATCTCCTGGCACACTACAACCGCTTCCGATTCCACTTGCTATTTGGAGGGATATCTCTATGGATTTTATTACAGGCTTACCTAAATCGGAAAATAAATCAATCATCATGGTGGTAGTTGATCTCCTTTCCAAGTATGCTCATTTCTGTGCTCTTCAACACCCATTTACAACATCCACTGTGGTTCAACTTTTCATGGATCAGGTCTTCAATCTTCATGGCATGTTGCATTTTATTGTTTTTGATCGTGACCCAACTTTCACCAACAATTTTTGGCAAGAACTGTCCAAGCTACAAGGCACCCAATTGCATCTCAACACAACTTATCATCCCCAGACTGATGGTCAAACTGAAGTTTTCAACAAGTGTTTGGAAACATATTTGAGGTGTTTTTCATCGGAAAAGAAAAATCAGTGGGCTCAATGGTTACCCCTAGCTGAATGGTGGTACAACACTTCATACCATACAACTACCCGCATGACTCCTTTTGAAGCAGTATATGGACAAAAACCACCTTCAGTTCTCTCATATTTACCAGGTGTCTCGAAGGTCCAGGCGGTTGACCAAACACTTATAGTTTGAGAGGTTATTCTCCGTACCCTCAAAGAGAATTTGGTCATGGCCCATAATTGCATGAAGCAACAAGCAGATCAAGGTCGCTATGAACGTCAATTTGCAGAAGGGGATCAAGTGTTTCTTCGAATACAACCTTACAAGCAAAATTCCCTCAAGGCCGACCATTGTTAGAAGATGGCGCCCAAATTTTATGGTCCTTATACCATTCTCAAGCATGTGGGATAGGTGGCCTATCAGTTAGCTTTGCTCAGTCATTCTAAGCTACATCATGTTTTTCATGTTTCATGCTTAAAGAAGGTGATTGGAACTAAGTGCCAAACTCAAATCAAGCTTCCAGAGTTGGGCGAAGAAGGATCCATTTGGCTACAACCACAAGCAGTTTTGGACCAACATGAGCGTCACCTGCGTCAATGAACCATCAAGGAAGTGTTATTCTAGTGGAAAGATACAACTCCAGCAGAGGCCACTTGGGAACCAACTACCATTCTGCAACAATTTCCACATCTCAAGCCTTGAGGACAAGGCTGTTTTTAAGGGGGAGGATATGTTAGGGACCTAACCCCTCACATAGGTAGAACAATATATTCGGATGTAATAAAGGTCAATATTAATAAGGCCTTGCAATAAGGTAGAATAAGTCGAATGTAAGAAGACCTAATAGAAGCTTCCGCTTCTAGAAGGATCTTCCTCTAGATGGTTCTTTTGATAGACATATTTAGTATAAATAGGATTCGAGGGTATGAGAACCCTAGCTTGGATATTATTGTAATAGAGCTCTGCTCGACTGGAGGTTGCCCCCTCGAAGAGGCAAGTGAACATTGCTCTCAGAATCAAAAATCTATTTCTGGTGTTATTCTGATATCATTTCAGTGTTATTATGGTGTTGTTTTGGTTATATTGTTGTTTATTTTCCATTTCCTCAGAAACTATCTCACACAACTTACGAGTAGTAACTACCACATGGAATTGTCATTGATGATTATTGCCTCAAGCAAGAGAGATATATGCACTTTACCTCTCTTATAAGTTCTTACCTCTTGGTGATTGTTGAAAGTGAAGCTGTCTTCTCAATTAATGGGGTCCCTTTCAAAGTTTCACAAAATGCCATCATGGAAAGCACCATAATTGAATTTAATGAGCCCTTATTAAGAAAACAAGGTATATTTGTCTGATATAACATACTCAGTATTGGCAAGAGTAACATAATTTTCTGAGTTATGGAGAATCCTAATTGGCTTAAATTCTAACAAAATATTCACACTTCATTCTTGAGTTTCCAGCTATAATTATCTCACTTTTATAAGGAACGTTTGAGGTGGCTTGCTGCTTTTGAGGCTGACCTTTAAGCAGAACTTCAAGGAAGTACTCCATAAATGTTTTCAACTCAAACTAGTAAGCCAATTTCAAGCATACTTTTGGTGCTTTTGTGACTATTTCCAGTACCCTGTTGGCCATGTTAATGATTGCAGCTATAGGAGACATCCTCTAGCCTACAAACCTGTGAGATGTGGAATATAGCAGCTATGTGAAGTCTTACTCTCATCTTACAAACCTGAGAGAAAGCCCCTAATAAAGGGTTCGTGGTTCCAGCCTGGGACAGGGGCTAGGAATGTATATGGCCTCCTCCATGATGTGAGAGAGAAGAACTCCAGATGATTATCCGATGTAAGAGCGATCTGTTGAGTTAGAGAAATCCCGAAAAGCGCTGGGCACATCATCATGAGAATAAGAACGAAGATGATGCGATGGCCTCCTCTGAATAGCAATAGATTTGATGTGAAGACTCCAGATGATCCTCCTGTCGGTAGCAGTGGGAAATCAGATCTGTAGAGCATACACGACTATGATTGAGCATAAGTGCACGTGTGAGGACCTAGCTCATCTTTGTAATACAATGACTCAGGTCTATGGCATCCGTATGGATGTGGCCCCTAGTGGATGAGAACTAGTGGGTGTATTAGATCTTTTGCTATATATTGTTCAAGAGTCAGACCTACCTGTAACCCTAGTTATTGTGTAAAGGGTACAAGTCGGCCCTATCTTATTGTGTCTAAAGATAAACTGTAAAAGATAATTAATATTAATATTAATATTAATTATTATAATAATAAACAATTAAATATGTCTAAGTGAGGTCGGCCCTATTGTGCTAATAGACATTTCAGTTGATAGGATAAGTCTAATATAAGTAAGATGAAATCTTTCATTTGTAGACACACACTCACTTGTGAGTTTTGGAAATTTCAGCAAGTACACTTCTTGGTCAAATTTGCGCACCTCTCTTGGGCGCTAGGGTTTCTAGGGTTTTGTGCACCCTCTTGTGTGTTATGATATTCTTGGTGGTGAAAGGTCTTTCTCTTGAAGAATATAGCAAAGGATTTGGCTGGGGTTTTCTCCCTTGTTTGAGAAGGGTTTCTCGGGATATATCTTGTGTTCTTGTGCATGGTGATTCTTCTTGTGATCTTGGTGCTACAACATTTATGGTTATGGATATTTGATAAAATGGAATGAACTTCATACTTAACCTAAATTCTATGAAAAAACCAACATGGTATCAGAGCTTAGGTCTTGAAAGAACCCATTGCACAAGCATTCTTCACAAGCCAAAGGAAAAACGTCACTGTTGTCGTACAAGAAAATTAGGGCTTTTCATTGAAGAAGAGTTTCAGCCTCAAAACCATCTAGAAAAGTGCGCCCTAACCCAAGGAACTCTTTGGCACCTTCAATGCACCTTTTTAGTGGATAGATCTCCCGGAAAGTGAAACCCTAGTTTTCACAAAGTACAAGAAGTACCAACAAACCAGAAGTACTAGAGTACTAGAAAACCAGAAGTACCAGAAAACCAGAAGCACCAGTCCATAAATCCATTGGTCAAGTTTGAGGGGGTAAAATTTGGATTTTCAGAAATCTGATTGCACCAACTTACTTGCCTCAGCTCAACGCATCTATCCCCTGGATCAAAAATTCAAAATTTGAAGTTTGAAAAACTAGGGTTTCCTCATAAAACCCTAAGTTGCAGTTGCAGTTTCGAAATCAGTTGCAGTATCAATTGCAGTTGCAGTGTCAGTTGTTGCACCAGTTGCAGTCACCCTTGAAGTCTTTTAAGTGTTGGTAAATATTACCATTGCTACCAGATGGTGTCACTACCTGCAAATGCTATCAGAGGTATGTACTCACATATGTTTAATTTGTTAAGCTTTAAAGGGTATTTGCAGGAGAAGGGATCTCTTGCCATAGATCCAGAAGGATCTCAAGATCCAACACATTCAGAAGAATAATGCAACCTAGGTTTGATTATTCTGATATGCATCTACTTGTTATGACATATATAAGTATCAAAGTGCTCTTTCTGGTGTTATTCTGATATCATTTCAGTGTTATTGTGGTGTTGTTATGGTTATATTGTTGTTTATCTGCCATTTCCTCAGAAACTATCTCACACAACTTACGAGTAGTAACTAGCACATTGAATTGTCATTGATGATTATTGCCTCAAACAAGAGAGATATATGCACTTTACCTCTCTTATAAGTTCTTACCTCTTGGTGGTTGTTGAAAGTGAAGTTGTCTTCTCAATTAATGGGGTCCCTTTCAAAGTTTCACAAAAAGCCATCATGGAAAGCACCAGAATTGAATTTAATGCAACCCTTCTTCATAAAACAAGGTGTATTTGTCTGATAGAACATACTCAGTACTGGCAAGAGTAACATAATTTTCTGAGTTATGGAGAATCCTAATTGGCTTAAATTCTAACAAAATATTCACACTTCATTCTTGAGTTTCCAGCTATAATTATCTCACTTTTATAAGGAACTTTTGAGGTGGCTTGCTGCTTTTGAGGTTGACCTTTAAGCAAAAATTCAAGGAAGTACTCCATAAATGTTTTCAACTCAAACTAGTAAGCCAATTTCAAGCATACTTTTGGTGCTTTTGTGACTATTTCCAGTAGCCTGTTCGCCACGCCTTCAAGTTTTCTCCCTTTATTCCATCATTTAATATATTTTGGGAATACTTATTTATCATTTCTCTGCTCCCTAAATTTTCAAACATGCATCTTCATGCTTCCTGGCCCTGCTTCCATTCTTGTTACAAATGTTGCCAAATATGTTATGCATGCAACATAATAATATCTGTTGAAACTATTTAAATGGGACTTCAATTTCCTTTTTCAGTTTATACAAAGACAATCATAATTCAATTTATACAAAGAGAAAAAATTATGATACCCAGCCAATAGCTGATTGGGTTGCACATGGCATCTTACATTAGATTATTGCAACAACATTTTTGTATTTTTAATTATGGGGGTTATTACATACAAGTGGATTTTGTATTTTTAATTATGGGGTTATTACATACAAGTGGCTTTTGCAGCAGTGGTTTTATTTAATTTTCAGCAATATTCTTATATATTTAAATATGGGTATGTGACACCTATTGTATTGGTGGTTGTTGGAGTTGGGAAGATCCCCTTTGGATCTTAGTTGAATTATTGGATGCTTTGGGAGGAAAATGAGTTCAGTGCTTTGTGGATGAGGTGCCTTGTGGATCTTATTGTTCATTTTGAATGCTGGAATCGCTTGCCATAACATTTTTTGAAGTGCTAAAATGGGTAACGTTCTTCCTTGTTTTAAAATAATTTGCAAGCATTGTGGTTTACTATTGGAGTGTTGTTTATGAATGCATCTTTCTTCTTAATTTAGGCTAGTTGCACATACACATTGTTCATAGTGGGTTAATTCATTTTGAAATCATTTTAATTATTCCCATCTGCCAAATTTCAATTTCAATTATTTTAATTCATTATGGTTTTAATTTATAATCATTAATTAACTTCATTAACTCAACTTAATAAAAGATGAACCCAACTCATTTAAATTTGCTTCATTTACACTTTGCAAAATATACAACCCCCCTCCCCTTCAGGGTTCTGCGACCTCCCGGTCTCTGGATCATTCCAAGTGGCGCAGGTCCTGTGAAACCCACACCTTCTGGCTACGCGTTCTAACACTCTTAAGTTCACGGACATTAGCTCTTCTTTACTAGCCCCTTCCTTCATACGACCCTAGGTTGTGCCCTTGTGCTAATGCTCAATTGCGGGCACGGGCAAGAGTGGTTTTAGACCAACCCACTTTTCTCCCCACAATCCTCCTCCAGTTGCCACATATCTCCCTTCCAAAACCGTGGTTGAAATTGCGGCCCGCTCAAGGATTATTATCGTCCGAGCATGTCCTGGCCCCACAATCCTTCTTGATCGTCGATCTCACGATCCTTTGGCGCTGCTTGTGATCGAAAACTATTATCAACCTATGTTCAACTCTTCTTTTCTCCTTCCACGTGTCTCCCCAGATCTCCATGATCTATCGACACATAACTCCCTTCTGGATCGACCACTGTTGCTGACTCCACCTTTCCGGCCTTCGGGAGTTTCAATTCTCAAACTCCACTCTCCTCTATATGGCACTCTCTCAGAGTGGAAGATATGCTGCCATTTGGCTTCTTGAATCTACGGCCAGGATCTCCTCCGTGAGTCCAACCTTCGTGAATCTCGATTCTCAACCTCCACAAGCTCCCTTCGCTAAGATCCTTCTTCGCAGGTGACCCTGGATGACATCCTCACATGACCACGTGACTTCCTGTTAAAGCTCATGCACGTTCAATCCCCAAAATACTGTGGGACCATCGATCTCCCGATCTTGACGGTACCCTGGATTGATGGTTCATATCTGTCCTCTCCAAACCTACAGACTATATCTCTTCTTTCTAGATCAACGACTCTGATCTCTTTGCAATTCCGGACTTCGGGTGTTTGAGATCTCAAACCCTCGATTTCCTCTGTACTCCAACCTTCCGGAGTTAACGATATGTTGTCGTGTGTCCTTCCTTCATGTTGATGGCTCCCGTCATTTCTGGGACTTCGACCTTTGACGTTCTCAAATCTCAATCAACATAAATCTCCGAAGTGAAATCTCCCCGAGTGTTGGATCTCTTGACACCTGTCCTCTCTTGATCCAACGGTTATCCAACAGATGGAATCTCTGTCCTCCACGTGTCCCTTCGCAGATCAACGATCCACGTGCTCCCTGTGGGATCAACGACTCTTAACCACTTTGGCCCTCAACGCTTCGGGATATTCTGAAACTTCTTTCCATAAAAACCCCAGAGTGCAATCCTCCGAAGTCCACGATCTGGTGACACCTGTCCAACCTAGATCAACGACTATCATTCACTTCGACTATTTGGGCTTCGACGATGTCAAGCCCTTCTCCTTCGCATTCTCCTGGAGTGATCTCACCCGGAGTTCATGATCCTTCGCCATGCGTCCCCTTTTGGATCTAACAGTCCATCTTCTCTTCGGCTCTTAAGGCTTCGACGATCTCAGTCCTCAATTGAAACCTCGCTACAACTTACCCAGAGCTTGCAATCCGTTGACAATTGTCCCTTTGCAGATCGACGACTCTTGACTCTTCGACTCTTCGGCCTTCGGGTGTTTCAACTTCTATGTGCGCTCATTCCTCCCAGAGCGTTTCTACCTGAAACACATGATCTCTTGACGCGTGTCTCCCCTTTGATCTGGCGGCCTCTATCCGCTTTGGGTCTTTAGGTTTCGGGAATTTCAACTCATATGCCCTCGGTTCTTCTGGAGTTCTTTCACCCGAAAACTCAGATCTTGTGCCACCTGTCGCTTTTGATGATGGACGGTCCCTGCTCGCTTCGGGACTTCGGGACTTTGACAAGTCCGCTCTCCTGCGTCTACACATCATGAAGGCTCGTGCACCTTTTTCCATATCCAACGGTTGTTGGTCCTTCACACTTAGATCCTACAGATGGTATCCATTCTTTCCTTCTGTGCTTCCTCTGCTCTCTGGACTCAAATCTGACGGTCCAGATTCCTCCTCACCACCAATCTGATGGTTGTGGTCGCTCCTCCTCCTGAGCTTTAGAATTTTTTCGTCTTGGAAGACTTAGTCCGCGTTCAAAGGTCTTGGACTCAAATATGACGGTCCAGATTCCTCCTCACCACCAATCTGATGGCTGTGGTCGCTCCTCCTCTCGAGCTTTAGACTTCTCCCGTCTTGGAAGACTTAGTCCATGTTCAAGGGTCTCGTCCTTTGAACTTCTCTCACGAACCTAACTCCTTTGGGTCTCGCTTTGTTCTTGTAGCCTTATCTCTTATGAGATTTTGGACTTAGAACAAGTCCGTCACTCATGCACTCCTTGCATTATCCCTTCTGAGCTTGGTCTCCTCGAAGACTTCGATCTCCCACGCACACCTTGAGTTTTTGGATTTCGTCAAACTCAGATCCAAAGTATTTCTTGAAAATAAATGCTTCTCGCCCTCCTGGCGTTCTCCTTGCTCAATGCACACCTTGCAAAGCTTCTCCTAATAGAGTGTTCAGTAACTCTGGTTCTTCCCAAACTCAACACAGAGTTCTTCTGTGCACACTTGCACCGGCTCAAGGCCCACCTGGAATAGCTTCAATAGAGTTCTCAGTAACTCTGTTTCTCTGTGCTTCTTTCACATAGTCCCCCCTCTAAGGTATTCAGTAACCTCGAGGTTCCTCTTGAGCTTGTGATTGCTCTGGTGCACCCTCTTGGCACGTTCTTTTATGACTCCGCAGAGTTTAGATGCGCACTCCTTGCGCTTTCTACAAAACCTCTGATGTTTTGTTGCGCACTCCTTGCATAGCCTAAAGAATCCAGAACGATATTACGAGACTCAATGAAGATAAATGAAATCTATATTCCTACTATAAATAAAGCTTATCATATATCTGCAACATTCATTTATGAAACACATAAACACCCATACGGGGGAAAAACTGTTTTTCTATTATCTCCGTGTATCTATACAGATGTTCTGTTTTTAACTTGTCATCATATTCATTCACGTGGTTTGCAAATCCACATGAATCTCCATCTATCAACACTCCTTGCTGACATGAACTCACTCCTGAGCTCCTGAGACTTTTAGACAGTCTCATTTCTTTCTTCCTGCCCACCTAACAGTCTATGAGATCAACTGATCCCATCTTGTTTCCCACTTGGAAATCTGAACCTTTGCCACTGCTCCCCTGGAAGTACTTGAGACTTCCACCTGGTCTCTTTCCATTTCCCCCCTGGCAACTTGAAAGTCCATTTCCGCTCACCTAGCAGTTTATGAGATCTTCATCTAATCTCTTCTCCTCCTCATCGCTGATATTTCTCCTAGTCTTTGGTTCACAAATGTGAATCAGTTCCTCCTCTGTGTCACTGAGGTTTTCAGTATGCCTCAACCACCTTCTCATCATCCTTCGTTGTCCTCTGGCCAAAAATTCCTTTACTGGCCATTTCACTCTCTTCTTCATGGGCCATTCATACACCCAATGTGCTCTTGCATCCTTCTGCATTTTAAATGCGAGCTTCTCCATTCTGGCTCTTATCTCATTGAACTCCAGATCCATATCTGGATTGTTCTTCTTCTACTGGTCTCCTCTCCGACCATGCTCATGGCCTTTAGTAGCCATTTCCACCTTCTACCTGCCTTCCTGGCAAGTCTATGGATTACTCTACATCTGCAAGCATCTCCATCTTCTCCCACAGCTCACTCGTTGTTGAAATTTTTGCTGCTGCATCCATGCAACAACCTTCTCACGGAGCATCAGTACTCTGCCCTCCTTTCACCTGTTGTGTACATGCAAACTCCTGTTTATGATACCACCTGATATTATCAGGTCATCTCCTTTCATCGTCTCTCCTTTGTCTATTGTCTATAAGCAAGGATCGGTCTTTGATTACCTCCATTGCCTACATAAATAAATTATGTGCTCTAATACCACCTGATGCATCCCCCCTCCCCTTCATAGTTCTGTGACCTCCCAGTCTTTGGATCGTTCCAAGTGGCGCAGGTCTTGTGATACCCGCACCTTCTAGCTGCACGTTCCAACACTCTTCAGTTCACGGGCGCTACCTCCTCTTTACTAACCCCTTCCTTCATACGACCCTGGGTTGTGCCCTTGTGCTAATGCTCGATTGCGGGCGCAGGCAAGAGTGGTTTTAGACCAACCTGCTTTTCGCCCCGCAATCCTCCTCCAGATGCCACGCATATCCCTTCCAAAACTATGGTTGAAATTGCGGCCCGCTCAAGGATTATTATCGTCGATCATGTCCTGGCCCTACAATCCTTCTCGATCGTCGATCTCATGATACTTTGGTGCTACCTGTGATCGACGACTATTATCGACCTCCGTTCTGCTCTTCTTTCCTCCTTCCACGCGTCTCCCCATATCTCCACGATCTGTCGACACATAACTCCCTTCTGGATCAACGACTGCTATTGACTCCACCTTTCCAGCCTCCAGGAGTTTCAATTCTAAAACTCCACTCTCCTCTATATGGCACTCTCCAGGAGTGGAAGATCTGCTACCATTTGGCTTCTTGAATCTATGATCAGGATATCCTCTGTGAGTCCGACCTTTGGGAATCTCGATTCTCAACCTCCACAAGCTCCCTTCGCTAAGCTCCTTCTTTGTAGGTGACCTTGGACGACGTCCTCACATGACCACGTGACTACCTATTAAATCTCACGCACCTTTAATCCCCGAAATACTATGGGACCGTCGATCTCCCGATCTTGACGGTACCCTGGATTGATGGTTCAGATCTGTCCTCTCCAAACCTACAGACCAGATCTCTTCTTTCTAGATCAACGATTGTGATCTCTTCGCAATTCTGGACTTTGGGTGTTTGAGATCTCAAACCCTCTCTTTCCTCCATACTCCAACCTTCTGGAGTTAACGATCTGCTGCCGCGTGTCCTTCCTTCATGTCGACGGCTCCCGTCATTTTCGGGACTTCGACCTTCGACATTCTCAAATCTCAATCAACACAAATCTTCGAAGTGAAATCTCCCAGAGTGTTGGATCTCTTGACACATGTCCTCTCTTGATCCAATGACTATCCAACGGATGGAATCTCTGTCCTCCATGCGTCCCTTCACAGATCAATGATCCACGTGATTCCTGTGGGATCAACAACTCTTAACCACTTCGGCCCTCGGCACTTCGGGATATTCCAAAACTTTTTTCCATAAAAACCTCATAGTGCAATCCTCCGAAGTCCACGATCTGGTGACACCCAGATCAATGACTATCGTTCGCTTCAACTATTTGGGCTTCGACGATGTCAAGCCCTTCTCCTTCGCGTTCTCCCGGAGTGATCTCACCTGGAGTTCACGATCCTTCGCTATGCGTCCCCTTCTGGATCTGACGGTCCAGCTTCTTTTAGGCTCTTCGGGCTTCGACGATCTCAGTCCTCAACTAAAACCTCACTACAACTTACCCGGAGCTCGCGATCCGTTGACAATTGTCCCTTTGCAGATCGACGACTCTCGACTCTTCGACTGTTCGGCCTTCGGGTGTTTCAACTTCTCTGTGCGCTCATTCCTCTCGGAGCGTTTCTACCGGAAGCACACGATCTCTTGATGCGTGTCTCCCCTTTGATCTGACGACCTCTATCTGCTTCGGGTCTTCGGGTTTTGGGAATTTCAACTCCTATGCGCTCGGTTCTTCCGGAGTTCTTTCACCTGAAAACTCAGATCTTGTGCCACATGTCGCTTTTTATGATGGGCGGTCCATGCTCGCTTCAAGACTTCGGGACTTTGACAAGTTCGCTCTTTTGCGTGTACACAACGTTAAGGCTCATGCACCTTCTTCCGGATCCAACGGTTGTTGGTCCTTCCCACTCAGATCCAATGGATGGGATCCATTCTTTCGTTCTGTGCTTCCTCTGCTCTCTGGACTCAAATATGGTGGTCCAGATTCCTCCTCACCACCAATCTGATGGCTATGGTCGCTCCTCCTCCTGAGCTTTAGACTTCTCCCATCTTGGAAGACTTAGTCCGCGTTCAAAGGTCTCGGCCTTTGAACTTCTCTCACGAACCCGACTCCTTTGGGTCTCACTTTGTTCTTGCATCGTTATCTCTTCTGAGCTTTTGGACTTAGAACAAGTCTGTCACTCACGCACTCCTTGCGTTATCCCTTCTGAGCTTGGTCTCCTCGAAGACTTTGATCTCCCACGCACACCTTGCGTTCTGGGATTTCGTCAAACTCAGATACGAAGTATTTCTTGAAAATAAATTCTTCTCACCCTCTTGACGTTCTCCTTGCTCGATGCACACCTTGTAGAGATTGTCCTAACAAAGTGTTCAATAACTCTGGTTCTTCCCGAACTCAACACAGAGTTCTTTTGTGCACACTTGCACTAGCTCAATTCCCACCTGGCAGAGCTTTGATAGAATTCTCAGTAACTTTGTTTCTTTGTGCTTCTTTCACACAATCCCCCCTCTAACGTATTCAGTAACCTTGAGGTTCCTCTTGAGCTTGTGGTCGCTCTGGTGCGCCCTCCTGGCACGTTCTTTTCTGACTCCGCAGAGTTTAGATGCACACTCCTTGTGTTGGCTACAAAACCTATGATGTTCTTTTGTGCACTCCTTGCACAACCTAAAGAATCCAGAATGATATTACGAGACTCAATGAAGATAAATGAAATCTATCTTCCCACTGTAAATAAAGCTTATCATATATCTACAACATTCATTCATGAAACACATAAACACCCGATATGGAGGAAAAACTACTTTTCTATTATCTTTGTGTGTCTATACAGATGTTTACAAAACTGGACTGTAACAAAGTCCCAGTTCTCTCAAGCTCTCTCTCTCAGAACTATTCTACCTCCTCAGGCCTCTCTATCATTCTCTGCCTATCTACCTTATGAAATCTGATACAAGATCTCCTTACAAAAGAGGGGCTCTGCGAGTTCGTCCTCTCTCACCTAACCTCATCTATTACATTGAATTTTTCATAAGTGTTTACCCAGACCTGACCACGATCTGGGCCTGCTACAAGCAACCTTTTAAACAAAATCCAACCACTACCTGTACAAAGGCATGGCCCGACATTTACAACCTTACAACATGAAAATCCGTGTTTGTGTGTTGGCGCGTTTGTTGAGGTGGAGCGATGCTCCTGCATCAATAAATTCACAAGATAATAAAACAAGGTTGAACTATAAGATTAATTATAAATATAATATATCATTAACCCAATTTTTAGCATACACATATTATGGGCTTTCTAATGTTGTAGCAAAATGTGCACAACAATATAATATGGTTCAAAGTCAATGAAAGTGGATTAAACATTAATTCATAATTACAAAACAAATTAAATCCACTCCAAGGCATCACACTCAAACTATAACCCTTAATAAACAATTAATTAAATCCAAGAGCTCTTGGTCTTCATCCCTGCAAGTGTTTCAACAAGAGCTCCACCTAAAATAGCTTCTCCTAAAATGTGTGTATCACCCACCAAATAAACACAAACCATTGAATGTTAAAAAATCATAATAATTTTGACTAACCCCCATTCAAATCTACCAATTTATATAGTAGTTGAATCTAGATATGGAGTTTCTCTTCCATGAGCAGTTACTTCACTATTATTGAAATTCAACAAGAAAGGAAATTTTTGTTTATGTGTAGAAATCATACTATTCTTGAGTTTGTAGAGTTGCCTTGTTGTTGATCCATTTTCATGAATCATCCTTATATTCCATGTTTAATCATGTATATAACCCATTCCCCACTTTTCCTTTACAATTCATGGTGCACCACATTACCCACAATTTCATGTTTTGATGATATGTTACGGAAAATTTTCACGAGTTTACAATACTTGGTCATTTCTCGACTCATATTGTGTGATGATTTCTTATCATACTATGATTGTCACAATCTATCCTTACAGTTTGTTGTACCAACTCAATACCTAAACACAATCTCTATAACCATACTGCTTCCTAGCTTGCATGAGTGGCTACCATGTATTCAACTTATGTAGTTGAGAGTGCCACTATAACCTATATTTTTCTCATCCAACTGATTGCTCCTGGAAATAGGTTAAACACATACCAACTTGTAGATCTTCTGCGATCCAGATCTTCAGCCTAGTCTGCATCAGCAAAGCCATGTATTTCTAACACTTTGTCCAATTCTAGTCTTCCTTGGTAGCACAATCCATAAGTAGTAGTGCCACACAAATACCTAAAAACCCTCTTTACTGTTGTTCAATGCTCCATCCTTCATTTTGACATATACATGCTCAAAACTCCCACTGCATGTGCAATGTCTGGTCTAGTATAGACCATTGCATACATCAAACTACCAACTGCACTAGCATATGGAACACAAGACATGTCCTCTTCATCTTCTCGTGTCTTGGGACAATGATCTGTGTTGATTTTTCTATATAAGATCATATGTGAGACCGATGTATTATTACAATGATGAGTGTTCCATATATAGAGATTGTGTGGTGACATCCATGAAAGGATGCGTCCCTTGGATATTAAATAACTACTTATTTATTATATATATTTATACCTTGTATTATAAATATCATGTCATATATATATATATATATATATATATATATATATATTTATCTGGAAGAATGTCTTCCCGATGTTGTCCAAACATCAACACTCCCTCTCAACGAGGGAGACATTCTTCATCATGCCAAAGCTTGTCTCTGAAGTATACAAAATTCACCCTAGACTCATGACATTTGTCTGTCAGTCTTGGAGATGTCTCTCTTCCACTTGAAATGAGGGGAAAATTCTTCTACGACTCTCCCTCTGAGCCAATTGACTCTCTCTGAGATCATGCTCACTCCGGGTCTGCATGTGATAGCATCTAATATCTTGAGTCTTTATCATTCCTTGTGAAATCACAATGAATAGGAAAAAGACCACACCAATGATCCAAATTTATGTAGGAACGCAACAAAATACACAAATCACCATGAATACAAAGATGCAGTGGAAATAGCACTTCATTTCATTAATATCAAAGAACTGAAATTTGTTTACAGAGATAATGGAAATAAACTAGCTAGGGCGTTGGTGGCTTATCTTTGAGAAGAGATGTGGCGGCTACAGGCCTTTGAAATCTGTTTTACAATGAGGCTCGAAGGCCTATATATTATTGAGAAACAATGGAAACCTTAAACATCCAAAAAACCTATCCCTAGGAGATGAAACACCATAATATGGGCCCCATCGGGGTAAATTGGTACATCAATTTCCCAGGGTCGTAACTTTGGCATACTATCTCCATTTGACGCACATGATACATAGTTAGAAAGATATATCCGAGGACTACACTGCTTGCAGCGAATATCGAATCCAAAACACACTCATATTTGTCATAGGTTTAATGCCCAAAAAATGTCATTTAGGGCCTCAAAACGGCTCAGGAAGTTCAGGACCCAAAAAATTGCCAAAAATAGTAAATTGTGCTACAAATAAGGAAACTAAAAAACTGAAAGAAACAATGGTGGGGGTCCAAGTGGAATACGCGGGTGGCCACCAATATCCACCTGGATCATTCCTCCCCCCTTAGGAAGCAATGGTCCCCATTGCATTGAGTTCCTCCATGAGATGAGGAATCTTCTGCTGAACTTGGTCCGTGGTGAGCCACTTTCTCTGGTGAAGGAGTTGGCTTGCTTTGCCAACTCGATATAGTTGGATCCTCTGCTGGCGGGTGTTCTTGATCTGTGTTTCCATAATCTGATCAGTTATGGCTTGTTCCATGCAGTCTGGATTTAACTCTGTTGGTGTGAGTTGTTGTGCCATGTCGGATGTGTCTAGTAGAGGTGGAAAGTAGGGCCGAAGGTGGTCCACATTGAACACTGGGTGCAGACCAAGGAATGGTGGAAAACTGAGCTCAAAGGCATTGTCCCCTACAAACTTGGTGACGGTGTTGAAATAATGTAACCGCAAAGTGTATTCTTATTATTATTTGATATATTATTCATTTAATCAATCCCCATTGTGGATTGATCATGTCGACTATTGTAAAAGGACCAAATCCCCTTTTGCAGATTGGTCATAATGTAATTGTAATAGGAAAAAGAAGAAGTTGGCCCCATAATATATTTAAGAGGCCCCAAAATATAATAAAGGTGGTTATAACCAACCAGTTTGAGAAGTCGACCCTGCCAGTGAAGAGACACTTCACACGTGCCAGATTTGTATAAATAAGGAGGCTAGCGCCTCACTTAGACACACACCTCACTTGCTCAATGAGAGACAAGTTTCAGAATTGCAGTTGGAGAAGAGAGAGAGAGAGAGAGAGAGAGAGAGTGGCACATCTTTGGGAGAGGATCTTCTGTATTATCTTGAGTTATCTCTTGGCATTGTATTGGCTATCTATAATAAGGAAGTTTTGCTGGGTTTTCTTCCCCTAGAGGGTTTCCCAAGATAAATGTTGTGTCTCTTGTGATTGTGTATTTCTCAGTGATCTTGTGTTATGCTATTGTTATATATTGAAATGCAGAGAACTATAATAATGGCTTAAGCATTAACATGGTTTAAGAGTGAAGCTGAAGAGAGCATCTTTCACAAGAGAAAAGTGAAAAACATCACTGTTACTGTACATGAAAATTAGGGCTTTTTGTTGGTGAGCTATTTCAGCCCTAAAACCATCTAGAAAAGTGAGCCCTCCCCCAAGGATCATTTTGGCACCTTCAACGCACCTTTTCAGTGGCTAGATCTCCCAGAAAGTGAAACCCTAGTTTCACAAAGTACCACAAGTACCAGAAGTACCAGAGTACCAGAAGTACCAGAAAACCAGAAGCACCAGTCTAGAAATTCGCAAATCAAGTTTGAAGGGGTTAAAGTTGGATTTTCAAAAATCTGAGTGCACCAACTTACTCGGCTCAACTTAGCGCATCTATCCCCTGGATCAGAATTTCAAAATTCAAAGTTTGAAAGATTAAGGTTTCCTCATAAAACCCTAAGTTGCAGTCTCAGAACCAGTTGTAGTTGTAGTACCAGTTGCAGTTGCAACCGTACTACCAATTGTCGTCACCCTTGAAGTTTTTAAAGAGTTGGTAATGATTATCGTTGCTGCCAGATGGTGCCACCACCTGCAAATTCTATCAGAGGTATGTACTCACATATGTTTAAATGGTTAAACTTTAAAGAGTATTTGCTGGAGAAGAGATCTCTTGCAATAGATCCAAAAGGATCTCAAGATCCAACACATTCAGAGAAATGATGCAACCCAGGTGTGATTATTCCGATATGCATCTATTTGTTATGACATTATTTTGATCAGTGTTGCATGTTGTAGCTATGACCATCATTCTAACCTTTGATCAAAATCTGAGTCAAGGTATTAGATGGATTAAAAGTTGAGATCATAGAACTTATCCTCTAACCCAACCTTCTGTCAAGATATTGTATTGTCTTAGTATAGAAGACAGGTTGAAGAAAGCACTCGTCATCTTGAGTGAAGGAGACTCGGAAGAAAGGCAAGCACTCATTCTTGAGGACATGCTCCAGGTTTGATTAATCAAGTTAATAAGATTCAAAGGTATAGATAACAAGTTGATGACTATAGTTGAGATAACAGTCTTTGTAAAATATCATACTTGATAGCATGTGAGCATATAGAGATAAATACTTAACTTAATCATTTTTTTTATGCAACTAACACCTCCTCTAGGAAGAATCTCATGTGTTAGTTCCAGGTTGCCATGGAGGAATGTTTGATCACAACACTATGAGAGTGTTGACCTCATTTTCGTATTGTATTCCTTACCTTTACTCTTTGCTTCAGACAAGTTACAAGTGATAGCTCTAAAGGAGCTACTGTGATGATTGTTTGTGCTATTACCTTATATTATCAAAAGGATATTACTCTTTCTTGTTGTTTTGTTGACCTTGTTCCAGGTCACAGGTAATAACCCCAAGAAAGCAATAGTGAAGGTTGTAGAAGGCAACATGCTAAAGGAGAAACCTTAAATGAAGCAATCATCATTGGAAGTGAAGAAAATGGCTTGTATAAACTAAAGGGTCACTCAGAGGCTGCCATGACCCACACCATTGAAAACTCATGTGAACTTTGGCATAGAAGATTAGCTCACATCAACTACAAGGCGCTACCATACATATGCAAAGCGGTCACAGGTTTACCAGAACTCAAGGTTGACCATGAAGGCGTATGCAATGGATGTGCACAAGGGAGGAACATCAAGAACCCTTTTCCGAAGAGAGACAACAAAGCAGAAGGAGTCCTAGAGGTCATTCATTCAGATGTATGTGGCTCAATGCCATCACCCTCCATTAGTGGTGTTCAACAAGTTCAAGGAATTCAAAGCCTTGAGAGAGAATCTTTCTGAAAGAAAGATTAAGATACTCAGGTCAGATAATGGAGAAGAATATACCTCAAAAGAGTTTGTGAACTTCTGCAAAGATGTTGGGATCAAGAGGGAACTCACTACTCCCTATAATCCCCAACAAAACGGTGTAGCTGAACGAAAGAATAGAACGATAATGGAAGCTGTGAAGACTATGATCCATGATCAAGATCTTCCTATGTGCTTATGGGTAGAAGCAATAATGGAAACTGTATATGTGTAGAACCAATTGTCCCATAGTGCACTTGGGCTCAAGACCCCGAAGGAGATGTTCATCAGAAAGAAGCTAGAGGTAAGCCATCTCAAAATATTTGGTTGCCCAGTATTTATTCATATACCGAAAGAGAAGAGAAACAAGCTGGAACCTTCAGGAAAGAAGGGAATATTTGTGGGATACTGTGAGGTTTCTAAGGCCTTCAAAATCTATAAACCAGGTCACCATCACATTGAGATCAGCAGGGATGTGACCTTTGATGAATATGCAGTGCTCAAGAAATCAAGAAGATGCCAGCTTGAAGAAGTATATGAAGAGGAACCCGTAATCCTCAAAACTGTAGTGAGGGAGGTTCCCAGAGCCGCAGAACTGGTGAGGGAAGTCGTCACTTCCCTTGATGAGGAAATTCTAGAAGACCATGATATATTAGAAGTTCAAGAACCTCCTTAGATGACGATCCTCCATAAAAGAAAGCCAGCTTGGGCTAGAGAGATTATTCAAGATGGAGAGAAGTATGGTGTTCCCGAAGGAACTACGAGATAGGTGAAAAGACCAAAGCCATTATCTAGTTATACGGCTTTAATGTGTGATCTTCTAGAGGAGGAGCCTACCTGCTTTGAAGAATCCATCCAGAGGAAAGAATGGGAAGATGCCATGACAGAGGAACACCAATACATAATAAAGAACGAAGTATTGGAAATAGTTCCCAGACCGAAGAGTAAAGATGTGGTATCCTCCAAATGGCTCTTGAAAATAAAACATGCTGCTGATGGAAGTATTATAAAGCAAGATTTGTAGCTCGTGGATTTTCTCAAAAAGAAGGCATTGACTATGAAGAGACATTCACTCATGTAGCCAGATACACTTTGATCAGAACCATCATAGACCTTGCAGCTAAGATGAAGTGGAAGTTACACTAGATGGACATAAAGACAACTTTCCTAAATGGTGTTATCGAAGAGGAATTGTATATAGAACAACCTCAAGGATTTGAAGTTGAAGACATGAAGTCTCATGTCTGCAAGTTGAAGAAATCATTATACGGATTGAAGCAAGCTTCTAGAGCTTGGTATGGCCGAATAGACAACTTTCTGATGAGCTTGGGCTTTACCAAGAGTAAAGCAGACTCTAACCTCTACTTCAAGGTTATGAATGATGAGCCATTGATATTACTGCTATATGTGGATGAATTATTCTTAACCGGAGAAGAAAATCTCATCACTGAATGTAAGAAGAGACTTGCCTCAAAATTTGAAATAAAATACCTTGGCCTAATGAATTATTTATTAGGTCTTGAGGTATGGCATAGTCCAGAGAGGATCTTCCTTAATCAAGGGAAGTATGCAGTCGAAATCCTGAAGAGATTCGACATGTTGGAATGCAAGTTCATGAATACACCCATGGAAGCGAAGCTGAAGCTACTGGTCGATACTTCGTCAGAATTGATTGATGCCACATTGTACAAACAGATTATTGGATCGTTGATGTACCTGACGAACACCAGACCGGACATTTGTTTTGTCGTGAACACCTTGAGTCAGTTTCTGGTAGAACCCAGACATGTTCACCTTGTGGCTACAAAACATGTGATGAGGTACCTTAAGGGTACAATAGATTGTGGTCTTAGCTATGATGGAGATCATGATTTCACATTGAGTGGATATACTGATACAGATTGGGTAGGAAGTGTTTCTGATAGGAAAAGAACTTCAGGATGTTGTTTCAGCTTGGGATCAGCCATGATCTCATGGCAGAGTAGAAAGCAATCTAGCATTGCTCTCAGCACAGCGGAAGCATAATACATTGCTGCATGTTTTGCTAGTTGCGAAGCTATATGGCTTCGAAATTTGTTGATTAGTCTATTTGACCTAGAGATTGAAGCAACCATAATCCTATGTGACAACCAGAGTTGCATAAAGATGACAGAGAATCTTGTATTCCATGACAGGTCGAAGCACATAGAGATCCGATATCATTACATACGTGACATGGTGCAGAGAGGAGCCATAAAGCTCCAATACGTTAGCAGAGATGAACAGGTTGCTGATGAGTTGACCAAGCCTCTATCTCATGTAAAGTTTGAGCACTTCCGAGATAAGATTAGTATAGTCCGAAAGGACCTTCCTCGAAAGGGGGAGTAGTTGTTGTGATGAGACATCTCTTGCTTTCATCCTTATTGCTGTGACGTAAAGCAAGACGATGTGATGAGACTAGAACTGTGCTTTCGGCTTGACATATGCGACGTAAAGCCAATCTAGTATCCTTCTTCCATCTTGATTGATGTGACGTAAAGCAGGACGAGTATCTTGCTTCCAACTTTATTGTTGTGACGGAAAGCAAGACAATGAGATAAGACTAGCACTGTGCTTCTAGCTTGACTGCTGTGACATAAAGCTAGTCTAGTATCTTGCTTCCAACCTGATGGTTGTGACATAAAGCAAGAAGATGTGATTAGACTAGTACTGTGCTTCCGGCTTGACAACTGTGACGTAAAGCCAGTCTAGTATCTTGCTTCCAACCTGATGGTTGTGATGTAAAGCAAGAAGATGTGATTAGACTAGTACTGTGCTTCCGGCTTGACAACTGTGACGTAACACCAGTCTAGTATCTTGATTCCAGCCTGATGGTTGTGACTGAAAGCAAGAAGATGTGATTAGACTAGTACTGTGCTTCCGGCTTGACAGTTGTGACGTAAAGCCAGTCTAGTATCTTTCTTCCAACCTGATGGTTGTGACGTAAAGCAAGAGGATGTGATTAGGCTAGTATTGTGCTTCCGGCTTGACAGCTGTGACATAAAGCCAGTCTAGTATCTTGCTTCCAACCTGATGGTTGTGACGTAAAACAAGAAGATGTGATGAGACTAGTACTGTGCTTCCGGCTTGACTACTGTGAGGTAAAGCCAGTCTAATATCTTGCTTCTAGCTTAAGTGCTGTGACGTAAAGCAAGACGTTGAGATGAGACTAGTACTGTGCTTCCAGCTTGAGAAGCTCTGACATAAAGCTAGTCTAGTATCTTGCTTCCAGCTTGATTGTTGTGACGTAAAGCAAGACGAGTACTGAGCTTCCAGCTTGACAGCTGTGACGTAAAGTCAGTCTTGTATTATGATGAGCCAACCTCGTGTTGTGATGATGATGATGTATCGGTTTTATACTAATGCATATTGATACAGACGATGATTGCATTCCTTTGAGAATGACGATGTTGCCGATGAAGAAAACTTCTGATGATTTATAGATACGCCAGTCAGTGTTCCAAGATGATATTGATGATGTTGTCCTCTCACCCACTTGATGTTGTTGATGATGTTGTCCTCTCTCTCTCGCCTGATGCTGTTGAAGAATACCCTTCTTGTTAAGGGGGGGTGTTGAAATAATGTAACATCAAAGTGTATTCTTATTCTTATTTGATATATTATTCATTGGATCAATCCCCATTGTGGATTGATCATGTCGGCTATTGTAAAAGGACCAAATCCCCTTTTGTGGATTAGACATAATGTAATTCTAATAGGCAAAAGAAGAAGTCGGTCCCACAATATATTTAAGAGGCCCCATAATATAATAAAGGTGGTTATAACCACCTAGTTTGAGAAGTCGGCCCTGCCAGTGAAGAGACACTTCACACGTGCTAGATTTGTATAAATAAGGAGGCTAGCACCTCACTTAGTCACACACCTCACTTGCTCATTGAGAGACAAGTTTTGGAATTGCAGTTGGAGAAGAGAGAGAGAGAGAGTGGCGCATCTTTGGGAGAGGATCTTCTGTATTAACTTGAGTTATCTCTTGGCATTGTATTGGCTATCTATAATAAGGAAGTTTTGCTGGGTTTTCTTCCCTTAGAGGGTTTCCCAAGATAAATGTTTTGTTTCTTGTGATTGTGTATTTCTCAGTGATCTTGTGTTATGCTATTGTTATCTATTGAAATGCAAAGAACTATAATAATGACTTAAACATTAACATATGGCTCATATCGGAGCAGGCGAAGCTTGTTATGGGGTCTAGCGAGGCACTCCTTCTGCAAATGTAACCACACTTTATTGCCCACCTGGAAGTTGTGTTGCACCCGATGCTGATCATGCCACTACTTGTACTTAGCATTGGCTCTGTCCAGTATGTCATGAACCTATTGGAAAATGTGTTGAATGCGCTCAATGAAGTTGTTTGCCTTGGCAGCTTCAGACTGGACATGAGCCGAATCAGCCTGAGTAGCTGCAAAGGGCATGGCTACGTCAATGGGACATAGTGGTTGGAATCCCAAGCCCACCTGAAAGGGGTTGTGGTCGGTTGAGCTGTGGAGAGCCCGGTTATAGCTATGTTGTACATAGGGGAGGCTCTCATCCCATGTGCACAAATGCTTTGAGTTGTACATGCGCAAAATGTGTACGATCATCCTATTGATGACCTATGTTTGGCCATCGGTTTGGGGATGGAAAGCTGTGGACTTGGTGAGCTTGGTGTCCAGCATTGACCAAAGGCTGGACCAAAATGTACTGAGGAACATGATGTCCCGATTTGAGATGATAGACTGTGGGATCCCAAAGTGTACCCACACTCGTTCAAAGAAGAGTTTAGCAGTGGCTTCTGTTGTGATATTCTTCTTGCATGCCGCCATAATGGCCATCTTCGAGAATCTGTCGACGACCACGAAAAGATAGTCATTTCCATGCTTAGTAGAAGGAAGGCCCGACATGTAATCCATGGAGATGGATTCCCAAGGTCAACTAGGGGTAGGTAGCAGAGTATAGAGGCCTTGCTTCTTGATGGTCGGTTTGGAAATGACACAGGCAATGCAGGATCTGATGTACTTACTGACATCCTGTCGAAGGTTTGGCCAATAAAAATACTTCTACAGTACTGCCACTGTTTTCTCAACCCCGAAATGACCAACAACCCGACTTTAGTGTGCTTCCCAAATCATCTTGGAACGATCGCTTGAAGGAACACAAAGGTGTCCCAGGTGACATACTAGTACATCCTGGAGGTGAAAATTTGGAACTCAGTTACCCTCCAAGAGCATCTTGTATGTGTGGTTGAATTATGGATCACTCTTGTAGAGAAGCGACCAATCAGAAGTCTCGTGCCCACAAAAGTTGAGCACGATAGTTATCGCCACGATTGGTGGTCGGCTGAGGTAGTCTGCAACATTATTGGTGCCGCCCTTCTTGTACTTGATGTTCAAATGAAACTGTTGCAGATATGTGGACCAATTTTGATGGCGATCATTCTGCAACTTCCCTTGTATCTGTATGAACTGCAGGGGTTGGTGGTATGTGTGGATGATCGTTTCCTTCCCCAAAATTTAATGCTTCCATTGTCGGCAAGCCTGCACAATGGAATACATTTCTTTGTCATAAGTGGAATACTTTTGGATTGTGTCGGACAATGTCACACTGTGATATTCCATTGGATGCCTCTGTTGAGTAAGAAATTCCCCAATAGCATATTCAGAGGCATCTGCCTCGATATCAAATGGTTGTTGCAAGTCTGGTAATGTGAGCACTGCGACACAACAAAGGCGATGTTTCAATTCCAAGAATGCCTTCTGTTGATATTCGACCAAAATAATTTTTCTTTCGCTCCTCCCTTGGTGACTTGACTCAAGGGCCAAGTGATATGAGAGAATCCCAACACGAACCTGTGGTAGAAATTATCAAGACCCAAAAAGCTGCGAAGCTCTGTTAGAGTGGTTGGGGTTGGCCAATCCCGAATGACTTGGATCTTGGTTGGATCCACATGCACCCCACGCTCATCAATAATGTATCCCAGATACTGAACCTGGGTCATGCCAAAAGTGCACTTCTCCAAATTGGCACACAACTTGTGTTTCCGCAGTGTTTGGAGGCCCTGTCGGATGTGATGGAGGTGCTCTTCCCAAGTCTGGATGAAGATCAGGATGTCATCCAAGTACACTACTACAAATGAGTTGGTGAATGGCCGCAATATGTCATCCATCAACCTCATGAAGGTTGCGGGAGCATTCGTCAAACCGAAATGCATGACCAACCATTCGAAAAGGCCCTCCTTGGCTTTGAAGGCAGTCTTCCACACATCAGATGGTTCGATTGGTACCTGATGATACTTGGACTTCAAGTCAATCTTGTTGAAATATTTTTCCCTTTTGAGTTGGTCCAGAAGGTCATTAATCCATGGGATTGGGTACCTATTCTGGACAATGATCTTGTTCAGCGCCCGATAGTCAATACAGAGTCTGCAAGTCCCATCCTTCTTCTGCACCAACACGATCGGGCTCCCATAGGGCGATGAACTTGGCCAGATGTGACCTTTATGCAACAGCTCCTGGATCTGCCTCTTGATTTCGTCGTTCTCCATAAAATAGCGTCGATAGATCGGTCCATTGGGAAGTGACACACATGGGGTCAGATCGATGGGGTGTTGGACCTGACAGTGTAGAGACACCCCTACGGGTGCGGTGAAGATGTCTCGATACTCCTCCACGACCTTGTCCATTTGTTGTTGTCGTGCAGACGAGCCCTGTCTAGAGGTCGTGGCCACAGTCTTCTTCTTGCCCCGAGGGTGGATCATCAGGAAAACAAATTTCCCGGTTTTGGAAATGATCTTACTGCATTGTTTTGCAGTAACCAAAGAGATAGCGACAGACGGTGGTACCTCTGGTATCTTGTACAACTTATTTTCCAAGGTAACAATAACAACGCGAGGCCAAGACTCATACACATCATGTCGCTTCCACAAGTATGGTTGGCCTAATAACACATCACAAACATCAAGAGGAGCAATGTCACATAATACCTCATCAGTGAAGGGCTTGATGTTGTAGGGAAGGTGACACTGTTGGCTGATGTGGAGATCTCGTCCTTGGTGAAGCCACCCGATGGTGTACAACTGTGGGTGTGCTATGGTCGACAAGCCCAACCGCTTCACGACCTTTGCTGAAATGAGGTTATTTTGTCTCCCACTGTCGACAATGAACTGTAGCAGGGAACCCTTTACCCACATCTGGGAGTGGAAGAGACACTCCTCCTCCTCTAGATCTTCTGGTTCTTCCTTTTGGATCTTCATGGTGGAAACGATGGCGTTGGACTCCACATCGATAATCTGCTTCCCTCTGTCATTCCCCTTCTCGGGTTCTGATTCAATGTCGGAGCATGCATCTGATTCAGAAGCCCTCATCTCGACCACCAGTGACTGTTTGGCTCGACACTCACTTGTGTTGTGAGTGGAGCTCTTATGGAACTCACACCACTTTCTTGTGTCCTTCTTCAGCTTCGCGGTGTTGTTCTTTGCTTGTGGATTTGGTAGGTTGTCTTGAGCCGCCATGCCTTGGCTTTGTCCGTTGTTCTGCAGTTTGGGGGCACCTTTCGCTTGCTTTTGATTCGTTGATCCAAAGTCTTGGTTCTTTTGTTTGAATTTCTACTCAATCTTGGCAGCATACCAGTATGCCGTACTAAGAGAGGAGATGTCGAGGAACTCCATTTCCTCCTGAATGTATCTGTGCAGACAACTCCGGTACTTCAACACCAAATGTTTCTCTGAATCTTTGATACCCAACTTTGTGCGCAGGGTATGGGACATATTCGTCAGCTCATGCACATCTTGATCCCTTTGCTTCCGCGACGTAGTCCATTGTATGTACTTGTACTCATAGTTCCCCATGAGACAATATTGTTCCTTGATGGTGTCTCAGAAAGAATTCCAAGTGGGTATGACCGTGAACAAAGAGGGTTCGTCCTCGTATTTTTTCTCACAGTAGGTTTCCCACTAGTCCTTGACATGGGGGGGGGCTTTAAGCAGTGAAAAAATAATCTTCTCCCGGTCGGAAAAGTCATGAACCGAGAAATATCCTTCTAATAGATTCAACCATCTATCTACGATGTTTGCATCTATTTGGCCATCAAATATAGGAATGTCAAATTTTACTTGTACCTTAAAAGGGGTTGCGCCTCCAGAGTGGCTGCTGGATGCAGATGCGCCGCCAGTGGGCAATCCCATCATCGTGTTCCTTTGTTTTTCAAGGGACTCCTCGAGTAATATTTTGATAGGATCTCCTTCTCCCTCATCTTTCTTTTTGTCCTCCATGGGCGTCCGTCGGGGTTTGCGAGGCTGATCTTGCAAAGGTTCAACCAGATCGAGCCCTAACTCCTTATACCTCGACCTCGTTGAGGACACACAAAGAAGGATCGAGAAAGAGCAGACCGCTCTGATACCATTGATCTGAATTTATGCAGGAATGAAACAGAATACACAAATCACCATGAATACAAAGATGCAGTGGAAATAACACTTCATTTCATTAATATCAAAGAACTAAAATTTGTTTACAAACATAATGGAAATAAACTAGCTAGGGCGTTGGTAGCTTATCTCTAAGAAGAGATGTGGCGGCTACATGCCTCTGAAATATATGTTACAATGAGGCTCGAAGGCCTATATATTATTGAGAAACAATGAAAACCCTAAACATCCAAAAAACCTAACCAGAATATGGGCCCCGTCGTGGTAAATTGGTACATCAATTTCCTGAGGTCGTAACTTTAGCATACTATCTCTGTTTAACGCACATGATACATCATTAGAAATATCTATTTGAGGACTACACTGCTGACAAAAAGTATCGATTTCTAAATAGACTCATATTCGTCGAAGGTTTAATGACCAAAAAATGTCATTTAGGGCCTCGAAACGGCTTCAGAAGTTCAGGACCCAAAAAACTGCCAAAAATAGTAAATTGTGCTACAATTAAGGAAGCTAAAAAGAAAATAAAAAAATGGTGGGGGTCCAAGTGGAATAGGCGGATGGCCACCAATATCCACCTTGATCAACCAGGGTCGTTCACCACATGTACACCCTCGTGAGTGAATGTCAGTATGATGCTAACTGAGACGTGGAAAACACCTCAAGCACCTCGAGTCCATATTATTCCTTGTCACGATCAAGGAAGGACTACGCCCAGGCCCATTTACCACAAGTACACTTTTGTGATAAATATATTCTATCTCCCTTGATCTGCAACCCAATCTAGGAGAAGGTTCGCTCGATGCTTATTCGTGACATTCACTACAGGTACACCCCTGTGGGTGAAAGTCTGCCCGATGTTTCCACACATGTGAGGAACACTAGCACATCGAGTCTTCTGTTCTTTAAAGACTACGCTCGTGCCATTCACCATTGGTCAAACCACCATGATCAATCCTGTGAGAATATTTGCTCGATGTTGAAAAATCAACACTCCCTCTTAGCTAGGGAGGTATCTTTCCATGATGTCTTCATCTAATAGTCCACTGACTACTCTGTAATCAACTAGTAGCACACAACTACTACCATGCCATCAGTAGCTCGAATCATCCGTCACACTCTCTGCGATCAAGCAACACATAGTTTCTCCAAGTGATCTGGTAGTCTCCATGATAATCAACTAGTAGCATACAACTACTACAATGCCATCTAATAGAACACAACTGTGCTGATCCATAGTAGTACACAACTATTGTCCAGTGGTACACAACCACTGCTAGTAGCACACAACTACTGTCCAGTGACAGAAAACTACTGTCCAGTGACACATAGTCACTGCCAGTGGTACACAAACCATTATAGTAGGATATAGCTACAATTCAAAGACACATAGTCTACGCCAGTGGTATACAATCACTGTAGTAGCAAAATTTCTGTCACACATGGCACTCCCATGTGGACTTCTAGAGGCTACTCCCTCTAGAAACACTAGGGTCAACTCCCCATAATGTGAGACGTCAAGTTCAACTCCCTTGATGTGTCCTCATGTGTTTCCACAAGGGACATGTCCCCATGTTCTCTCCACAAAGGATGTTGGACTATAATCCCAAACCCACTTATTCCTCTCGGATAAGTGTCCTCATAGATCAACTCAAATCAGTCACAAAGGAGTACGATCTAGAATTCTAGAGGCTACTCCCTCTAGAAACAATAGGGTCAACTCCTCATAGTGTGTGACGTCAAGGTCAACTCCCTTGATGTGTCCTCATGTGCTCTCCACAAGGGACGTTGGGTTATAAGCCCAAACCCACTTATCCCTCTCGGATAAGTGTCCTCACATATCAACTCAACTTAGTCACAGAGGAGTACTATCTGGAGAATGTCTTAGGAAGATGCAAACATCAACACTCCCTCTCAGTAAGGGAGAAATTTTCTACCACGCCAAGTCTGTCACGAAAGTACTCGAACTTCATCTTGGTAAGGGGTTTGGTAAGAACAACAACAACCTGCTCATATGTAGGAAGGTATTGCACCAATACTGCCTTCCTTTGCGCCATGTCTCAGATGTAATGGTACTTGATCTCAATGTGTTTTGATTTGTCATGAAACATTGGATCCTCTGAGAGCTTCACACAGCTCTGGTTATCAAAATGAATAACAATGGAATCCAACACATGTCCAAATAAATCTGCAAGGAGCTTGTGAAGCCACACTACTTTGCGGATTGCCACAGTCAATGTAATGCACTCTACTTCATCACCATTGGTGTAGCCATGGGCTTACAGTTCATCATCCCAAACTTCTTCAATATCTCAACTGTGTACTTCCCCTGACTTAGGAAGATCTCATCAGTTCTCTGCCACACCTCTAGTCCCAAGACGTGGTGCATCATACCAAGGTCCTTCATCTCAAACTCATAGGCCAACACATACTTGCATTCAACGATAAGGATCTTTGTACTGGTGAGGAATAAATCATCAACGTAGAGGACCAAAATCAGGGATTCACCATTAATAGTCTTGTAGTATAGGTTGGGATCAACAACACTTTTGTTAAAGCACAAACTCATCATTTGTCCATAAATCCTCACATATCAAGCTCTACGTGCCTACTTGAGTCCATACATGGCCTTCTTTAGCCTGTACACATGAGACTCCTTCTCGTGTATCACGAAACCATCTAGCTGCTCGATGTATATTTCTTCCTCAATCTCTCCATTGAGAAAGGTTGTCTTCACATCCATCTGATGTAATCTCCAACCCATGGATGTTGCAAGGGCAATAATCGTCCAGATAAAAGTGTATCGAGCAGCAGGAGAAAATGTCTCCTCATAATCTATTCCCTCCACCTGAGATAATCCTCTAACAACAAATCTCATTTTGTGCTTATCGATGCTCCTGTCAGTTGTGTGTTTGATCTTATAGATCCACTTGGAAGTCACTACAGACTTCTCCTCAGGTCTCAGAACAATATCCCACACATCATTCTTCATGATGGATTGATACTCCTCCATCATGGTATCTCTCCATACTAGCTGATTAGATGCCTCATCATAACAGGAAGGCTCATAATCAATGATGTGGCTCATAACTGCGGCATAGCACGAATATCTCTGAGGTCTCTTTCTCTCTCAGAAGGTACCACGAGGAGCTACATGTCCTTATGCCTCCTACAAAGTCTGACGAGCCCATGCAGATCTCTTTCGACCTTCTGCAATATCTCTGGGAACATCAACTGGGTCTACAGGATCAATGAGATCAATTGGATCAATAGGTTCAACTGTCTCCCTCTGAACTGTTGGAGGGTGAGGGGGAGAAGGCACCATCTCTTCCTATCTCTTACTATCAATCTCCATGTGAGATCCTCTAGATCTCTTAAAGGATACCTCCTCCTCAAAGGTAACATCTCTGCTCACCTCAATCTGCCTCTGACCAGGGATGTAGATCCAGTATGCCTTCGAAGACTCATTGTACCCCACAATTGTACCCTTTCTTCCTGAAGGGTCTAGCTTGGTCCTTTTCTCTTTGGGTACATGAATGTATACTGGACACCCAAATATCCTGAAGTGTCCAACCTCAGGCTTCACTCATGAACTGTGTCCATACTAGACATATCATGGTTCCCTCGTGGAACACATATCTAAGACATATCGAGTTTCCCTCATGGAACCAATGTCTTCTCTAGGACACATCGAGGTTCCCTCATGGAGCTAATGTCCCCCAAGACATATCAAAGTTTCCTCGTGAAACCAATATCTTGGTTCATTCATCTGACTGTCTGAGGCACGTCAGTATGAAGTCCACATTCCCTCCTACTAGTCCACATAGGACCCTCAAGTGAGAATGTCTCATGATGCTGCCTTAAACATCAACACTCCCTCTTAGTGAGGGAGACATTCTCTGCCACACCAAGCTTGTCTCGGAAGTACACTAACTTTGCTCTAGATAATGTCTTGGTCAGAATGTCTGTAGTCTACTCATCGGTAGAAATGTACTAAAGTCTAATAGCTCCTCTCTGCATCCGAACATATTCGCGTACTGGGTGAAACCACATATCCACACTTGGAATCCATCTAGATTGGCTCTCACATAATATGAATGTAACGCACCAAAGCAAACATATAACGAGCATATACCACTCTTCAAACCAATACATGATCCATTCTCTCATGTAAATGAATATACACATGTTGTTCGAATATATTGAGGGATAATGCCACCAACAAAATAAATTCCCCCCTGTGTTGCGTAGTGATATTTGTTTCTAAGGGTTAGAGTCACATTGATTCCCCCTTGGGAAAATATTTCATAGCGATATAGCGTGCAATTTCTTGTGACTATTGGTTTCCATGTAGTTAATCTCGTCGAGCTAACAAAAAATGAACCACAAGCAGCTGGGTCTCCGGGAATCCCTACATTGTTTACATGCTCCACAAGGTTGTAGTAATCTGCCCAACTTTGAGTGGGACTTCGAGGTCGTGGAGTAAATCCTGTCTCAAAAATATCTTGATAGGAACATGTATCCCATCGATACACTTCCTCTATTATATCCGGGTCATAGTCAGGCTCTCGATATAGAATCCTTGGTCCTTGAGCATTGTACAATGTTAACCCAATTATATATGGCATTAGTCGTTCACAAGATTCATCTGCAGAAATCAGTTGGGCAATCCCATCTACCACTCCGCGAAATTATGAATCAGGTGGCAATGCCATACTCCACTCTAATTTCAAGAAGCTTTGCCTTGTGGAATATATAGAGCAATTGGTCTCGTTTGACTAACACAATAACTGAAAACATAAAATTTCAGACAACAATGATCTTCGTGCAAATCCTCAGTATGAACGTCTCATACTCCTCTTAAAGTATTCGCTAAAGCAAACCATTCTCTTTCATTTTCCTTTCATTTTCCCGGGCTCTCCCGTGAGGGAGTCAAGCCCAATCCTGCTCTGATACCATGTTGATTTTTCTATATAAGATGATATGTGAGATCGATGTATTATTACAATGATAAGTGTTCCATATATAGAGAACATATGGTGGCTATCCATGAAAGGATGTGTCCCTTGGATAATAAATAACTACTTATTTATTATTATTATATATATATATACCTTGTATTATAAATATCATGTCATATATTATATGATATTACACACACACACACATATGGAAGAATGTCTTCCCGATGTTGTCCAAACATCAACAATCTGCAGATAAATTTACACCACAGGAATATGAATCTTGACAGGTTTACATTACTGTATATTAAACCTCTGCAATATTGTCTCAACATATTTCCTCTAGTTTAACCAGATTTTCTTGTTTTACCGATCTCTCTTAATTTCCATGTCCAAAATGAAATTTGAAGCACCAAGATCCTTCATGTCAAATTTAGAGGACAACTAAGTTTTCACATCCTGGATAATCTCCTTGTCGTTTCCTATTAACAATATATCATCCACATACAAGACCAAATAAATAAGACGATCACCAACCAAATTGAAATACACACAGTGATCGGATTTGCTCCTTGTGAAACCAAGTCCCAACATATAAGTATCATATTTTTTATACCACATCATTGGTGATTGCTTTAAACCATACGTGGACCTTTTTAGCATGCATACCAACACTTCATTTCCCTTCCCAACAAAGCCTTTTTTCTACTTCATGTAGATTTATTTTTCGAGATCCCCATGTCGGAATGTTGTCTTCACATCCATCTGTTCTATTTCAAAACAAAAATTAGTAGCAACAAATAAAATAAATCTAATAGAAGTTATCTTGGCAACAAGAGAAAACATTTCAACAAAGTCAATTCCCTCTACCTGGAAATAACCTCTCTCTGTTAACTGAGCTTTGTATTTCTCCACTTTTCCTTCTGCATTCAACTTCTTCTTAAACACCCATTTGCTTCCAATGAGATTTTTTCCAGTCGGCAACTCAACTAGATCCCAAGGCTCATTCTTGTCCAACGATGCCATTTCTTCCAGCATGGCCTTTTTCTATAGTTTTCCATCATCTGAATCCACTGCCTCCCTAACAATTCTAGGATCATCATCAATAATAAACAAAGCAAAATTTTAACAAAAATCAAGTGGAGTCTACCTTTTTGGTTTCCTTCTTTCCCAAACCGATCTCCTCAATACTGAAATATGAGAATCTTCTTCTTCAGATTCATGTTCTTCTGTAGAATCCGATTCATTATACTTCAATTCAAACTCTATTTTCTCTGGTTCTTCCTCCCTTGGTAGGACTTCCTATCTGAAAACATCTTTGATTTCTCTAAATACCACATCTCGACTATACACTACCTTCTTAGTTTATGAGTTCCAAATCTTATAACCTTTCAGACCATCTTTATAACCAATAAATATACACTTTTCAACCTTTTTATCCAGCTTATGTTTTCCTTTGGAACGTGAACATAGGCATCATAGCCAAATACCTTGAGATGTGTAAGAGAAGGTTTCCTACTAGTCCATACCTCATGTGGAATCTTGTCATCCAATGTTGATGAGGGTGATCAATTAACCAGGTAACATGTAGTACGCACTGCCTCTACCTAGAATTTCTATCCTAACCCAACAACACTAAGCATGCTCCTTGCTTTTTCCATCAGTGTCGTGTTCATCCTTTCTGCAACTCCATTCTGTTGAGGTGTGTATGGAGTACTTTTCTGCCTTGCTATACTGCACTTTTTATAGAATTCTTTGAATTCATTTCCACAAAATTCTCCACCATTATCCATCCTCAACACCTTAATTCTCTTCTCTGTTTCATTATCCAAAAGAGCCTTAAACTCTTTGAATTTGTCAATGACTTCAAATTTCATCCTGAGGAAATAAATCCATGTATTCCTCTAGAAGTCATCTATAAATGAGACATAGTACACATTTTTTCCAGTGATGGTACCGACACAGGTCCAAACACATCATTGTGTACCAACAATAGTATTCTCTCTGCCCTCGTAGCACCAGAGGAGAATCTTACATGATTTTACTACCATTATAGGGGTCAGGAGTTTGGCTTGGGTCTGTGATAAACCATGTTACAATGGGAAGCAGAATCGTGTAAGTTTATCCTCTAGGAAGCACAATCAAAGATAAACTAACCCCCCCACACTACATAAACAAAATGACAAACACCACTTTGAAAACCTAAGGAACACCAAACAACACACCCAATGCAAATGGGAACAACCACCCAAAAACTAATGGATAGAACCTAAGTAATAACATGTGGAACCAACAGATAAAACACTGATGATCCAACTGTGTTTTTAGGAAGTGAACATGAAGAACACGATAAGGTCACAACAGGGTTGTGGATCAAGTTTAGTATTGATGTTCTCAATAGAAAACCACAAATTGATTATGGTTTCTATCAAGGTTTTTCGATGTGCCATGCTTGATGTCACTCAATCCAATCATATTTGTTTTAATGTTGCTCTAAATAATTTCCCCTTTGCTCTGATAATTGCTTTCCTCAACAATGGCATTCATCCATTGTCATAGAACTGTTTATGCAAAAAATTCCAAGCTATGCCTCCTTAAATCCTATGACAAATTCATAACTAGGTATGCAAAAAGAAACACACACATTCAAGGAGCTATATCACAACCTTGGCTCCACCTTCCATCCCTCCACCTCTTCCCATGTTGAGATGGATATAGACTCACAAGCACTGCCAATCAATAGTTTAAGTTCCACATGGAGCAACATTCCTATCCAACGCTAGAAGCACTACCATTGTCACATTTTCAAAGGGCCCACTCCCTCAATCCCCACCAAGTAAATCAAGTTTCCAATAGGCATCTCAAAAAAGTTTCCCATCTTGAATCTCAATAACCATGCAAACGTGCTTTTGCCAAGAATTGTAGAAAATAAGTGAGATTGGATGGAAATCCCTCCCAAAACAAAAGAGGCGAAGCTGACAAGAATTAGTTAGAACTTAGATGTGTGTCCATTTTATCCCCAAAAAAAGAGTCCTTCTTAACACAAAAATGGAGGTTACTCACTCCTTCAACATAGAAAGGGCAATTCACTTCGTTTTTTAATATTATGTTATACAAACTTTAAAAATATGTTTTAAACTCCCAATCCATGCATTTGTATTTTCCCACATGCTATAGATAGTTCCATATCCACCATGGTTTTTACCATGTTCATATTTAAGTCCCCCTTAGTCCAAAGTGAACCGGTAACTCATTTTTATTTAGTGAATTGTACAATTTAACATCATGTCCTATATATACATAGCCCTTGGCCTAATATAAAACTAAAACCATAAAAATTGGTTATATAGGTGCACCCACACCTAATGAGGAATTTGCACATATGTTCCCATTTCACATATTCAATGTAATGTATTTATAATATTCACAATCTCACCGATGCTTTATGCACAATAAGGTATCACCAATACTTTATGCACAATAAGGTAACACATTAGATACATACAAGGTGAGTATTACAAAAAGGAATACTACAACCCAAAGCTATACTGGCAAAGTAGAACCACAAGGAGAATAAAATTCCAATTCCATCAAAAGGGCAACTTCAAACCCTAGTCAAGAAGGACATTGCATATTTAGAAGTATAAATGAGGAGGAAAATGTTGCTATTAATAGGAAGTAACATAATTTAAAATAAATATTGAAGAGTTTGAACATAAGTAGTCTTACAACAAAATTTAGCACCCACAAAGTGTATATTCTTAAGCACTAACAGGCTAGTCTTGTGCAACTTAGGATGGCTACCCACTGTCACCACAATAGCTCTTCCTCTCTCTTTTGTTTGGCTTTTCTCCAACTCAAGGGGTATTTTCCTAAGGATAGGATTATCAAGGCAATGGAGTGGGGCCCAAGGTGAAAAATGAAGAGTAAGCCTTCATAAAACGAAGTGGTTGTAGGAGTATATGAAATGGAATGGAAATGGAAAGGAAATGGAAATGTAATAAGGACAAGATAGGAAAATGAAGGACAAAAACAAGGGATGAAAAGAGATGGTGTCTATCAATCATGGGCTAATGTACTCATAAGGCATTGAATAAATGGGATAATTAAGATGTCACAAACAACTGCTTTGAAGTAGGTCATATGGAAGAAAAGGTGTGTTTACCATCTTCCACCAATTAGTAGATGAAGAAATTATTTGATGGATTCATCTTTAAGGGGTGTACTTAAGGTTTAAAAGGCTTAATTTGATACATATGAACCTTAAGTATTTGTTGGAATTGTGTTGTATAAGTCTTGGAGGGTTAAGATGTCATTCATCAATCACATTATAAAAGTGTTGTTTTATGGCTGAAATGTGTTCCCAAATATGCAACTTACTTGATAGAAGAAAGGAGACCAAGTGCATAAATAAAGCAACAAATAAAGCAAAAGGGAGAACCTCCTCAAATTGCTTTACTCCTAGATGAATAAATTCATTACTAAGACTTTATAAAATAATGACAACAAGAAGAATCTATAACAACATGAACAACAAATTGAAGAGCATAAATAAACCATACATCAAAGTGGATCAATATCTCAATCTTCCATTAATCTTCAAGTATGGTAGTACAGAGGAGCTCCAACAAGCTTCAATTCCTAATATTGATACTTCATTACTTCTCTAACTCCTAAATCTCCAATCACCAATTACCCTTTGAAATAGAGAAAACTCCTCTTCATATAGAGTGAGTTAAGTCTATCATACAATAAAATACATTATTTTCTAACTAACTCCATTATAAGTCAACAAGTTGAAAACTATTGGAGTGGTTAGATCCATGGTTAATAATCTCAAATATATGTAGACCAAATCCTATCCTAAAGAACTCGCCCTCTTCCATAAATATGAAAGAAGTTACATCAAAAGTCTCCAAGAGAGGGTGTGTGGGTAAAAATAGGCATGAAAACTAGGTCAACATGCAAGATGTCCACTAGAACTCGCCCTCCAAGAACGGATGCATGCAAAATATAATATAATAGTCTTCAATCTAGGAGGACGTGCTCAAGGGCCCACCTAGAAGAGCTCACTACGTGCGCCCTCCAAGATGCATGAGAGTTATAACAATAAAATATTCCTCCTAGGAGGATGCTCCATAACCAACCTCCAAAAATAGGAATTGATCCACAAGATGTATGCAACCAATCCACATGTGCAAATCCCAATGAAACCAACTCCATGGATGAATGTGCAAGTTGCCAAGTAAATGGAGCACTCCATAAGAAAATATGTGATCAACTCCTCAAAACAGCAAGTGGACAATCTCCAAAAAAATAAATCCAAGGAGATTATGACAAATTAAGGTTTTGACCATGCAAAAACTCCATGAAATGATAAAATATACACCTCCAAAAATAGCAAGTAGTGGCTCCATAAGTTATCCCACCCAGAATATGCCCAAATATAGTAAGATAACCAAGTAAATGCATGCAAAAGCCACACATGTGGCCCTCCAACTATGATACAAAACTCCTAATAAATGCCCTTCATAACCACCTCCAATGAAATAATATGTGTGCTAAGTCAAAAAGTTGAGGGCACTCTCCAATGAAGGTCAAAAGATGACAAGTGTATCCGAAATATCCATGCAATAAGAATGAAAGAGCACCTAGGAGAGATGTGCCCTAGAAAAGTGTGTCATGTAACTACCCCAACCACCCAAAAAGTAATAAAATATCTCCATGTGAAGTGTGCCCTATGTGGAAGTGCCAATGTGTTTAGAACTCATCAATGTCATGCCAAAACCATGTGTTGTTTCACAATACCATCCATAAATCTCCATCAAACAATGTACACAAGAGAGGTGCACTCTAGAGAATTGTGCCAACCCTGCCAACAATAAAATAATCATGAAAATCTTGGAAATTGCACCCAAGAGAGGAGCACTTCATCAAAAAGCCTTAAATAACCTCCAAATAACCCCTCCAAGTGTGAACAACTACCAAGTGAAGTAGGGCACTCAAGCTATTAGCCTCCAAGGTAAATAAATGGATTAATTTAACCATTGAATAGTTAAATCAACCTCAACATGTATGCACAAAGGTTAATTTTGAAATAAAACCATAGTCTAACCTCCCAATAATCACTTACAGATTAAATCACCATGAACATGTGTGTCAATGAAGGGGGTCCAATCCATAAGTGTTGTACAATGGAAATAAGTCACATCTCCTAGCAATAATCCCACCATGATAACACCACAATAATAAAATACAAGGTCCACCTAGGTTTAAACCTAGGACACACCACCAAAGGACTAAAGTAGAATTAATACCTCATCAAACCTTAGAAAAAAGGATTGATCATCGAAGATGTATGTAGTACCCCCTATCTAACTTCAAATTAGAAAAAAGTACATCAATTAAAGTGTTACCACATAAACTAACACCTTTAACTTAAAGTCTCAAAAATAGAATACTAGCCTTGTGAAACTCGGGAGGTTGGCCATTGTCACCTCACCAACACTCCTCTACACTTTAGACTCGAGAAATGATCCTAGTCAAGGGCCAGTACCCTATTTTTGGGAATTTAAGTTAAAAGTGTTATTTTGTGTGATAACAAAATGTACTAACATCACATTTCGCCTAGGTGATGTCTAACAAATATTACAAATGTTAATTAATATCACCTAGGAAAATCCAACCAAGGCAGAGTGCACAACCACAACACATATCATCATCTAACCACATCGACATGATAAGGGAAGGGGGGAATAGAAATGCTAACCCATCCAATCATCAAGTATGTCCCTACCACCTATCCAATAGAAGAGGGTCATGTAGAACACTCCTTCCTAATGACACTAATGATACAACATCATCATGTAAAAGTCACTTGGAAGCTCCATGAAGAAGATAACTCATCAAATAACAAGCACCCATGTGTCAAAAGAGTA
Source organism: Picea engelmannii (assembly GCA_009831015.1). Lineage (NCBI taxonomy): Eukaryota > Viridiplantae > Streptophyta > Pinopsida > Pinales > Pinaceae > Picea > Picea engelmannii. The sequence goes on from ML777193.1 coordinate 321,324, forward strand.
ATCTATCAAGCATGATATGCAAGTAGAAACAAAACCATGACCATCCACCAAGAAGAGAAGTGAAACTCCTCAATCTAAGGTATCCAATGCCAAGAAGGGAAGAAATTCAATGAAGGTGTATCTCCCCCAAGTCAATCCAAAAGATCCAATGAAATAACAACAAATCTCCATCAATGCGATGAAAATCATAATGTTGAACCTCATATAATATGAACTGTAAGAATAGGCTCCAACTTGGAGATACGCACTTTTCTTAGGAGTGCATGAGAACCCAACAAATATTTGGCCCAACCTGTCAAAAAGAAAAAAATAGGCAAGACCATGTGGCAGGATGGATACAAATCGACATCCCTAAACACCACATTTTTTTATATATACATCACCAAAAGTTCAAAATTTAACCACAACAACGCCAAAAAAAAAAATGAAAATAAATTGATGCTCACATGTGTCGAGCTTATTAATTGTACACTACTCTAATCTAGGATGAAACAAGAAACTAAGTGAAATCAAATAGTCGATGCAACCATCCAAGGATCATCTCAAGGCCATGGACCCTACCCTTATGTTTGGTAATGATCCAAAACAATGGTGTATTGAAAATAAGGCCTATATATGTTGGAATATTTATTACAATATGACTACAAAATGAAATTACATTACATACATGGCAGTTGATACAAAAAACTAAACAAATGTAGCATGTTCCAACACATGATAACTCAATCCAATGTTGAAGAGGGCTGAAAATTACATATGGCAACCCATTATCAAACTAAAAATCATCAAATATGTCCCTCTCCAAATGTTGATCAACAATAAAAACATGATTAACACCCTCAATCAAAGAAGATGTACGATGCACCAACAAAAAAACGTTTTCAACTAAACACAAGGATGAGGTAAAAAATGAAATTTCAAATCTGGAAATAAAATTTTGCACGCTATTTGATGGCTAGAAATGTCTATCATAAAATCTGTATTCAATATTTTGATGCCCCACATAGTTTCCAACACCAAAAAAATGATTTCCAACTGAAAAATTACGTGCATTTTTACAAAAATTTGAAGAAGATGATTACTAGAAATTTCCAACATTGTCATCATCACTAACATGCTCCAAAAACTGAAAATTTTCTAAATTAAACATTGGTTAACATATCTACAAATCACCATTAGAAATTTATGCACATGCACCTACTAAACATGGTTGTCCAAAACACACATAATTAACATTTTTCTCCCTCAAATCATCCCCATTAGGGTCATAAATGGAACCCCCAAAGCATATCCAATCATTCATCCCCAAACCGTGGCTACCAAACTAAAAATTTTCTTACTAACTTTAAAAACTTGGATTTCTTCATTTTCATCACATAAAATATTACATACATCTAACATTTCATCATCATACAAAGGCATCTCTTCAAAGACAACACTCTCCAAATTAACCATTACATCATCAAAATTGAAATTGTGAAAAAAATTACAAATTACGTTATCTTCGTCTTCATGGGAGAACAAGGTGGAAACTTCATGACCAATGTCAACTACATGTGCGGGTGCAATATGTTCTTCAACAAATATATCACTCATTTATGAAATATAATATGAAAATGGTCCATGGGATAGAAAACATAGCTACAATTTACCATTAAAATAAGAAAAATTATTTTAAATATATTTTACCAAGTAAAAAAAAACATCATATCTCATCTTAATCTCAACCAAGAGAGAACTTGAAGGGTTCTTCCCATGAACAATCATCAAACAACAACCTTCTCTTCTATTTTAGCACAATTAACAATCCAAAAATTTCCCTCATACAAATTCATTAGATGATCTTCATTACCATATCCACACATCCAATAATTATGAAATTTCTTAACAATATATGGAAATGACTTTATGTTTTTAGGATTGAAATCACAATACCACTCTTGTGCATTTTTTTCATGCAAAAAAAAAATGCAAAAGTTGTCATCAAAACATCTTCATGGACAATATTATTTTCTACAATAAACTTCATGAATGATGAAAGATGCATAGAAGCCAATGGAGTTGTCTCAAAAATCCTAAAACACGATGAATCCAAATCCAAGCACAAGGATCATGTGGAGATCCAAGGATGCATAAAAAATACAAAGAGGTAAACAAATCTTCTCAAAACTTCCCTTTGGAAGGAACCATTAATTCAAATCATAAAATGTTGAAATCTGAAAATACATGCATACCATAATACCCCATACAAAATCTGAAATGTGAAGTCGCCAAAATGAGTTCTTCAAGTATTTGTTTTCTATCCTCACCTCCAAAATCAATAATCTATCAAACATGGAGTCACCATATGAGCAAGAGATATTCAAAACTCACACTCATAAAATATCAAATATTGGAAGACTACAAATCCTAGGAATAGACTTTATCCCCAACAATAGCCCCAAAATGTTATAACAAAATCTAGCATCCACAAAGTGTAAAATCCCTAGCACAAAGGGACGAATCTTGTGCAACTCATGAAGGCTACCCACTTCCGCCACAATAGCTCTTCCTTTCTCTTTTGTTTGGTTCTTCTCCAACTCAAAGGGGCTTCCCTAAGGATAGGATTATCAAGGCTATGGAGTGGGGGTTTAAGGTAAAAAATGAAGAATATGCATTGATAAAACAAAGTGGTTGTAGGAGTATATGAAATGAGATGGAAATGGAAATGGGATAAGGACAAGATAGGAAAATGAAAGACAAAAACAAGGAAGGAAAATAAATGGAAGGAAACCAATGCCTATCAATCAATCATGGGCTAATAGAGTCATAAGGCACTAAATACATGAGAAAAATAATGTGTCACAAACAACTACTTTGAAGTAGGTCATATGGCAAAAAAGGCTTGTTTACCATATTCCATGAATTAGTAGATTGAGAAACTACTTGATGTATCCATTTTTAAGGTGGGTACTTTAGGTAGAAATGGCCTAATTTGATACATTTGAACCTTACGTATTTGTTGAAAATGTGTTGTAGAAAACTAGTCTCGAAGGCCTAAGATTGTCATCCATCAATCAAGTTATAAAGGTGTTGTTTTATGGCTGAAATATGCTTCCAAATATGCAACTTAGTTCATAGAAGAAAAGAGAACAAGTGCAGAAATAAAAAATCAAATAAAGCAAAAAGGGGAACCTCCTCAAATTGTTTTACTCCTAGATGAATAAATTCATTATCAAGCCTTTATAAAATAATGACATCAAAAAGAATCTACAACAACATGAACAACAAATTGAAGTGCATAAATAAACCATACATCAAAGTGGATTAATACCTTAATATTCCATTAATCTTTAAGAGTAGTAGTGCAAAGGAGCTTCATCAAGTTCCAATTCCTAAGATTGATACTTCATCACTTCTCTAACTCCTAAATCTCCAATTGTCAATTACACTTTGAAATGGAGAGAAACTCCTCTTTATATAGAGCGAGTTAAGTCTCTCATATAATAAAATACAATGTCTTTCTAACTAATTTTATAACAAGTCAACAAGTTGTAAAATAATGGAGTAGTTAGATCCATAGTTGACAATATCAAATATTTGTGGACCAAAACCTCTCCTAGAGAACTTGCCCTCTTCCAAAAATAGAAAGAAGTTACATTCAAAAGTCTCCAAGAGTGGGCGTACAACTAAAAATAGGTATGAGAACTAGGTCAATGTGTAAGATGTCCACAAGAATTTGCCCTCCTAGAATGGTTGCATGCAAAATATAATATAATAATCTTCAATCTAAGAGGATGTGCTCAAGGGTCCACCTAGAAGAGTTCACTAAGTGCACTAAGTGCACCCTCCAAGGTACATGAGAGAAATAATGTAACGTACCCAAATCCCTTATTGGGCACATCACTAAACCCAATTCGACATAACATAACTCTGATACCATTTTAATACAAATGCATGCACACAACATAATAAAAAAATTCTTTAGCAACCATTGATAATTTAGAATTCATGAATGCAAACCATTTAAACACTCACAACAATGTGCAAACATACAAACACAAAATAAACATAACATTCAATCATAACATTAAAACTGTAAATAAACAATGATCAAAACACTTATCTTTATCAAGATTTACACAACCGACTACAAACACAGACATTCCACCTAACCGTAGACTCTGCTACTCTAGTTCTCTCAGTAACAGGTCAACCCCAAGTTGGGCTATGAGTCCACAAGGACAAACATGCTTATATGGTTGGCTAATGTCCACTCTAACACTCCAATACCCAATAAATTCACAGAGACACAACTCCTACAACAATTCCAACCACCCACTCTCTTCACAATCAACCTACACAACCCAAGGGATGAGATTTCGTTCTCTGCACCCCAGTCCCTCAGACAATATATATCCCCTCCAGGGCTCCAATACAAACCGACCATGAATCTCTCAATTGGAGGCTCTAGGAAATCTAGTTGTAACAAAAGTTCTCATAACAACTTATACACATGCTATTGGGTAATTTCTCACAGAAATATCATTACAAGCATGATAGCCTAATTCTCAGCATAATTCACAACTCAAGCAAGTTATTTTCACACATAGTATGGTTGATCCTCTTCTTTGGCACTGAACTCTATTTTCCCTCTTCTTTTTGTCCCAAAAATCAACTTCCCCTTCTTACTCGAATTTCTTTTCATTTTCCTTCCATGAGTGCTTGACTCTGACATTTCCCAAGAATGATTGTAGTCATCCCATGACATCATAACTAGGTGAGTTGACTCTCTCTCACTCTCATTCAACCTCTTACATGCATTCAATGATACAATTCCCATCATGAGTGTACTCATCCCATGCTCTCTTAACTAGGTAAGATGACTTTCCCACCAACTATCTTACATGCATTCAATTATTGGCTTTAATAAGTCAAATAAGATAATTAGACAATTGATTTAGGAAAATGGCATAGGATTCTAGGCATATGGAGTTCCCCTCAAACCCCCACTTAAGACCCCTCACTTGTGGAATCATAACGCCCCCATGACTTTGTCCATATCAGTCTGTGGCCAACAATGTATTTCATTTTATTATTTTTCAATATACAATGTTTATATATTACATCACTTGGCCCTCAGTCATTCATCATATATATACAAGTATACATTTATAATCTAGGGGTCAAAACTAAGGTGCTACATATAACAATAAAACATTCCTCTTGGAATAATGCTCCATAACTAACCTCCAAAAATAGAAAGTGCTCCACAAGATGCATGCAACCAATCCACATGTGTAAATCTCAAGTCAACCAACTCCATGTATGAATGTGCAAGATGCCAAGTAGATGGAGCGCTCCACAAGAAAAGATGTGGTCAACTCCCCAAAATAGAAAGTGGGCAATCTCCAACAAAACAAATGCAAGGAAATAAAGATGAATTAGGGTTTTGACCATGGCAAAACTCCATGAAATAATAAAACACGCACCTCCAAAAATAGAAAGTGGCTCCATAAGTTCTCTCACCAAGAATATGCCCAAATATAGTCAAATGACCAAGTAAATGTATGCAACAACCACACTTGTGGCCCTCCAAGTATGCCACACACCTCCTAATAATTTCCCTTCATAACCGCCCCCAATAAAATAATATATGTGTCAAGTCAAAGAGGTGAGGGCGCTCTCAAATGAAGGTCAAATGAGGACAAGTGTAGCTAAAATATCCATGCAATAAAGATGAGAGAGCACCTAGAAGAGGTGCGCCCTAGAAAAGCATGCCGTGTAACTACCTCAACCACCCAAAAAGTAACAAAATATCTCCATGTGAAGTGTGCCCTAGGAGGAAGTGCTAAGGTGGTTAGAATTCATGTGAAGTGCATCCTAGGAGGAAGTGCCAAGGTGGTTAGAACTCATCGATGCCATGCCAAAACCATGTGTTGTTTCACAATACCATCCACAAATCTCCATCAAACCACGTGCACAAGAGAGAGTGCACCCTAGATAAGTGGGACAACCCCTCCAACAATAAAGTAATCATGAAAGCCTTGGAAAGTGTTCCCAAGAGAGGAGCAATCCATCAAAAAGTCGTAAATAACCTCCAAATAACCCCTCCAAGTGTGAAAAACTACCAAGAGAAGTAGGGTGCTCAAGATATTAACCTCCACGATAAATAAATGGATTAATTCAACCAATGAATAGTTAAACAACCTTAACATGTGTGCACAAAAGTTCATGCTGAAATAAAACCATAGTCCAACTTCCTGATTGTCCCTAACAAATTCAATCACCATGAACATGTGTGTCAATGAATTGGGGTGTGCTCCACAAGTGTTGCACCATGGAAATAAGTCACATCTCCTAGCAATAATCATACTACAATAACAACACAATAACAAAATAGAATCTCCACCTAGGTTTAAACCTAGGATGCACCACCAAAGGACTAGAGTCTCAATAATACCTCATCGAATCTTAGAAAAAATAGTTGATCATCAAAGATGTATGTAGTGCCCCCATCTAACTTCAAACTTAGGAAAAAGTACATCAATGAAGGACTAACATCATCAAACACATTTCACCCAAGTGATGTCTAACAAATATTACAAATGTTAAATCATATCACCTAGAGAAATCCAGCCAAGGCAAAGTGCACAACCATAACACATATCATCATCTAACCACATCAACATAATAAGGGAAGGGGACAATAGAAATGCTAACCCATCCAATCATCCAATATGTCCCCACCACCTATCCAATACAAAAAAGCCATGTAGACCACCCCCTCCTAGTGACACCAATGATAAAACATCACCATGTAAGAGTCACTTGGAAGCTCCATGAAGAAGAGAACACATGAAATAACAAGTACCCATGTGTCAAGAGAGTGATCCACCAAGCAAGATATGAAAGTAGCACCAAGGTCCAAAACCATGACCATCCACCAAGAAGAGAATTGAAACTCCTCAACCAAAGGTATCTAATGCCAAGAAGGAAAGAAGCTCAATAAAGGTGCAACTCCCTAAGTCAATCCAAAAGATCCAATGGACTAACAACAAATCTCCATCGATGTAATGAAAATCACAATATCAAGTGTAACAAGTAGTATGGCTTTGAATGAAGAGAAAATATATTTTAGTGAGACACAAAGGATTCGAGAGGGGAGAGTTGTGTTCCAGAACCAAACTCCGATATGCAGTTGAATGCTTCGGGCAACTTGACACTCAAGTTGCCTTCTCACACTCTGATTGCAGCTTTACTCGTTGATATAAAATTATCGTTACGAGTTATCAGAGATTGCATGCATAGTTACAACCAATAGTTTGTAGCCCTTTGCTTGGCAGCCACCTTATCCAAAAGTATCTATATTCTAAAGCATTGTCGTTGACCTATCATAATTCAAGAGAGTCAGTTCAATGAATAATTTGAGTATCCAAACTCTGTGTGAAAGAAAATGTAATAATCTGTTTGTATGCATTCAATCATTAATGATAGATGTATCCTCTATGTTGATTCCTACCTCCAGTTCGTATATATTTCCCTTACCTATGAAGGAAACATGTTAGGTTAGTAGGCAGACTTCTCGGCATTAAGTGTAGATTCATAAGTAAATAATTGCTATTTGCATGACATACCTAGCTGACATGCTTTGGCAAGCATATAGATTTTGTCATGCCCATACCTGATTGGACATTTTGAAGGGTTTTCCTTGCGTAGTCTTTGTAAAAAAATTATTTTGACTTCGAGTGTGATGCCATTGGCTTGCAATCTCTCTTTGGGTCGCTAATTTTCATGATTCACATGACCTGTCGGATGAGATTTTCAGATATATGAAAGCTAACATTGAATAGTTTAATATATGTATATTTAGCCAGTAAACCATCACCAACACCTTTTCTTCTTGTGCATATATATTGAAAGAATTAAGACTAATGCGAATTGTTCTATCCTATTTTACTGTTTAAGATGTTCTTCATCCCTGCAAGTATCATACCAATAAGTCACGTATGTTATACAATTTTACAAATCTTCTAATATGCATGTACTTATCTGAAGCAAAGGCATTTTATGCCAACGATGGTTTGAGCAGGATTTTCTAGTAGAATGGCAAAAGTGCTGCATGCCTGGGATAGATATTTCACCTTCAAATCCCGTCTTGAAGGGTTGCTGCCTTCGATGATAGGAGGAAATGGCACTAGGATCTTTGGCAGTTAAATGTTACATCTTCATTTTGATCTGTTAGTTGGCCACAGATCTAGAGATCCTCAATATTAGCCCTCGCAATAGGTGTCTCAACCGTAAGTACTGTCCAAACTTATTGGAAAAGTCTAACAGAGTTGCAAAAGAAGCAAAACAAATTAAGAGGGAGGCTCAGAACTTGGCATGTAATGAATAATAGATATCATGAATGACATAAGGAAATCAAACAGTATCGAGAACATTTTGTACGGATTTTTTGCAGTGCCACTGGACTGTATTGGCAATGTCTGAAGGATTTAGAGGAGATACAATTCAAATAAAGGATAGAAACTCCTCCATGAAGGCCAGCATGTTCTAATTATCATGAACATCAAGTGGTCTCCCAGAAAAGAGGAGATATAATTTTTCTCTTTAGAATCTAGGGATAAAATACGAGAGAACAGGCAGCAGCTATTTGAATTCTATGTCCACTCTATTCACTGTGGTGTAGAATTATAGGCAATATTGCCTCAAAGATTTGCTATAGGATTGCCTCCAAAGAAGAGCAGTTTCTGAGTGATAGATCTTCCTGGCACAAAGTGTTCAGAGCAGCCAGAGAGGAAATTCAGATATACAGTAACAAGTCCTTGAAACAAGGGTTCATGGTTCTTAGCAAGAGACCCTCTGCTGGTACCATAGTGATGGACAAGACAAACATGACTCTTTCAGGATGGGCATAGGTTATAGAACCTTAAACAAGACCATGATAAAGAACGAGTTCCTCGCACCCAAGGTTAACTTATACCAAACTATCAAAGAGACTGAAATCAGTTTGACTATTTGGTATATAAGTTTCATGACAAAATATCATAAAATAAGAGTCCAGAAAAGGTACAACCAAAAGGATAGCCCGAACAGATAAGGACCTGTATAGTTTCAAGGTGATGTCTGCTGGCCAAAACAATGCTCCACCAGCATTTCAATGTTTACAATTCACAAACATTATTTTTTGCAGTACCACTGGACTGTATAGGCATTGTCTGGACTCTGAAGGATCTAAAGGAGATACATTTCAAATAAAAAATTGGGCAGGATAGAAACTCCACCGTGAAGGCTAGCATGTTCTAATTATCTTGAACATTAAGTGGCCTCCGATATAATTTTTCTCTTTAGAATCTACGGATGAAATACAAGAGAACAGGAAGCTGCCATTTTAAGTCCATATGCACTCTATCCCCCATGGTGTAGAATTATAGGCAATATTGCCTCAAAGATTTTCTATAGGAATGCCTCCAAAGAAGAACAGTTTCCAAGTGATAGGTATTCATGGCACAAAGTGTTCAAACAGCAAAGGAAGACATTCAGATATAGAGTAACAAGTACTTGGAACAAGGGTTCATGGTTCTTAGCAAGAGCCCCTCTGCTGGTACCATGCTGATGGACAAAACAAACATGATTCTTTCAGCATGGGCATAGATATAGAATCTTAAAGAAGACTATGATCAAGAACAAGTTCCTAGCACCCAAGGTCAACTAATAACAAACTCTCAAAGAGACCGAAATCAGTTTGACTATTTGGCAAGACAAGTTTCATGACAAAATATCATAAATTCAGAGTCAAGTAAAAGTACAACCAAAAGGACAGCCCAAACAGATAAGGGCCTGTACAGTTTCAAGGCGATGTCTGCTGGCCATGACAATGCTCCACCAGCATTTCAATAATTATAATTCACGAACATTATTTGGAAGCATTATATAGGCAAAACTGCTTTGGCTTCCTTTTAACACATCTTAATCTCGTGTGTATCATGGATATCAAAATTTGATGGTTTTACGGACATTTAAATGCAGCTCTCTCAGACACAAAATAAATGGTATTAGAAACAAGGATTTACAATTGTGTTCACCTCCAAAATAATTTGATCCCATTCTGCCCTTGTTTTTTATGGGAAAATATAGAGAAGATATGCAATGATTAACTAAAAAGTAAATGAAAAGCCAATTAATTGTAGAATGCTAATGTTCAAAAGGCAGGGTGAATTGGACTCAGTAGTTGCAATGGAGCTCAAAGACAAGGGTGCATAAAATTGGACACTGGGATCTTAAGGTCATGAAAAAAATCCAATGTTGTCATTAGCATTGCTTGGATGGAGAACAAGTGCATTGAAAATGTCTGTCTTTGATAAAGAATTCTACTCATTATTTCATGGCTTCGGGGAAAAATAATTAACAATGAGATGCTGTCACATTTCTTTCACACCGAAACTGACTTCACTGAAGCAATATTTTCTTCATTCCTCTTTTCACCCTTATGTTTGTAACCTTAATTATTGAAAACTAAATAAAAAAGAAAAAAGGAAATAAAAACTCATCATTTGCACTAAAAGATTTGAGAAAGATTCAAGCATAAAGTTGAATTTTACCTTGCCTTAAGGAAATCAGGAAAAACATAATATGTCCTTCGCAGTATAAAGAAGCCATCTCAACTTTGCATAAATCATCACAAAAATGTATCAACAGTATCCATCATAGATGACCCTTCTGACCAGCTTCTTCGAACATGTTTTATTCACAGAAAAACTACGAAACCAATAGCATCTATTCTGATTAACTCATAGGCCCGACATGTCATAACTTCAAAATGGGGAAAGAGACAAGCTATGTAGTGTAAATTATAGTCTGAAAGAAGTAAGGGTTTCAGCAAACCTTAGTGGCAATTAGTAATTTCTCTATGACTCCACTGGGAAAAATATAGTTTGTATCACATCAGTTTTGACCTTTAGGTTTGTTTATGCCAATAGGTTATTAGCCATCGCATTACAGTTGTGGCTGTTTCAGTTCTCAGCGAATGTGCGACTCTTAGAAGTCATCTCATCATTGAAGATGTTATCCCTTCATTGATAGCAAAACCAAGCATGCCCTCTAGCTCCAATTTACAATGAACAATATAAAGCAATGTCAGTAACTGCCCAAAAATGTTCTTTGACAAATCAAGCTGCCTCTCGACAGTGTCTAGCCATTTTCTAGCGTATACGAGAAGCCAGCCCTTTCATTTCAACCATCAAAACACTCATTCATGGAACTGCATTTGCTCTACTTTATGCCCACCCTCTCCATAAGACCAATGGAAATAGAGAATTTGCATGTTAACAAGGATAGCATTTCAATGAGTTAAGTTCAGAAGCTGGTCAATTCTAATTATTCATGTGATGACACAATTTTGGAACCACTCAATTGAAGTGAAAGATGCAATCTTGAGCCTTCAGGGATGCCTAAAGGAGAATTAGTACAACATGAATTGTCAACCATGAAAAGCTCCCAGTCTTTGATCCCACATTTTTCCAAAGCAGAATTTACCCTCTGTGCCTCGGCTTTAGATGGCCAGACCCCATCCGGAGTGACAAGAACTGCCCCTGTATAAGATTGTCCTGCTGCCTGAGCTGCTCCGCTGTAATAGAATAGCCCCCAGCTTAAATCATCTGTTACATCTACAATTCTCCAAAATTCTCTTGAGATAACTCCATTGTCCAACACACTGAAGATAAAAGTCCCAGGAATAGCTCCTCTTTTGACCCGGTACCTTCTTCTCCTCCAAACAATCTGCCCGTCCAAGGTCTGTACTTGAAACACTGGCTCGTACCAAAATGACCCTTTAGCTTTACCCCTATAGAAGAGTTGATATTGACAAGGAAATTGATCATATGCAGGATTTTGGCCAGCTACAACACGCCAGCTTGATTCTAATTCACCTAACCACCCAACAAAAAGGTCTTCTGCAACCTCGTGACTCAAGAGACTCCCTCTAAAAGATGGGAGGGGTTGAACATCGGGTTTCATGGAAATTTCAGCATCCAGTCCAAGGCAATTGTGTTTCTGCAACACGCATAGAGAAAAAGCTTCAAATTTCGGACTTTCATATGATGCAATGCAGCGGTAACTGCATACCTGATCGGTTGGTGCACACTTATTAAGACAAACAAGAGCTTTTCTGCAATTGGGGTCTAAAAGGCAGTTCAATATCTGAGGGCCACAGTTCTTTATCATACAATAGAGAGTAGAAATTCCTTTTGCACGCAAACTTTTCAATATAGGCACTGGCCTCACATAGGAATTAATCAGAACAAGTAAAGAAAAACGAATATCGTCACTGTTGCAACGATCCCATGCCTCGTATACAGTTCTTAAAACTTCCAAGGACTCCTTCGTCTTGTTTCCTTGACGAGAAAGGAATTTGTCAATTATGTTGGCATTGTTGGTTGAGACCTGTAATCCTCCTAGCTTATTTTGAAGAGCGGGTGAGCAATGAAAACAGATGACAGTAGGAATTCTTTCAGTGTTTTGCAAGACCCACTTGACAGAATCATGATTTTGGACACTGATAACTATCAAAATATCAGTTTGGTCCAGAACTAACTGGATTTCCTTTTCTTCAGAAGAAGAAGAATCGTGTACAGGCTGAACCAAAACCCTGTCTGTATACACAAACATTTCATAACCTTCATCTACCCATTTCAGTCTTGTTGCCTGCCAAAAATTCCCACCACAAACATTTCCATCCATACATTACAATGCTACAAATTTCGACAAAAACATTCACTTTAACAGAAAAATTGCATGTAGCATCCCAATGGGTATATACACTTCCTATTGAAATTTAAAAAATTCAAAAGAAACAATTGAGTTTACAGTTGCATACCGTGTGGTTCATGACATCTTGCCATGGCACATCCTTTAATGGACTCACACTTCCATCTCCAACCATTGAGACAAGCTTTGCCACTGCTTTGTTGGAGAACGTTTTGTGATCATGGCTTGTCTCTGCCACATTGGAAATGGGTTTGCACTTGAATTTCCTGCTTAATTTAGCGGGCGAAATGGACGGAGGAGAAAAGGGGAAGGAAAGTAATCTGCTCCCTGAATGCCATCTTTGATACTTGTGACACTTTGGTCGAGACAATGGGGCACTACATGAGCTGATGGAATAATCCCTCGAAACATTTTGATGGCCTATAATTGTTTTGGCATCCATTGCAGACGTAACTGAACATATAGAACGAAGCGATGTGGGATTTTGGAGAAGGAATTGATATAAGGTTAAGGCAAGACACCATACTGCAGTGCTTGGTGTTTGATTGGTGGCCACACACAGAATGTCGGCATAACTGATTTAAAAGTCGCCAGTTCGATAGTAATGGGTTGTACTTACAATTAAAAAGGATTTCTCTAGAGTGTCCGAGAATTAAGGATTCTATTAGAATTTGATACTGTCACAATTAAAAGCAGGGTAAGTATCATGTGGGATTGATTGGTAGACATAAGGATAATGACGTGGCAATTCATTTATCAACAGAAAATTCGTTTAATCTTCATTAATATGAATGTTTTACACTTTCACTCCAAAGAAATAGTGTTTTACACTTTCACTCCAAAGAAATAGTAGTTGTTGTTGTTTTTTTTTTTTTTTTTTTTAATTTGGTGTTTTTTTGGTTTTTTCTTCAGGTGGAAAAACAGTTTCACTGTTATTTTATTAGAATCAAATGAAACTTTCTGTCACAGATGGATCTAATAGGCATTGATAAAAAAAAATCAAAGATCTGTAGTTTTGTTTTCCTTCTAATTTATACAAAAAAGTCAAACTAGTTGCTTTCCTTCTACACTATCCAAAAAAGTCGGCCTAGTGTTATATAAAGGGTTTGCCATATAATTGTATTTGAGAATTTACACACTAGAAAATATAGAAATTTCATGTGTTTACAACAACGTCTTCAAAAATTTCTTCATAAAAAAGCCAGCCCGTGTGTCTTTTGAGAGCCATCTTTGATAAGCTGTCTGCAACTTTGTTGAACTGTCTATAGATATGCATAAATTTGATAGAATCAAATCCATCTTTTAAACTTCTGATCTTGTCTTTCTCGCTGTTGAGATAAATTAGGTTCAAATTGGATTTGGAATTTATCCAATCTATAGTGACCGAGTCTCCTATAACCATCAACTTTTTTATAGAGAAATATGAAGAGAGTAGTAGGAGTCCCCAAAGATCCATGAGCTATGCTTTCATGTTGTTCTGAGGAGATTTTTAAATATATTCCAATACCACAAGTATTTCCTACAGCTGCACCATCAAAAAAACCAATTGGATTATCATCAAAATAGATTGGATTTAAGATGAAATCCAATTTATCTTTATCCTCTTTGACTGTGAATTCTTTAAATGATAGGATAATGTTTCTATTCCAATTCTCAAACAAAATTTTGTTTCTAAATTTCCAGATGCCCTAGAAGACCAAAAATGGGATGTGTCTGAGTTTTGGAGATTGAAGAACCAGTTTTTCAGATTCTCTTCCACAGAAGAGAAATTCCAATTGCTATCGATCTTCAAGAATTTTACTATTTCAGTCTAAATTTTTTGTGTTTTTGGACATCCCACAAAAATATGTGTAGTAGTTTCTTCATTCTTTAAACAAAGATTGCAAGCCGTGGGCCCAATACCTCCTCTTTTTTGATAATTTACACTAGTGAGTATGCAGTCTTTTAGACATAACCACATGAAGCAAATCAATTTGGTTGCGATGCTCAATTTCCAGATAGCTTTGAACCACCATTTCCTCTCTTCCAAATTGTTAAAATATAAAATGGACTGATAGGCAACTTTGGCAGTGACTGTACCTGTAGATCTGTTCCAGGCCCAGACAAGTTTATCATTTGAATTTTTGAGGCGAATGCCGCTATATCTTAGAATAATAACAATAATATCCCATTCGGATTTGAGCTCATCAGATAATCTGATCTGAGTAGACTCCAACCAATAATGAGTTGTACCAGTATCCAAAGGACCAATTGCTTGAGCTAAGGAGTAAATGTTGGAGTTGTTTAAAACCTGGAGAAGAGAATTAGAAAGCTTATAATTGGAGCTACATCCAATAAAGGGGTCGCGTCCCAATACTACACAGGTTCCTGAGCCGATCTCCCATGCAAGCCATCTTTTAATGACTGGGAGGGAGTCCATGAAGTTTTTCCAAATGATAAAAGTGCCTTGTGTATTGTGAGCATCTCTGCGAAGCTAGGAGATGAGATCTATACCTTTCAAATATTTTTTGCAGAGGACTGAATTCCATAGTCTTGAACCGAATAATCCCCTCCAACATGACTTGGCAGCCAATGATTGTGCAAACCATGAGATGTGTTTGATACCCCATCCACCAAAGTGTTTTGGTCTGGCAATATTTTACCATTTCGTGAGGTGAAATCTAGTACCTTTCTTACCTCATTTCCATATGAACTTAGAGATCAAAATCTGGATTCGATAAAGAATAGATGTGGGGAGTTTAACAAGACTAAGCCAATAGATTGGAATGCTCTGAAGAACAGAAGTTGCTAAAGTGAGCCTACCGCCAAGTGAGAGCCATCTGAAAGTCCAATTCCCGATCTTTTTTTCTGTCTTCTTGAGTAACCACATCCAATCATTCACTTTATAGTTGTTCGGTTTTAGATTAAAGCCAAGGTATTTCATACCTTGATCAATGCTCTCAATCTTAATATTAAAGACAACATTCAAATTTTGTTGCAAACTCGGATTGATGGTTTGTACAAGAAAAATCGATTTGTGACAATTAATAATCATCCCCGTAGCAGAGAAGAATTTTGTAAGGATGGAATTAAGAGTCATCCAATACTCTATTTTCCCAGATCCAAGTATGAGTACATCATCTACGAATAGTAGATGAGAGATGAAAGTACTTACAACGAATTTTAGGCCTTTGAAGGTTCTAGAATCCACAACTTGTGATAATAACTTGCTAAAAACTTCAACAACCAACAGGGAAAGAAGAGGAGATAGTGGGCATCCTTTTCGCAGTCCCCGGTGGCATTTAAAGAAATCAGTTGGAACTCCATTGACTAAAACAACTGTGTTGACCGAGGTGATACAACCCATAATCCACTGTGAAACATCCCAATTTAATCCAATCTGGTCAAGGAGTAATCTGAGAAATTGCCAACTGACGTTGTCATAGGTCTTTTTTAAGTCCAGTTTAAAAAAACAGAGTTTTGTTTCTTTGTCTTTGTTGTGTGGAGGCACTCCTGAGTAATACCAACTACATCATAAATCAAACGGTCTTTAAGAAAACCAAATTGTTATATGGAAATACAACTGGCTAGTTTATGCTTGATCCGAGAAGCGATGATTTTGGATATAACTTTGTAGGCGAAATTGCATAGTGCAATGGGCCTAAAATCGTTAAAATTTTCCGGCTTGTTGATCTTGGGAATGAGGGCAAAGAAAGTTGCATTGAGGGCCCCAGAGATAAAGCTAGTTTCGTTGTTCACGGGAGGGGGAGCATTGTTATAATTCTTGAATATGAAGCTTTTGCAATGACAATGAAAGACTGATAATTGTAGATATGGAGATAACTAATAATGGATGGTAATGATGAATCTCCTATAATGGATGGTTTTTATATCAAAGGTAATGATGAATTAATGATGAATTTCCTAAGTGAATTTCTGTGTTATTTTTTTAATTTTAATAAAATGTTTTTTTAATTAATAATATAATTAAATATGGTTAGTATTTGTTAATGAAGTTCTTTTTGTTATTAATAAAATAATATGTATAAGGTTTTAATTATTAAAAAAATGAGATGTAAAGAAGTTTTCACAAGCAATCTTAAAACTAAAAAAAGTGTGCATTAGCTTAGCCCAAAACATCCACTAGTATATAGTCTACATCACAAAGTCTAGAAACATATCAAATAAAAGGAAGTCACTTGAGTGAATAAGCACTAGGAAGTAACTACACAAGTGGCAAGAGGAGGTTATTCATGGTCGTCAAGCGTAGGGCCCCAACCAAAAATTGAAGGGTTGACATAAGTAGGTTTCATTGGATCCCATCCATCAGTGGGAAGCTCTAGGGGCTTAGGCCTTGGTGAAATGGCTAGAGCCATAATCAAGAATTGTTTGTCATTACGCAGTGGGCCTGAGGTCCAACTCCAGCCGCACTCACGTATGTCGCTCCTCTATCAACTTGCTTAATCACAATGCTTACTATGATGAAAACCTACAAAACCAAGGTCTCATGGCAAGTTGTGTGGGCCATATGGACCCACTAAGCCATGTGGGTAAGGTGGCACTCTGATCACAGTGCACAGGACCTAACGTCAGTACTCCAACAACTATTGTAAATGGTCCAAATCAAGCCACACCTTACATGCTTGTATTGTGATCTACATTGACACATTGACACGTAGTAGTGCATCATTGTATCAAGAAAAGTTGTGTGATGAGACATTTGCATTAACCAAAACAACATTTCTCTAATCAATCCAAAAGAGGATCTTATCTCTAATCAATATCCATGTTGATTGGATTTCAATAGTGCAAGGTAGGTAGTCAATTAACAAGGCAAACCCTCCATGAAAGGGAAGCTAGGAGATATTGTTGGCATAAAAACTTAGCCTAGGCCTAAGTAGCATTGGCAAAAGCGCAAAACCAAGAAATATGCTAAAGGATTTCATCTCATCCACTTTTTGGACAGTGCAAATTTGACACACCTAGGTAAGTCAATCTCTTATCTAACGAGAGACCTCCAACGACTAGACACCGGGAAAATAAGGATTTTTAGTTTCCAACACCAGTTTCCAAAAAATGCAAGTCTAAATAACCATGTTTTATACTTTGATTTCTACCATCAAATCTTGTTCAATCAATGTTCAAGGATGGGCTTGGATTAGAGCCGCTTATAACCCATGGTTGACTTATACCTAGAGAAATTTGTGGCCTTTCCCCACTGATAGTATTGCCACCAAGGTTGAGGCTCTAGGAGGTCAACCTTTAATAGTATATTCTCCTGAATGAGCCCATGAACGCAATCCAATATGAATTTATCAACACTGATCAAAGCAAATTTCCTCCTGACCTTTGGGAAAGGGAGCCAAGATATAGAGGGGTTGTCCAAAAGATCATTAACAGGACAAATGCCTCACCTAAAGAGACGTGAGGTTGAGAACCAAGAGGACTCGACCGAGGGATTCCCCTTAAACAGAACCAGACGCGACCACCAAAAACAATGTTCATTTAAAGAAGTTCGGTTGGAGGAATGACTTCTTTCATGACATAAAGGATTTAACAACTTCATAAACCTTCCAAATTCTCTTAAAAAACAAAGTACCAAAGATATTAACATGAGAAGGATTTAGTAGAATGGTTTGTAAAGAGATGCCATACCATGGATGCTTTTGAAGTGGCAAATCCTATCAAATTTGATGCCTTAGAAGGACCTTCCAAACTTCTTTATCCTACACAACTCAAACCATCCACTTGGTACAAAGTGTGTGTGCTTGAATCCTAGGTCAAATAATACATGAGAGACAAAAATCTTGTCAAGTGCAAGGGATCTCCCATTATTTTTTTGAAACCCTTTCCCTTTGTCATGTTTGGCCAAGAGAATGTTCATGTTGACCTTTTCTAAATGTGAATGTGTTGCTTTTGAGGGAACCCAACAAGATGAACGGTATACAAGAGTTATTGCTAAGATCTTGGTGCATATCTTAAACTTGGCCATCATGGTTAAGGGCTTATTAATCCACGTGTTTTTCTTCTTCTCCACCCACTAAATAACCACCTCCTAGAGATCCCTAGGAAATGCTTAGAAGGCAAAGGGGATGCTCGTAGATTTGAAGACCTAGCTTGATTGAATCCGTAAACAATTTTGGTAGGCCAACTAATCAAGCATAAGTCATTCTCTTTGTTTATAGCATTGCATTTTAACCCATTGAATACTCAACTCCAAGGCTACAAAAAAGGTGCCCAAACATTCCATGGTTTAATCCCAAGAAGTATGGATCATCTAAGATTGTTAGGAAGGAGTCATCATCAAAGTGACCATTAACTAATTTCCAAACTTCTGGTTCTAAGAGAGGAATCCCTCGAATTACACCCAAATCCACCTTAAATCCAATTAGATAGCCAATAGCTTTAGCTGCCAAAAAATAAAGGGTTGGGGATAGGGGGCACCTCTTTCAAATGGAATTGAAGAGCCCAACCTCTCTAGATTTGCATATGTTAATAGAGAGATGGGTTGAGGCATGCATAAAAAAATTTCAACACTATTGATAGAGGATGAAACAAATGCTAGAACCTCAACCATTGCTAGAATGAACTACCATTCCACTTGGTTGCATGCCTTCTCAAAATCATTTTTTATGAATAGAGCATGGAGGTTGGTTGACTTAGCACATTACATGCCTTCATAAACTATGATAACATTATTCAACATATATTTCACTTGAATGAAACCAAAATACTTATGGGGGAAAATCTTGGGAAGAATGCATTTGATACGCAAAGCCATGACTTTGGCTAGAATTTTATATAGTATGTTAAGTAGAGTTATGTGCCTCCAATTGGTAAAAATATTTAGGTCCCCTGCCTTAGAATGAATTTGATAATCCCTCAATTAATCGCTACACCTAGGGATCACTCTCAAAGGGATTCATGATAAACATGGAATAACTCCATCCAACAATTTCTCGAGTGGCCTTGCAAACTTCCCAAAGAAAACCATCAAGGTCGGGGACCTTATCATTAGAGATCGTATGCAAGGTTATGTTATGACCCAATGGGGGCATATATGGGGTTAAATGTGTATGATATGACCTCAAGGGGGGCATATATAGGGCTAAATGTACATGTAATGTATAAATATATATGTAATAGGGTCAACCTAATAGTAAAGGGGTCTCATGTGTAGTGTGCGAATATGTATATATAGATATCATGTATTCAGTATTGGAGACATCTGAATTGTGATGTATGAATGTATTTGGCTATGTGGAGGAGGTTGTCCTATTGTTTAAGAAGTTATTGTATAACTTATATATCTTGGAGTTGTTCTCCATGCTCACATCATGTACAAGGTGTGTACTTCTGTTATATTATGATATTGTAAGCATTTGGTCCATTACATTTGGTATCAAAGCATCGTTCCTAGGGTTTTTCTTCCTCAAGCAAGTCATCTTGGAATTTTCACTATAACTTTTGTTTGTTTCCATTTTAGAAAGTGAAACTTGGAGGATATTTATAAGAGATATCAAGGTATATTTGGTACGCATTTCAGGTTCTAGGTCATTGTGCTTTCAGAGATACACACTGTGGAATATAGGGTTTTTTACTAGTCCTACAACTAGTCTCAAATAGGTGTTCCGAGTAAAACGATCATACCTTCTTCATAGAGGATCCAAATTCAATGAGACTAGTTGCATTGGATTGAGTAAATTCCATAGTATTTTGGGTGAGAATTTTAGAATCGTTTATCCAATATTGGATGTGTGGCATTCTGTACAGGTTCACTCTCCAGAATAGGCCAAAATTCAGCAAGGTTTAGGAAAGTTACCATAACTTTCATTTGGCACATAAAATTTTGGTCAGACCTGTGGAATTGCAGAGAAGAAATTTCAGAGTACTAAAGGCTGAAATTTCATACTTAGAAGGGCCGAAATTTTAGAAATACATCAGAAGGAAGGTTGGCCAGAAAACAGACTCCAAATCAAGGTTTCAAAGGTATGTTTACTTAAAACTATCATAACTTTTGATTGTGATGTCCGATTGAACTGATTAAAAATCCATTGGAAAGAGAAAACATAGAAGATTATATTGGAACAAGGATTATAACTATTTGAGATCATTATTCCTAATATATTAAGGTTGTAAGTTGAGGTTTGGGTTAGACCTCAATTAAGAATCAATGGCAATATATAGATTTACAGGAGATAAAGATAAAGACAAAATCAATGCTATGGAATGGTTGAGGTTTGTAAAAGAATATGATATGAATCCTCCAAGAGTGAGTTTTTATCTTTTTAGTGAAGCTCAAAATTGGTGGTTGAGTATTGATAAGGATATTAGATGGAACGTCACATCAGAAGAATTTGAAAAACTCTTCTCATATAAATGGATTAAGGATACAAAAATGGAGGCAATGTATAAAAATCAAGAGGAGTTAAAGGAAGCAAAAGAAGAGATCAAGAATAAGGGTGATGAGTTGTCTAAGATACGAGACCTTAATGAAACACTCATTAAGGAAGTTCAAAAATTAAAGTAACAAAAGATTAGCCAAGGAAAGTTGGAAAAGGATGAGTCAAGGGAAGATTTGGAAAAGGAAGATGAAGAGATATGTAGTTTACAAAACCATAATAAAAAACTTTTGGATGAGGTTAAAATATTGAAAGAAAAAAAGAAGAATTATCAAAATCAAGAAGAAACGAGGATCTTGGATGAAGAATCTACTAAAAGACTAGAAGGAGAAATTCCTCAAGAAGGTTGAGGAATCCCTAAATATTGATGTGGTAAAATATCATGTATTTGTTATTGGAGACATGTGAATTGTGATGTATGAATGTCTTTGGTTATGTGGAGGATATTTTCCTATTGTTTAAGGAATTATTGTATAACTTATATATCTTGGAGTTGTGTTCCACGCTCACATTATGTACATGGTGTGTACTTCTGTTCTGTTATGATATTTTAAGCATTTGGATCATTACAGGTTAAAGAAGACTAATATAGATATAAGGCCACGCCACATGTTTTCCTCTACTCTTTTGTATTTTTTCATATAACAAGATGAAGATACTTTTGGGTAGCTTCCTGTCCCTTACAAAGAGGCCCTAAGTTTGGAACACCATTCTGTAATTATTCACAAACTCTCTTTCAATTTTCTATTGATTAGAAATCTAGCCCAAAAAACCTTTAATGTAGAAATAGACTCATTGGCCTCGTTAATGGTAAGGTACTTAAAAAGGATTTCGTAGGCTAGTTCTAATATTGACCCACTACAGTCATTCCCACCACTAAGTGCCTATTGCTTGGCACACATCATCCACTCAAATCAAATGGTGCAACTTCACTATGTGAGCTTTCTTTCCTTTATTGTAGGGGGGCCATTGCACTACTTTCATGAGATCCTCCAACTCACTGAGCATTGCACTATTACAACCACAATGAATCCTATAAATTTTTCTATGATATTTGCATAGAAAGGCGATTGTTCTCGAGCTAATATCTTCCCATCAAACTATCCAATCATTGTCCCCGTGTGATCAGGGAATCAAGTTCCACATAGTATGGATACATGCCAAGCAACCTAGGCTCTAGAAGTGGGAAACCTTCATGATATATGGAGTTTGATGTCTCTGTGAGAGATTGTAAACAAGACAAATTAGTGGTCTAATAAAGTGGTTGCACTAACAACATGGATTAGTTAACCTCTAGATGAGTCAAAATACAAGGAATTTTGTTTTGAAATGAGAGATTTATCAAATCTCTGAAATTTTTACTTAGGCCCTTTCCTGAAATTCATCCAAGTGAACTAAGCCTCAACAAAATCCTATCTCCAATGTCGTTTGGGATCATACATCCCATATCGAGCATTGAAATCTAGCCAAGCTTCTTTCTCCCCAACTAGTAGGCAAACTGGAGACACTCCTTCTTTATCCTCCTGGCACTCAACCATGTTGAAATTCCCACACACAATCCAAGGGGCATTAGAAAGCTCATCAATGATACAATGCCAAAATACTGCATGCTCACTTAAGTCATTAGAATAATAAATGTTGGGTAGGCCTAGCATCCGACCTTCCAAATTGAGCATAATCCAAACAAGTCTCTATGATGGTTCAAAACCCCATTCAATAAAAACACTTGCAAAATGTGGAGAGAGCATTATAGCAATTCCCTATTTCGTGTCAAAATTGTTAGAGTATGTATTTAACGCTTGGCCAAATAATTTTGTAATATCCCACCATGATGTTACTTAACTATTTTTTTTACCTTTAAGACTACATACGACAATGTACGAGATCTAAAAATCATCAGAGTACATACATAAAGTTCATCAAGAACACAATATAAGGAGGCATAACATGATCCCATAAAACATATATAATACACAATCAAGGCGCAACTAAATCAAGGTGACCAACAATACACAATTAAAAACATGCAAGAAAAATAACTATAAACCATGTCTCTTTGGAGTCCAGGTGTTGATTCAATAGTGCTTTGTAATCCATAATCTAGTCTTGAAACAATAGGGGGGAATTGAAACAATAGGGTGAAATTACACCCAAGGGTCAATTTTCCACCCAACCAATGAAATTGCCTTCATAGGTGTTTCCCCCCAAGCAAGACTCAAGCTTAATGAGGTGAGGAAGTTTAGGGTACACATAAACTCTTTGCAAGTAATACACAATTGCCAAAGGAATATCATAGATCAAACTCCTAGCTTATCAAACTTCACATGGTGGAGAGGATCATGTACTACAACACTTCCCAAACCTCACAAGGTATGGTGTGTAGGGGTCTTACTACCACCCTTTTCCATAATGATCGCAACCATGCTTGGCAGTGGCATCCATATAAAAGGATCTTACAACAACCTTCTTCCCTAGTGCACACAACTACACTTGGAAATGGTGTCCCAAGTGCCCAAGAAGAATAAAACAAGTAGCCATCCACAGTTTGAGCATAAGAACCCTTCATACCAGGTTATAGAAACCAATAATATACTCTACCAAGTACAAAGTTCAAATCACAAGTTCTAGCACAACAATGGTAAAATCTCAAATCCTTTCCTCGTGATCCAACCAACCTTTTTACAAGGAAGACAACTTCTTTTGTAATTTTTCCAAATGTTACATCTTGTCTACTCATGCAAGGGAGAGGTTCAGCTTGAGGGTGAATTTACAAGTGTCAAGAACAAGGTAAACGTAAGTTATAGCTCTTTCACTTTTGCCTTTTTACTCATGCTAACTTTGGAGATCCTTTTTTCTCAAGTTTTTTCGCTTCCACGTGGCTTCTTAAGATCTAGGATATGATGGTCATCCTCTTTGATATGTGAGACCTTTCCTTGAATGCATTTCCATGTCCTTACATCGGTGTCTCAACCTGAAACAAATTACTCTTTCCAAAATACCAATGTATATGTAACATTATCATCATAAATCAATAACATCTTAACATGAAGTAAATCATTACTCTAATATGAAAATTTTGCTGATAAATTCTCTAGTTTCCTTCATATGTATAACATCAAAGTCCAACACATGACTAGGGTCATGTACATATTTCTTAAGCAAAGATACATGAAAAACATCATGAATTTTCGCATGCAGTGGTAAGGTCAATTTGTATGCCACGACACCCCTATGCACCAAGATCTCAAAAGGTCCACAATATCTTGGTGTTGGCTCAAGGTTTTAGACCCAAGGTTTGAAAGGATTTACCAACAAAAACCCCATTCGTGTCAGCATATTCAATATTCAAGGACTGAATTAGGTCTCACCCGAGACGCACATGAGAATCACAGAGACCAAATGTTTGTGCATAACATGATAGAACAATACAAACATGAAACACTTAACTAAGAGTTGTGCATTATATATTATTCATTCTTATAATCATTCATATAAGTAACACACAGTCTAACATCTATAACACCATACATTCAAAACATAGTACATGATAGAAAGTATAAACTCGGGCCTCATTCCTTCTTTCATTAATCACAATGAACAATTCAGATACATGGAAGTCTATAGCTTGCGCATAGACCCATTAAGCTTAAAACGAGAGATCAAAGATTCAGATCTCAATCTACTTTCTCTCTCATAATGCATTTACAACTCTACCATTACAATGAATCTCAAATGAACCAAAAGTTAGCCATCTACTAACAAGAACCCTTACATCTTCGCATGCATTCCTTATATCTCTACAGGAGCATGGAAATCATATTGAACTTTCCATCTCACTAACAACCTCTACCACGACCAATCAGTCGGTTAAAAAAATGGTTACAATCATTATTCCGATCTTCGAATATTTTATATGCATGCGATCTTTACAATTCCTTGCATCTAGTACAAAAATTGTGGCATGTGCAATGTAAAACCGGTTCGCGCAAGCGCTGAATCTTAGTGTTGCGCAGTACAAAACTTGCGACCCAGACACCATGCAAAACTTGTGGTGCATGCGTATTCTTGCCAAAACCTTGTTGCCAACACTTGGTGCTAGCTTATTCCTTTTCCTTGAGTGAAAAGAACTCCTTTTTGGCTTAAATCTAACAAACACCTTTTCTCCGACCTTAAAACTCTATTTCTAATAGTCTCTTATCTACATAGTTATTTTGTTGGTCATGAGAAATCATTAGATTTTGCTAAACTTATTTCCCTATATTTTCCATTTCTTCCAGAGTATCCTACTCTTGAGTCAATCATACTTCCAAATTATCCGAACTCATAGAATAATTGCACTTCCATCCATATAAGGCTTTAAACGAACTTTTCTTGATAGAGTGATGATATCCATTTTTGTTGTCAAATTCCACTAAAGGTAGGTAGTCTTCCCAACTTCTCAGTTGATACATCACATACATCCTGAGCATGTCTTCTAGACTTTGATTGACACTTTCTATTTAACAATCTATCTCCATATGGTAAGCAATATTTAAATTAGTTTCGTGTGTAACTCACAAAACATACTTTGTCAAAACTTGGAAGTAAACTATGTGTTGTGATTCGTCATTATTACTTCGGTACACCATGAAATATCACTACTTATTGGATGAAGATGCAAGCTATATCACATTCTCAACGAGTATTCTTTTCTGGAATAAGGTGAGCTATATTTTCCATTCAATCAACTACCACCAATATCGAGTCATTACCTCTATAGGTGCTTAGTGACCATGAGATGAAATCCATAGATATTTATTCCCACTTCCAATATGGTATATTCAGGGGATTCAAATTTTCAGTTGGATGTTGGTGCTTCACTTTATCTTCTTACATTCCAAACACTGGGCTACATATGCAACAATATCTGATTTCAAACCCAACTAGTAGTATAGTTGCTTCATACTTTTATATGTCTTCTGGTATCTTGAGTTTCATGAAGGACCAATATTCTTAGATCCTTATGGTCTGGTACATAAACTTTATTTCTCCAAAGAGACACCCCATCTTCAGCTAGATGATAATCATCATACTTTTTTTCTTTTTTTACCTGATCCTTTCTTCATAATAATGATCGACATGCTTCTTGATACCATTTATCCTTCTTGGACCGCGTCATGATTAGTATTCGTAAGTCCAATCGAGCTTGTGATATTACACCTATATTTCGTCTCCAACTCAAGGCATCGACCACTATATTTTCCTTTCCTTTTATATACAACAAGTCGTAGTCATAGTTACTTAGAAATTGCACCCAATGCCATTGCATGGATTTCGACTACACTTGAGTCTACAAGTACTTCAAACTTTCATGACATATTCATAGCAAAATTTTTATGTCACTTAAGTAATACCACTATGCCTTCAAAGCATGCATTATAGAAAAAATCTCCAGATCATGAGTTGGGTACTTTTGTTCATGAATATTCTACTTCCTTGACTCATAGCTTACTACTTTTCCTTCATACATGAGCACTCCCTCAATGCCTTCCTTACTTGCATCAGTGCATACCAGGAATTCCTTATCAAAATTGAGAAGTATGAATATTGGTGTACACATGAGGAGCTTCTTCAATTCCTTAAAAAAATCTTCATGAAGGGTTTTCCAAAGAAACTTCTTCACCCTACAACTTTGACAATGGGCCTACAATCCTTGGAAAACCTTTAAGAAACCTTCAAAATAGTAGGCCAATCCCATAAAAATTCTTACCTTAGTTGCATTTCTTAGCATTGGCTAACTAGATATGGCTTCTATCTTATTGGGGTATATGTTTACTCCTTCTTCCGATATTATAAGCCCAAGATATTGAATCTCCTTCTTGAGGAATTCAAACTCACTCAACTTAACATACACCTAGTGCTTCTACAACACTAACCAAAGGTGCTCCTAATTTATTTCCTCATTCTTAGGATAGACCAAGATATCATCAATGAATACTAGCACAATATTGTCAAGATACTTTTGAAATACATCATTCATCAACCTCATGAATAATGTTAGGGAATTTCTCAATCCAATAAGTAAGACCAAGAATTCATAATGTCCATATTGGGTTCTAAATATAGTCTTTGGTATGTCATCTTTGTCAACTTAGATTTGGTTATAACCAGATCTTAAATCGAACTTTGAGAATACACTTACTTACTTGGGATAGTCAAATAAATCATCAATCCTGGGTAGAGGGTACATGTTCTTGATTTTTACCTTATTCAACCTTATGTAATCAATGCACATTATGAATGTTCCATCTTCCTTCCTAAAAAACAACATGAGATCTCCCCAAGGTGAGGCACTTGGGCATATGAACCCTTTTTCCAACGATTATTTTAGTTGCATATTAATCTCACCCAACTCATTAGTTAACAATTTGTAAGGTGCCTTTGATATAGGGGTTTATCCATGCATGAAATCTATTTTATAATTCACTTCTTTGATTGGCAGTAACCCTGGTAATTCTTCTAGAAATACATCCTAACATTCTTTGATTATGGCAGTTGTCTTACTTCCATGCTTGCTTCTCCTATGGCTTATGTGACATGAATGAGGTATCATTTACATCCCTTGTGCATACTGCAATTTCCCTGCATGCCCAAGTTTTTCATAACTATTATGGGAGTCTTTTCTCCTTTGATGATTTTAAATACTCCCTCATCATCCACACATTCAAGCTTCTTTTCATAATAATCTACCTTAGCCTTGTGCAGTTCCAACCAATCTTCTCATATTATTCCAACATAAACTCCTAAATCCAACTCATGGAAACATTCCACTTCTCGATCCTCCCAAGTATACCATGTATCCATCAATTGCTTGGTTGATCCATTTCTCAGTGCCATTTTCCATCTATAACTTCCAAGGGCCCTAGAGATTCTCAATGCTTAGCTTACATTTGGCCACCACTATAGGGATATCAAACTATGGGTACTCCTTGTATCAATCATGAAGGTGAAGGGTTGGTAAAAAATGATACCTCTATCCCGAATGACAAATGCCTTGATACTTCACCTGTCGATTGTCCATTGTTTCATAAATATCTCCTCTTACTACATCTCCCATCGTTTCCTTAAGTCCTAGATAGTTCACAAATCCTTTGTCATGGTTCTTCCTTTTCATGCATTCATTGGATTTGTTCCCATATTCCCCACATTCAAAACATTTTACTCCAAGGTGCATTGGTCCAACATTTCCATGAACTTTGACTTCTTTCTTAGACTCGGGGGGTGGATCTAGATTAGAATTCTATTGATCATGCTTTCTTCTCCACATAGTCTATTCCTTTAAATTCTTTTGGCAAGGTCTCTAGCATGAATGTTCTAAATTTCTTTGACATGGTCCATGTTATCACACAATATTGCACCCTAGTGCAAAGCCTTCACAAGGTACAAAATGAGTGGAACATTAGAAGTGTTACCACTGCCACCTAGGTAACAACTTCCCTCATTTTCATGGAGGATGAATCCAACACAAGGGAGGTTTCCCTAGTAGCCTATAGGGTTCCTAAGACAAGAAAAAATCAAGTCTAAGGTCTCCTATGTAGTGACCCAATTTACCACCAATTTATTATGATATAGAAGTCAAAGAATAGGTGGATAGTTCAAGGTCAATATTCAGATTTAAGATGTTCAATCCTAGGGTTGTTTTAGAGTGTTTATTATGTGATTACAAAGCAAAAAATGTTTCCAAAATAGTGCATATCTGAAAATTACCTTAGGTTTTCATAAAAATTGTCATAAATATAAGTAAATTGCAACATAAAACAAGTTATAACAACAATACAATTCAACCCCTTAAACAGATTATAGTCAAGTGAAATTTAGGGGACAAACAAGGGGTAAAACTAGGGTTTCAAATAACTTGTTAATTTTGAAATTTTAAGAGCTTGTAATAGCCCAAAAAAGACCAAGACATCCAGCCCTAAAAGGTTGCAATAAAAACCAATTAGGGAAAGGTTCCAAGAAAAACGATTTTTAGGTCAAAAATATGTGAGGAAACCTTAGACGTCTAGGGTTTTTTATGGTTAGAAATTAAATATATGTTGTTAACCCTAGAATACCCTAAAATAGAAATAAAATTTTAATTTTAGAATTTATGGTTGACTAGATAGGAGAAGACCAGTGCCTACTTTTGTTTGGGCATATGGGGTCAACTAAGGACTTACTTGAGAGGAAGTAAGTAGATCTAGTGTGATATCTATGGTTGTCCACTACAAACCCTAGAAGATACACCTAGTGTCCTACAAACTTCAAGATAGTTCAAGGTAAGATACTCCACTAGTAATCTTCCAAGAGTTATGAATAAGGGACTTGTTCAAGAAAGACACCAAGAGAGTGCACCACAACCACTAGAGAAGTAAAACTACACTTAAAATCATCTATAAACAACATCCAATAGATCAAGTGAGACCACTTACTCAAGAAATCGATTCATCTTCAAAACCCTAGCCAAGAACATCCATGAAATTTGAAAAACACTCCATAAGACATGATCATAGGAAGTCACTCTAGTTATCCATCCATAACAAATATATAACAGTAAAAGTAAACACGTAATTGTTCTCCACAAGTTCTAGCAATGATTCACAAATGAGAAGTGTTTCTCTATTTATATGAGAGATCTAGAACCCTTCTCCTTAAAATATTAATATTTTCCTAGCTTAAACCCTAAGAAAATATAAAAATGACTTTATCTATTACAATCCCTAGAGATATGGTCATAATAAATAAAATATCCATGATACAAAAGTGGACGAGTCAAAAGACCCCCAACAATGCTCCCAAGATGAAGTAAAATGCTCAAAAAAGGTAATATGTCCTCCATAAATGCATGCTCAAAGTCACACATGTGGCACATGTGGTCTCCAAGAGTCGACAACTCACTCAAATGATGTGAAAAGTCATGTGTAGCGGCTCCTAAGTGAAATGTTCCCTTCAAGGTGTTAGCACTGAGAGTCACCCTCATATTGCAAGAGGATAAGCCCAGTACCCATCAAAATTTTTATGAAGGTAGGTTTATGAGTGGAGGTCAAATGGACAAAACTCAGTACAAGAATGATTTAACATAGAAACTGGACAAGAAATGCACTGGGAAATGAGGTCCTCATTAAATTCAGTCATCGGTTTAAGGTTAAAGGTGAGTAGAAGGAAGACTTAGTGAGAAAGGTGGACAATTCTACCATGAGCATCCGACCTTCAAGCATCTTCGTGAAGAAAAACTCAGGCACACGAGAACTCTTGAACTCAAGTTTAAGATACTGAAATGTATCACAACAACATAATAATCAAATCTCCATTACCATGTGACTACAACAACTCGTCTGGATCTTCCATGCACGAGCATTTCAGCATATGAAGGAACAATGCAACAAAGGAAATACTGAAGCAGGTCACAACAGTACTATAATCAAACCTACATTACAATTGAATTACATCCCTCGTCTGGATTCTCCATGCATGAGTGTTTCAACACAAATTAAACAAGATGATGAAAGAAATTGACTTATATTAATGCGAAAGTCTCAAGTCTCATACAAAACCAGAGAACAACTATGTTATCAAACTATTACAAATACCATTTGACGACGTTAACAAAATCTTGAACTAATCTATTTATACTCAGATTAGTCCACAACTGCCAAGAGTGTGATATGGCCATCCCATTCAAAGCATTTCGTCTGTGCATCCTTCTGTTAAACTGCACATGTTTCCTCCTGTCATATGCAAGCTCAGATCAGTATGGGTCTGTAAGAAGAAACCGTCCATCGTGGTACCTCAGGTTGACAGTCCTATCTCCTCGACCATAACTTCCAAGCTTCTTATTTATGGACTGAGTTGAGGTTTTAGCTACTGGTCCTTTTTCATTAATTGGATCCTTCTCGGGATGGGAGCACGACTAGACGACTAGCGGGTGACCACCTGTCGTTGTTGGATATGATATTATATGTGCACGTGATTTCGGGGCTGTCGAAAGCGGTTTGGACCCACACCGCTTTCAGGCCCAAAATGCACCATATTTTGCCACATAGCCTCCCCGCAATACTGTGGTTTGGATTTCGGCACGCCTTTGGATTTTAACGCCCATGCAACTTGTGGCGCTGAAATGATTGGTGGTCATTGATCCGATCACGATCTGCAATCTGGGTGCGCCTACTATTTTAGCGCCCCCACTAAAATGTATCCACTTCCTAACTATGGAATCCCTCCAACTGCACTTGGAGATAGCGCTAAATTGAACTGCACAGGGGATCTCGACCGCTGCAAACTGCACTTGCCCGCTCGCCTACGTTCATAGTTGTCACTCGTGACTCTAGACAATTTCATGTGATAACATTGGGTCCACAGGGGATGGCATGCTCCCTATGAGCTGCCAAGAACAAGTAGTCTCAGTGCCTTAGATTTTGGGTCATGGAGTCTCCTATTCAAACATAAAATAAAAGGAAGTGGTAATTACAATGGTGGAAAGCTAATCATGGCATAAGAAAAATATTTTTTCAGAAAGTGCCCATTGATAGGGCCACCAAAAACTTTGGAATCCTCCAAGATATGCAACTTATAGGTGTTATTTGAAAATACC
Source organism: Picea engelmannii (assembly GCA_009831015.1). NCBI lineage: Eukaryota > Viridiplantae > Streptophyta > Pinopsida > Pinales > Pinaceae > Picea > Picea engelmannii. The sequence continues at coordinate 353,061 of ML777193.1, forward strand.
TCAGAAATATTGAAAGGACCAATCCATAAGGCTTCGAATTTACCATGTTTTCATTTGTATTGCTTGGGTGCATCCCACTTGAGCACTAGATCACCCAGCTGAAAATATTCCTTGCTTACCTTCTTGTCAAAGGCTCGTTTTATCTTATGTTGATGATCCCGAGATTTATCAAGTAGTTTCTCCCTAGCATGTTGTACTTCTACCAGTTGTTGTATCCTCCTGACCATATCATCAGGTTCTCCTTGGTAGTCCTGGAGGAATTTTACCACATGAAAAGAAAGTTGAGTAGGAAAGATACCCTCAACCCCATACACGAGCTTGAAAGGGGAAACACCAAATGACCTCTTTATTATAATTCTATCAGCCCATAAGGCAAATTTTATCTTTGAGTCCCATGCTTTCTTGTTGTCTTCTAACAATTTATTGATGATCTTTATGAGGCTCTTGTTAGAGGATTCTCCCAAACCATTTCCTTGGGGGTAGTAAGGAGTAGAATGGACTAATGTAATCTCATATTGTTCACAGAACTTGATCAATGGTTCATCTTTGATGGAGGCAACATTATCTGTAACAATCATGCTTGAACAACCAAATATGGACATGATATCCTCAAGAAAGCTAATGATTACCTTATGGGAGGAACTTCTTGTAGGAATGGCTTCTATCCAATTGTTGAAATAATCAATGGCAGTCAAAATCCACCTGTGATTACCACTTGAGGCTGGGTGGATTTCTCCAATGAAGGCAAGATCCCACTGTTGAAAAGGTCCAGAAACCACCATAGGTTTCAAGGGAAAATATTTGAATTGTTGCTTTCCAGAAAACTTTTGGCATTTGACACAAGCTCTAATATTTTCACAAACATCAGTAAAAAGGCTGGGCCATAAATACCCAACTCTGAGGATATTATAAGCCGTGGTCCTCCAAAAATGATGCCCCCCACATAAGTTGTCATGAAAATCAGCTATGGCCCTTTGGGCCTCCTGTGGATATAGACATCTCAAAAGAACTCCTATAGGATCTTTCCAATACAAATCCTAATAGATGAGACAATATTTAATTTCTTTGAGTTTCAAATCTCTCACCTTGTTCTTGTCCAAGCCATCAGGAGTCCGCAACTTCTACAAAAAATATATGATGTCTTTATACCAAGTTCATTCTGCCAAGCTGAGGATGACAAGAGGGATTTTATCAAAAATATTGGTTTGTTGATTTTCTGAGTTCATGTTCATGAAATTAACCCCCAACTCTTTGCAATTTGATTCAACCAACAACCTAGCTAAACCTTGGCCTTTCATCAATTTAGTGGGCTTCATTTCCAGGTCAAATTCCATAATTTTAGCAATCCATTTGCTTCTCTTCCCATCTATGTCAGGTTGGATCAATATCTCTTTCACTGAGGCTGAAGGGACATATGCAACAACCTTTGAGTGAAGAACATATACTCTGAAAGCCTTGAGCTATTTGACCAAAGCATAATCCTTCTTTTCCATGATATCATATATCATTTCTGCATCCCTCAATGCTCTGTTGAAAAAGGAAATATGCTGCTCTAACCCCTTTGCATTTTTCTGTAGCAGAACATTAGCCAATGTGTCAAATGAGGCAAAGGAAAAAATCGGGAATTCCTTAGAATAGTCAAGGCTGATGAGAACAGGTGCTTCAGTTAAGGACTTTTTGATCCTTGGAAGTCCATTTCACCTCATTTTCCTTTCTGAGCTTGGTTGTAATGTACTTCACTAATTCAACAAAGTTAGAGATGAACCTTCTTAGAAAATTGACCTTACCCAAGAAAGACTGAACCTGTTTCTTAGATCTAGGAAAAGATAAGTTATGGATGACCTCTACTCTGCTTGGATCAATTCTTACCCCTTCTGCTGACACAATGTGCCCCAATAATTTACCTTCCTTCATAGCAAACAAAGATTTTTTAGGATCGAGGGAGAGACCAAAGTTTCTGCATTTCAGGAAGACCTTCTTCAAATGATGACAATGCTCTTTGTGAGATTTTGAGAACATTGTAATGTCATCCAAATAGATGACTACAAATTTGTCTTTCTCACCAATAAAGGCAATGTCCATGGCTCGCTGGAAGGTTTCTCCTGCATTCATCAATCCAAAGGGCATTTTAACATACATGAATGTGCCCCAAGGAGAAGTGAAGGTTGTCTTCTCTCTATCTTCAGGCAGGACATATATATGATTGTATCCAGAGAAGCCATCAATCATAGACATCCTAGATGAACCATTCACTCTCTACAAAATGTGTTCCATCTTTGGCAAGGAGTCGTTATCTTTTTTGGAGCTCCTATTCAAATTCTTGAAATCAACACATAACCTGATTTCCCCATTTTTTTTCCGCACTTGCACCAAGTTAGCCACCCATTCTGAATATCTCAAAGGAATGATGATCTGGGCATCCAACATATTTTTCACTTCTTTTTCCATAATAGGCAACATCATGGGATTTATTTGTCTGAGTTTCTACCTAAATGGCTTGGTCTCCTCTTTCAAAGGGATCTTAAGTTCAATGATGTTGGTGTCATGGGGTCTTAAATCTTCATATTTCCAGGAAACCACATCAGTAAACTCTTTCAAAAGATTGACATACTCAGCCCTTTGTTCCTTTAACAAACTGCTAGAACATTTAACATACCTTAGGTCTTCCTTTCTTCCTAAATTGCATTCATTCATATCAACATTTTCAGTTGAACCTTTAATCTTTACAGCCACATCGTTTCTGTCAAACAATCTCTCGAAGGGGACAAGTCCTTTTGGAAAATGGTTATTGGGAAACTGAACAACATGATGGCCAACAATTTCATTTAGAAAACTATCATCATGAGGGATTTTTTCAGTATCCTGATCTTGATCAATATGTAAAGCAAAAAATTCATCCACGGTCTCAAGAAATATTTTTATCTCAAGATCATCCTTAAAAACCTTCCAATGTTTGACATTGCTAGGAATAGAGGGTCTATAATTTACTTCCACATCATACTTGAGTTTGGGGGGCAAAGGAACCCTGAACTTACTTGTTGAGACAACCAAGGAATCTTCCATAGTGTTCTCCTCTCTTGGAACAAACGAGATATTAAAAGCCATGAAGAAACTATCAACAAAATCCCAGAATTCATTTATGTAGGCCCTCAACCTGCAGTGCTTATCTTGATACAAATTTTTGACTTGATGAACAATCAACTTGGCATCTCCAAACATTGCTAGCTCTTCAATCTTCAGGTCTTTAGCTGCCCTCAAACCCAAAACAAGAGCCTCATATTCTGCCACATTGTTTGTTGTTTCAAATTCAATTTTGTAAGACAGAGATATGGTCTCTTGGGCGGGGGAAATAAAGACTACCCCAGCACCAATACTCTCCCTAGAAGAGGCTCCATCAAAAACATCTTCCAAACAGAGGTATTGGGAGGAGGATCTTCACAAGAGGTAATAGGTTTCTTTCCGATTTCAATAGGTGTTTGAGGAGCATCAGTGAGTTGTAACATATTGGTTCCTAAATCAATATCAACTGAAAAAATGGGGTGGTTGGTAGGATTTGCTTCATCACTTATAGTGTAAGCAATTTTTGCTTCCCTATAAAGCCTTCTATGTTCCCCCCAAAACACAGGAATGGTGGCATATAAAATATCCATCTGTAAAGTTCCCCCTAGTCTTTTTATCCAAGATCTAGACAAGAGAATTCCAAACTTAGGGGGGACATTAGCCACCACAATATCCAGGACCACACTTTTCATTGGAAATTGAAACAAGGAAACAACCAGGTCTTTAATAACCCCAAGACACTTCACTTCCCTGGAATCAAATGAGTATAGGTCATGGTATGTTTTTGTAACCTCCAACCCAAGATCCTCCATGACAGTCTTAGGCATGAGATTATGAGATGCCCTTGAATCCATCAAACAGTTGTGCAACACTTTATCATTAATGTTCAATTTTGTATAGAAAGGAGGGGAAGAGTCATCCCTATCTTCTACCAAAGGTCCTAGTATGAAAGATGGTATTTCATCTTGGAGGTTGATTGAATCAGTGGGATGAGATGAAGGTTCAGGCTACAACATTTTGGAAAGGTACCTTTTGAAATCCTCATTCTTAACTAGCTCCAAAAAAGGTACAGGGATTTTAATCTTTTGAATCTCATTCTCAAAGCTAAAAGAGGAGGGAGGCTTCATAATCTCCTTAACTTCTGGGGTAGGGCTCTTAACCACATCCTGGGGTTTTTGTGCCTCTTTTTCTTTGTTTCTAGTTACCACATTCTTAGCAGGATTTTCTTTGTTCTAGTAGGTTGATCATGAATGTCAGGCTTTCCCTCTTTCTTCTTTGACCTTAGGTTGTATCTATTTGGATTGCCACTGGTCTTTTCCCCTTTGCTCAACTCATTTAGTTGGATATACATGAGAGACTCTTCATATGTAGGTTGGGTTAAATGAGGAGACGGAGAGGTGTCACCAAGACAATGGATTTCAGGGTCAACATCTTCTTCCTCTCCTTCTTCATCAGTAACCAGGTTATTTTGGAGAGGGGCTTGGATTTTTTTATCATCCTTATCTCTATTTATTTGATCTCTTTGGATGATCTGAGGGGTGTTATTAGGTCTTCTAAAATTACCCCTATTATCAACATTTTGGGGGTTCCTATAGTTCTACCTTCCTTCAAATTTCAATTTCTCCATTTCTGTAGAAAGTGATTTTACCAGTTTTGTTAATTCATCCTCTTGAGGGTGGGAAGCAAAGGAATCAGAGGTTGTAGCTTCAGCCCTACCTTTTCTTATGTCTCTATCATATTTACTCGTAATTTTTTCATCTGTCAATATATTAGACTCTACTTCAAGGGTTGGATCTTGCATATGAGCTAAAGAGGTAGCTCTTCTTTCTCTTAACAAGAGGCAAAACTCAGGGTCAAAAGCGCTGGAATAAGTAATCTTGGCAGAGGTTTTTGTAGTCTTTATTTCATTGGGAATATTATTGTACATCTTATTAAATCATTTTGAGAAGTATGAAACAAATTCCCCCTCTTTCCTCTTAAGTGACCCAATTTCTGTAATATAATAAAGAAAATATTTTTTATCCCTCGAATGCCTCAAGAATGAATCATCCATAGTTTCAATCCCATCAACAGATCCAAGATTTAAGCCCCTAAACCATTTTCTAGCCTCACCATCAAGGCTTTGTATAAAAAATCACATCCACACATCTTCATTTTCAATGTTATGATTATCTGCATAACTATAAAAAGATGAAAGGTGTTCTTCTGCAGTTATGTCCTCCTCCCCTATGAACCTGGGCATGTACTTAAGGTAGTCTCCAGTTGGGAGAGGATTCATAGGCTGAGGTAAAACAAGAGGGGCATACCTAACAACCACTATGGCATCCATCATGTTTCTAGGAAGATTATCACCTGCCATTGGGATGTGAACTGTAGGAGAACAAGGGGAAGATGGAGTTTGGACAGGTAGGATTGCAGTTGTGTTTCTAGGGGAAAGGAGAAACGACTGAGTGTTGGAGGAGGATGGTATAGGGTTCAAAGGAAGAGAATCTTCCCCCTCTTTAGTTACAACAACTTTGATAGGAGGAGGAGTAGATAAACCCAAAGTGGGAAAACCTTCTAAGCTCCTGGGTCTAAACCACTTTACAATATTAGGGGAAATAAGAGTTTCAAAACTTTCTTCTTCCAAATGATGACTAGGAGGGGGGATTTCAACATGAAGGCTTTCAAAATCTAAACTTCTGGAAACTCCAGCAGATGGTATAAAAGGAGAATTAGATACATCTACTGGGGTTTTAAAAGAAGAATAATGTAAATTACCAGAATCACCTGGTACAACAAATGAAAGTCCTTCTTGAGAGGTTTTTCCTTTCTTGATAATATTCTTTAGGTCAACTTCAGGTGTTTCCAGAGGCATTTGTGGAGTAGACCTCGTGTGTCTGCCTTTGGGAACCACAACTGAAACAATGGAGTCGCTAGGTGCAAGCTTCAATCTTCAAGGTACCGATTTCTGATGCACCTTCAGAATAAAAGTTTCTTTGTCGTTCAATCCAAGATAAATATCTTCAATTCGTTCTCCAAAAATGACACAAAGAATGTTAGCACTGAGAGTCACCCTCATATTTCAAGAGGATAAGCCCAGTACCCATCAAAATGTTTGTGGAGGTAGGTTTATGAGTGGAGGTCAAATGGACAAAACTCAGTACAATAACGATTTAACACAGAAACTGGACAAGCAATGCACTGGGAAATGAGGTCCTCATTAAATTCAGTTAGTGGTTTAAGGTTAAAGGTGAGTAGAAGGAAGACTTAGTGAGAAAGGTGGAAAATTCTTCCATGAGCATCCGACCTTCAAGCAGCGTGGTGAATAAAAACTCAGGCACAAGAGCACTCTTGAGCTCAAGTTTAAGATACTGAAATGTATCACAATGACATAATAATCAAACCTCCATTACCATGTGACTACAACAACTCGTCTGGATCTTCCATGCATAATCATTTCAGCATAAGAAGTGTTAGCACCGGAATTCACCCTATGAATGCAAGAGGATAAGCCCGGTACCCATCAAAATAAAGTAAAAGGGTTAAATGGTTTGAGTAGGTGGATCAATGAGACTGCATGGAGAGGAAAAGATAACAGAAGTAACTTCAGATCATTTCGAGACCATTGGGCTATGGATTCCTAAATATCGTGAATAAGGAAGGCATTTAAACTGCCTATCAGACAGAGGATTTAAGTGGTGATGAGGATAAGAAGGCAGAAAATGTTCGAGTGATGAACCATGAAAAATGGGCAAGATAACGACAGATCCTCTACCGCCTAAGGAATCCATAGATCAGAGAAATGCTACATCCAGACGAGAAGAAAACAAAAAATAACCGACGAACCATGAAAGATGGGAATGATAGCAACAGATCCTTCATCACCTCAGGGATCAATAAATCAGAGAGATTGCATTCAGACAATAAGAAAAACAAAGATAACATGTAAACTAAGAAGACAGTCTGATAAAAACAATTCAAAGGAACTCTTCAATAACATATATTTACAACCCAAGCCCTCAGGCATACAAAATGAAAAACTACAGAGCCCTTCTCCTAAAACTCTCTCGGTTCTTTAGCCACTGAAGAACCACCCCCCCCCCGGTCAAAATAAATATTGATCTATTTATAATCATCTCAGTCCACAACTTCCAGGAGTGCGATCAGACCATCCCATTCGAATCTTTATGTCTGCGTCTTCTTCTGTTAGACTGTGTGTGTATCCTCCTATCAGCCGCAAACTCAGCTCAGCACGAGCCAGCAGGAAAAACATCCATCGCGGTACCTCGAGCTGGAAATTTTGTCTCCACGGCCATATCCTCCACGCCTTCTATTTATGGAGTGAGTCGAGGTTTCAACCACCACTCCCTTTCATTAACTGATCTCTCATCGGGATCGGGATGAGGCTTAACACCTAGGGGGTTGTCACATGCTACTCTCAGAATTGTCGTTATATAAGCACGTGATTGCAGGGCCGTCAAAGGCGGCTTGGATTCACACCACTTTTGAGCTCGCAATTCACCATCTTCTGCCATGTAGCTCTTTTACTATACCATTGTTTCGATTATGAGACTGCTCAAAATTTTTATTGTTCGAGCATGTTGCATCCTCGAAATGGAGCGTGGTCATTGATCTGGTCGCGATCTGTGATCTAGGCGAACCTGCCAAATTTAGCGCCACCGCTAAAACTTATCCGCCTGCCAATTTTAGGATCATTCTAACCGCACTGGGAGATGGCGTTAATTTTGGCATTTGAACAAGAACACTTCATGGAGGATGATCTGACGTGGTGGCCTTACGCCACTATGTTGACGTCTCATGAAAAGAGAGGCGACACATGTCGCTTGGAAACAAGCGGATGATATGCCCAAAGGGGCTTGGACTGAGTGTCATGTGTCATCCCCAGATGGATTCTAGGTGTCATGTCTGATGAGAGCGCCACATATCCGAACTGATGACTGCCATGCACTTTGGCACTTCAGATCTCGGGGGCGGTATGCATGTAGAGATGGAGCTCCAAAGTGAACGACAATCGTCGATCTGAGGAGGCCATGCGGCAAGGATTTGTTAACTCTGGGAGAAAACAATCTAGATGAAAGTGAGAGGGGAGGAGCTAAAACTCCCGAAGTCTAGATTCCCAAAGTACAAAGTAAATATTGATCGTTTGATGGAGAAGGACGTGTGTCACCTAATCTGCAACTCCAAGAGAAAGTACTCCGGAGGAAAATGAGAGGGGAAGCCCCGAAGTCCCAAAGTAAACAATGATCGTCCGATCTGGAAGGACGCATGGTGCTTGATCTGTGACTTCGGGGCTTCCACCTCGTCTTTAAACCTTGTGCAACTTTGACATGTCAAATACACGCAAGCCACTGATCTGAACTACTCCTGGGATCTCCGCCGCTGAAAATTGAACCCGACCACTGCTTGTATTTCAGCCCCAAAATAGACTACCCTGAATGTTTCATTGTGCTTATGGTTGCTTCTTGTGATAACAAGAAGGAACAATGAAACAAATAAAATACTGAAACAGGTCACAACAATACTATAATCAAACCTACATTACAATACAACTACATCCCTCGTCTGGATCCTCCATGCATGAGTGTTTCAACACAAATTAAACAAGATGATGAAAGAAACTGACTTCTATTAATGCGAAAGTCTCAAGTCTCATCCAAAACCAGAGAACAACTATGTTATCAAACTATTACAAAATAGGGAACTCTGCTTAACCATTTGACGACCTTAACAAAATCTTGAACTGATCTATTTATACTTAAATCTATCCACAACTTCCAGGAGTGTGATCTGGCCATCCCATTCAAATCATTTCGTCTATGCATCCTTCTGTCATAATGCGCGTGTTTCCTCCTGTCAGACACAAGCTCAGATTAGTATGGGCCTGCAAGAAGAAACTGTCCATCGTGGTACCTCGGGCTAACAATCTTATCTCCTCGTCCATAGCTTCCAAGCTTCATATTTATGGATTGAGTTGAGGTTTCAACTATTGGTCTTTTTTCATTAACTGCATCCTTCTCGGGATGGGAGCGCGACTGAGCGACTAGCGGGCGACCACCTATCGTTGTTGGATACGATATTATACGTGCACGTGATTTCGAGGCCGTCGAAAGTGGTTTTGATCCACACAGCTTTCAGCCCTGAAATGCACCATATTCCGCCATGTATCCTCCCCACAATACCACGGTTTGGATTTCGGCCCGCCTTTGGATTTTAACACCCGTGCAACTTGTGGCGTCGAAATGATTGGTGTTCATTGATCTAATCACGATCTGTGATTTGGGCGCGCCTGCTATTTTAGCGCTCCTGCTAAAACTTATCCACCTGCTAACTATGGAATCCAACTGCGCTTGGAGATAACACTAAATTGAATTGCACAGGGGATCTCAACCACTGCAAACTGCACTTGCCGCTCGCCTGCGTTCATAGCTGTCACTTGTGACTCTGGACAATTTCATGTGATAACACAAAAGGTCCAACATTTTATTCTCCAAGGGCCAAATCATCTCTAAAAGGTGTAACGTCCCCTCAAAAATGTATCATGTCCTCTTGAAAGGCGATAGGTCGTCTCTACAAGGTGTGACATCCTCAAAGAAAGCCCAACATCCTCCATAATAAATGGAGAATCCTCCATTAAGTGTGCAAAGGACTTCCTTAATGCCCTCCAAAGGACCAAGGCTCATATCCATGCAAAGTACATCATCCAAAGAGGGGCTCAAGTGACCCAATGTAACCATCAATCTGGGGGAATGTACACAAGTCCAATGCAACATAAAAGGTAATTCATGTCAAAAGTAAATGCTATAGGTAGATCACATTAAGCATCATCTTAAAAATTTACAATAACTTGTAGAATTTGTACAATTTTCCAAGTTTAGTTATGGGAGGGTCATCATTAACACCTATTACATGTGCCAATACCCAAGAAGAGAAGCATTTCCCAAGAAACCCATCAAGGAGCATGTGTAATGATAGATGGTATGGTTTGGGGGCTAACTTCATGAGTGTTATTACATAGTCATGTGAAGTTATGTAAGATATTCATTCACATGAGTTCCTTTGTAATGAGGGAGCACTTATGCATTGAGTTTCCCTTTAATCAATGCTATGTCTTTCCAAACCCCGTTTTTCCTTTTTCTCTATTCATTTAACCTTTTCTGGCTTTTGAATTTTGTTTTACTTCATTCAGTGTTTTTTAGATATCCATTCATTGCATAGGACTTGGGGTGATGGCCTCATAGCGAGGGGGAATTGTTTGTGATTTATTTCTTTTGGTTCTTTGTCATTTCTTTTTCTTTCACTTTGCTTTGCATTTTGACTTTAGCATCTTTCCATTTTCCTTTTTTTTTTATTAAGTTGCATCAACCTTGATCATTCAAGCTCCTTCTCATGGGATTGTGAAGCATGAACCTATATGTGTGACATATGACCACCAACCCAATAGCATGAACAACAGAAAGCGGGAAATATGGAGAATGTTATGTATGGATCGGGATATGGACACATCACCCCTCTCAAAGCCCCCTAATAGTACAATTATGCCCAAGAGTGAAAACACTTATCTAGAGGATGATGATGACCACCAAAGTGAAATAAGGAAAAAGGCACAAATTTAAAGCATCTTGATCCATTATCCGACTCAAACCATGGTCACTACTTTCATGTCAAATACATAAGGCGTTAACACTTAATATGAAACAAGGTACCTCATGTAATGTGAAGCATTATAATCATCCAATGTGAGTGAGCTAAGCATAATGTGGTAATCATCGTTGGTCAATTGTCTGGATCTTGTATGTGGTATTGTTATCTGTGATATGGACCATAGGAGAAAAGTATCTTCTAGTTACCCCTAGATGTGAGGGGGTAACATCTGGCTCCAACATGGGGACATGTGCTCACCATAAAGCGCATGAGAACCTCAACAATATTTGGAACTCCACGACCTTCACTCTGCATCAATCTAAAAAAATCCTGCTACATATCACCATAAAACCATTAGCAAAAAAAGGGTAGGGCGATACGATCCCCCTGGTATATGGAAAATATAAATGAAATGCAAAAAAAAAAATCATTTCATCATACATATACATATTAGACAAGACTAAATCAAAATGCAACTAACTATAAATGCATAAAGTCAAGCGATAATTGAAAATAAGTATGCAAGGAATCACAATCAAGATGCATAAAGAAAACAAACAAAATGACCTACAACTATCCTACTCTAATCTTCTTTGTAATGCCCCATATTTTGGCTTTAGGTAGTTAGAACTTTAATTTTTCTCATCTTAATAATTAATTTCTTAGTAACTATTTGGACTCAATAATGTTGATATAGACTTGTGAGAGGTGTACATATGGACCTATTTATGTGTTTCATAATATTATTTTTATTGTTATATGTTCACGATGATGATCGTTATGTGATTTGGTTAAACATGCGAGTTCAAATGTGGAATTTTAGTACAATGGATACTAGTTCAAAATTATGTTGTGAATGTATGATAGATGTGAGGCATATTGTAAATAAAAATACATTTCCTAATTGAATGTCAATACAAATATGGATGATCATATGAAATTTGTGATGTATCTGCATGAATATGAGTATTGGTGAACTAACCTACATGTTGACAAGATATGAATGTAGTGTTGAGGTAACTTGGATGTCATAGACATCAAGAACATATCATATGTTATAAGTTGTACTTATGATTTAATTTATGATTTCAAATATTTCTATGATTTGTGGTAAGTGTGGTTTTAACAGGCTGCATGGCTAGACCATAGTGGCTGTTTGATGACGTGACTCTAAGAACAATAGTTGCACAACATGGCTTGATGTAGGGTGTTAAACCTAGTTCGGTGAGCAAGGTTGGAGGTACTTCCTACCGTTTATCCTCCGAAACCTAGAGTCGTAGGAGGGTTGTGTGAAGTCATGCTCCCTTAGACGTGTGATGGTGATTGTTAGTTTCTTGTTGGGGAAGCTTGGTCGAGATATATGACACTTCCGCTTATGGGTTCTATCTGGAGTTAGGTCAACATAGTTGACACTCCATCTTAATCCAGGAGAGGAAATGATAGGATGGAAGATGGAAGTAGGTTAGGAAGGAAGGACGCTTCAATGTTAGTTGAAAATACTGATTGGAGATTAGATGTGCCACTATTGTTTATTCACTTGGTGTTTACCATATTTAAAACCCTCTTTTGATTCCCTTTTGATAGTTTAAGTGTGATATTGTAATTTTGTTTATTAAGTTTATTAAATGATGCATTTACTTGATATGTTGTCATGCATGCCTTGGTGTGATCATATATGAACTATACACTAGAGGAAATGGTTGTTTAGTGTTAGTACATGCGTAAGATATGTGTCTACTAGCTACACACACATACCCTACACATGTACAGTAGTATAATTAAGTAATGTATTAATTATTAAACCAAGTTATTAATTATTTAATTGAATGGTTTAATGATTGTAAATTATATTGCATACAAAAATATCTAGAAGAATTAAATACCTTCTTTGACTTTGATTGATAGTTGGTATGATGCATTAAATGAGTATGGTGGGTTGGTATGTACATTTTGGGGAAAATTTTCAAGTTACATTTATAAGCTAGCATGAGAAGAAAGACTTTGCATTTTATTTATTGTTATTTTATGTAAGTAATTTATATTTTAGTTTGTTTTAACTTTTCCCAAAAATATAGATAAGGGAGGTAGATGGCTAATAATGAGGGTGGTTGAGGATACTTGGGGAAGTGGGTATGGAAACTTGACAAATAGGAAGAGGAGGTTGAGAGATTGGAGAATTATTGGAAGATATAATTCTTGTGATAGTCTTCTTAAAGAATATGTGTTTTGTTGTTCTTAGATTCACGAGCACGGGGGAGGGGGGGTGATCCGAAATCGGATCCAGGAGCCTATCAGGGCATGAAAAATGCTCAAAAATGAAAGTGCTCAGAATCCTCCGAAACCAACACCATTGCGTCCGTCTCGTTTTCCTGATTCCG